>LPNX010892812.1:15504-57362 GCA_001517045.1 Pseudotsuga menziesii | reverse complement strand
ATGATCAATAATGAATTAACAATACAATTATTAGAGGAATACAAATAAACTTTATCACGATCATATATATGTGATGGATTATTTTACATACCTTAGCATCCATGCGATTGATATGTTTGAAATACCATTCATAACCTTCAAGTTCATTATTAACAATACAACAAAGAGAATATTTGTTTTGGAGCCTTCATAAAGGGGTTCATATGCCTTATCAAGAAGAGGTATATCATTTTCATTATCAAAGTCATCAATATTCTCATTATCATCATGATCGTCATCATCCATTCTAACATTAACTTAATCATGGATCAATGTATTTGTACCATCATCTTCAACTACGTTATCAATATGATCATCTTGTTCAATATGATCATTCACTTGTTCTCCATTAAACATAGACACTCTATGATACTCTGAAATTTGTTTTGAAAGCACTTCCTCTCGCCGATATGCCACAGGGTGTATTTCCTTTATAAATACATGAAAACATCAATAGATATAATTTAATATAGTAAATATTAAAATAATACATACATTTACCAAAGCAAATAATATAAAAGCCTTTATAATGTTAAACCTATAAATGGACGATATTGATTCCCCCCCCCATCGTGTCCATGTTCCCTGCAATGTTTTGTGGCTTTTGAGATCAATATTCTTCTCCTCTTAAATCTCCTACATTGAGTAATGGAAAATAACATTTTCCATCACCCCTTCATTTCGCTGCATCCCATAGTCTAGCAAGCAATTGTCGATTGTGTTCATTGTTGATGTATTTGTAACTTTGGAATGTATTCATCTATGTATCTTATGTCTTGTAACCCGATGTTTATTTCGGGATGTATCTATTATTTAATTGAGTCATATTGTCATGCCCCGATGCTCCAATCTGGAGGATCTATTATGTAAACAAGTCATGTCAATTCATAGTGAGTAACCCTCCGATTGTCTAAGGGTTAAAGTCCCCGCAGTTCCAGGGCACTAGGGTTATTAGACTCTCCTAGTAGAGGTCGGCCCTAGTAGGGTTTTAGTCATGTCGGGATTAGTATAAATAGAGAACTGGAGTCTTTATTTATGACACAACTCATCCACACTCAAGTGTAGCGCATAGTTGAGGAAGGAATAGACACTGGGGCTAAATAAGAAGAAGATTACTGTTGTCGCGATATCACTTATTGTTTTGGGATTTTCTATTTTGGTGTTGATTCTATCTCTAAGGAAGTTGCTAGGTTTTCTCCTTTATGGTTTGCCCAAGGAAAAACACTATGTTCATTGTCTCTTGGGTTTGATTGTTGTGCTTGTTATTCTCTTAGTTAAAGATCCTAATAATGCTAGCTTAATGTTGAATAACTAACATGGTATCAGAGCTAACCTAAGAAGAAGACACTATGCAGCTGCGGGAACTAGGGATTCCTAGTTTTTGGATCTTCCTCCACACATTTTCAGCAAAAGTAAGGTGGAAAAACTCTCCTCCTTAGGGCGTATCTTTCTGTCGAATCAAAATCCAATTCGGAGGTTTTTCAGTTTTGGACCTGACACTGCTGCCGAAAATTAGGGCTTTTCATAGAAGAGGAATTTTTCAGTGAGCCCAGGACTGGATTGATATCCTCCCCAAAATCAAAGTTAGGGACAAATTTCAAGACATTTGGGTGGACAGCACTCCGGAAAAGCAAAACCCTAATTTTCTCCTAATCCAATACTGCAGGATTTTAGCTTAAGTTTCAGATCCGACATCTTAAACCTGGTAAGATCTAAAATATTTTGTATTTCCATTTGAGGTGCTTAGTTAAGATGTCTCATCATACCAAGCTTGATGAAAAGCTTGAGGGAGCTGATAACTTCCGAGCCTGGAAGTATAGGATCTCCCTGGTCCTGGAAGAAAATGAGTTGGAATCCTACATCCATGAGGAGGTTCTAGTTACAGAGGGAGATGAGTATAAGGCCTTACATAAGAAGAAGATGGTTATGGCAAAGAAGATCATTGCTGATTCTATCAAGGATCACCTTATCCCACAAGTGTCCTCTCTCAAGCCACCTAAAGCTATGTTTGATGCCCTAACCAAATTGTTTGAAGGGAAGAACATAAACCAGAAGATGACTCTGAGAAATCAACTGAAGAATGTGAAGATCTAGAATGTAGAGACCATCCAGTCTTACTTCACAAGGGTTTCTCAGATCAAGGAACAATTGGAAGCAGTAGATGAAGAAGTGGAGAATGCAGAAATTGTGATGACCACCTTGAATGGTCTCCCTAGGACATGGGACTCTTTCATTCAAGGGATCTGTGCTAGAAAGAAGTTAGTCAAGTTCAGCAGACTGTGTGAAGAATGTTTTCAAGAAGAAGCTTGGATATCAGCTCGAGAAGAGAAGATGGGAAGTGAAGATCAAGCTCTCACAGTACAATCCAAGAAATCCAGATCCAGCCATCACAGAAGTAAGTACTCTCATCACAGGAATAACTCTAGAAAGCCTAGAGATAGGTCTAAGTTCATTTTCTATACATGTGATGAAAAAGGACACTTTGCTAGAGATTGTCCTAAGAACAAAAGTATCCCTCATAAGAAGAAGGGAAGCAAGATAAGACATCATGCTCATGCTGCAGAGGATGATGAACCATCCAAGAAGAGATCCAGATATGAAAGTGAAGATTCTTCAAGTGAGGATGAATATGTTTTGATCTCCTCTCTCATGGGAAACATTACTCATGGAAGTGATGATTGGCTTGTTGATAGTGGGGCCTCCAAACATATGACTAGATTCAAGGAATCCTTTGTGAGACTTTTAGAACATGAATCACCTCACAAGGTGAAGCTAGGAGATGACTACCAATATCTAATAAAAGGTAGTGGGGAATCCTCCTATAAACTAGACTCTGGTAAGTCTCTACCTATGAAGGAAGTATTGTTTGTTCTAGGACTCAAGAAGAACCTTCTCTCCATATCAGCATTGGATGCAAAAGGAATGAGGGTTGCATTCATAGATGGTCAAGTCATGATGTGGCCAAGAGGAAAGATTATCGATGATGCGGTAGTGTGTCACATACCCATCCCTCACCCAGCGAAGAGGACGCGACGAACATCAACACAACCGGGAAAACAGCCCATGAACATAAACCAGAGGATATCAATGCTGAAATTAAAAGCCTAAAAAACAGGCATAATTCATCATACAAGGATGCACAATCCTTGAAACAATCAGCGGAAGCAAACATAGACATTCCAGCATTTAACATCAATATAAATTACAGAGATGAAGTAACCAACAGTACTTATCTTTTGATGAAGAATTCACCCGTAACCAGCTACGTCGCTGCAACGTTCCACCCAACCATAGGCCAGCTTGCTCATCAGTCTCTCAGCAATGCTGCCACCCCCGAGCTGGGCATGATTCCTCCGGAATAAGGGTCAATTGCAGGCTTATACATAGCCAAGGGGACATAAACAACAAATCAACACAGCTGGGTTTCACAGGATTTCAACAACCAAGCCAAGCCAGCACAGTCCGAAGACTATCCATTGCACTCAGGAAACCAATCAGCTGTCACAGCTTAAAACAGGACAAACGAATTCTGAAGCGGCATACCACAAATTCCCAAACGTAGCAGCAAACACACTTACAGTAGGGGAAAATCAACAGCTCATCCAAGGCAATGGAACCACGGGAAGACTCACACAGACCATGCTGGAAACAAATTTATAGACTCCCAGCCTGGATGTGGGTAATAATCAATGCCGAACCCACAATTTGACCCATGGGGAAAGGATTCAACCACTCCATTCACCAATCCGCAGAGGAAACGACGTGGGTAAAACCCAGGAAATTCCTGTGCACGAAAATGAGAAACGGGAGGGAAATTCTCTGCGTGAGAATGCACAGCAGTCAGGAGGATGTGAATTGCAAGTGCCTGAGCGTTTAGCAACTCGTCGAGAGGAAGAAAATGCCTGTGTGAGACCAAAATCGTCCAGATCCTGTGCGTGAGGAGCCAACAGACCAAAATCGTGGTGAGTGTGAACTGACCAGGGATGAGTGCGTGAGGGATAAGAATGGAAAACGTGGGTGGAGTGGGCAGGTGGGAAAAGGACTGACAGTCCTGCCACCCCACTCCCAAACGCATTAACTGACTCAACCACCAGCAGCCATTACTCCTCAGCTTCCCAACAAAAACATTAAAGAGGTTGACAAGGGAAGATGGAAAATCAACAAGGTGACAAACATGGGTTTTTCCCCCATAAACCAAGGTTTAACATCCCCCACCCCTTATCCTTTGGAACCATGCCCTTTTCATTCAACGTTGCACTACCGTAGCTGGTTGTGGTTTTAGTTTATTTGATGTGCGTGTTTACATGATGCCAAATTATAATGTGCCTTATAGCACAGCGTACCATCGGCAATTATCCCTATTGTCGAAACATAGACAACAAAATCGATGGTGGGGCTTTTGCCTTGAGCTCCTCACCACGATTAATTACAATATATACATCATGCAAACGGGGTCAAAACCGGGGACATTACATAGTGATTGGTGAACAAGAAGGAGGTTTGTACAAATTGAAGGGCCATCCAGAACAAGCCTTGGTCCATCACACAGTAGATCCAAGTGAACTTTGGCATAGAAGGCTTGCACATGTGCATTATAGAGCACTACCTCTTGCAAGCAAAGTTGTTGACGGTCTTCCAGAAATGCAAGCAAAACATGATGGGGTCTGCAAAGGATGTGCAAAAGGAAATAACACAAAGAAGAAATTTCCAAATAGTGAAAGCAAAGAAAAAGGAATCTTGGAAATCATCCACTCCGATGTATGCGGTCCTATGTCATCAAACTCACTAAGTGGGTATGCATATTATGTTTATTTTATTGATGATTTTTCTAGGAAGACGTGGGTTTACTTCATGAAGAATAAAGATGAAGTATTCAGCAAATTCAAGGAATTCAAAACCTTGATCGAGAATCACACTGAAAAGAAGATCAAGACCTTTCGATCAGATAATGGTGGAGAATTCACTTCAAATGAATTCAAAGAGCTATGTAAAGAATCAGGGATTAAGAGGGAGTTGTATACTCCTTATAATCCACAACAGAATGGGATTGTGGAATGGAAGTCTAGAACTATCATGGAAGTTGCAAAATCAATGCTTCATGATCAAGATCTTCCTATGCATCTTTGGGTGGAAGCTGCCAGAACAACAATGTATGTACAAAATCGTACTCCACATAGAGTACTCGAGAAAAAGACTCTTGAAGAAGTCTTCTCCGGTAAGAAACTAGAATTCAGCCATCTCAGAATATTTGGCTGTCTTGTATACATACACATTCCAAAAGAGAAGAGAAAAAAATTAGATCCTTCATGAAAGAAGGGTATATTTGCGGGATACTCTAAAAGCTCGAAGGCTTACAGAATATATTTCCCAAGATACAAGAATATTGACATCAACAGGGATGTGACATTTGATGAAGACACAGCCTACAACAAATCCAGAAAGAGACCTGCTGAAGAACCTGAAGAAGTAGAAGCACCCAAAATTCATGACACAACCATGAATGAAGAAATTCAAGAAGAAGATCGAGAATTTGAAGAACGACAAAGACCTGTAGATCCACCTTTGGAGAAGAATCCTCATAAGAGGAAAACTGCTTGGGTACGAGAACTTATCCAAGGTGCGAAAAGATATGGGGCTCCAGAAGAGAATCACAGAGAAAGAAAGAGAACCAGATCCTGTTCCAGATATGTAGCTTCACTATGTGATTTCATTGATAAAGAACCTTACAGCTTTGAAGAAGCGGCAGAACGGAAAGAATGGAAGGATGCTATGATTTAAGAGTATCAGTCGATCATGAAGAATGATGTTTGGGATGTTGTCCCAAGACCAAAAGAGAAGTCAGTTGTGACTTCCAAATGGATCTACAAGATCAAACATGTTGCAGATGGTAGCATTGAAAAATATAAGGCAAGATTTGTGGCTCGAGGTTTCTCTCATAAAGAAGGAATAGATTATGAAGAAACCTTTGCACCTGTAGCTAGATACACTTCCATTATATCAATACTTGCTCTTGCTGTAGTGATGAAATGGAAGATACACCAGATGGATGTCAAGACTATTTTCTTGAATGGTGTAGTGGAAGAGGAAGTGTATGTAGAACAACCACTCATTCTTAGAATAAACAAGAATGTCATCAAGGAAAACAAGAACAAACTTGTCCAAATACTTGCTGAAGACGCTATTCATAAGGCACATAAATGTAGCTGGTGCATTTGTGAGGCCAAATGGTACCACTACAAACTCATAATGCCCATACCTTGTCCTGAAGGCGGTCTTATGAATGTCTTCATCCTTGATTCTCACCTGATGGTAACCAGACCTCAAGCCAATCTTAGAAAATACCTTTGCTCCTCTCATTTGATCAAAGAGGTCATCAATCCTAGGCAAAGGATATTTATTCTTCACAGTAACCTTGTTCAACTATCTGTAATCAATACATAACCTGAGTGTACCATCTTTCTTCTTTACAAACAGAACCGGTGCTCCCCAAGGAGACACACTCGATCGGATATACTTCTTGTCCAACAACTCTTGCAGTTGCATCTTCAATTCTAGCATCTCTGGTGTACTCATTCTGTAGGGTGCCTTGGACACTGGTGCTGCTCCTGGCACAAGTTCAATTGTGAAATCAATGTCCCGCTTTGAAGGAAGCCTTGGAATCTCATCAGGAAACACATCCCTGAATTCCTGTAACACTTGATAGTCCTCCAACCTAGGGGTTTCATCTCTTGTTTCCTCCAAAATCTGAGCTGCATACAACTGGCAACCCTTCCTACAGAACTTCTTCAACTACATTGCTGAAACCTGCCGTACTGAAATCACCTTTGGAATGCCTTTCACAACTACTAGGTTCCCTTCTTCATTCATGCATTCGAAAGTCTTATTGTAACAGTCAAGCTTCACTCTATGAGCTTCTAACCAATCCATTCCAATGAGAACATCATAGGAACCAAGCGGTAGAACATTCAGATCTACACAAGTGACCAATCCATTCATGACCAATGGACACTTCTCTACCACTTCACTAACCTTTCTCTTAGTTCCAGTGGCTAGCTGAACTAACCAAGACTTCCTATGCTTTACTTTCTTAAAAGCACACATATCCACTACTCTAGGAGTAATGTAACTATGTGTAGAACCAGGGTCAATCAAAATAGAAACAGATTGCTCAGCAATCTTACCTGCTACTTCAACCACAGCTAACTGGTGATTTGCTTGACGGTCCTCCAGTGCCGCATAAATCCTAGGAACTTCCCTTGCTACTTGACCCACTGTTTCTGCCTCTTGAACATTATAAGTTGGCCTTGCATTCTCATTCTCGAGTGGACAATTTCTGCGCATGTGGGGTCCTCCACATTTCCAACATTGAAGCGGTCCTCTATTCTATTGTGGATCTTTAGGCTTTTCTCCGGTCACTCCAACTGGCTTACTCGCAGCTTGAGATGGCTGCTTCTGTTGATTCCTGAAGCTAGAAGGTTTAAAACCTTTCTTTCTTTGGTCAAACTTCTCGTTCTTCTTGTCCTTCCATGCCTTATGGTAATCAGGTTTACCCTTTCTTTGTTCATAGCAATACTTAGCTTTCCTTACTGCTTCTTCAAGAGTTCTAGGTTCATAAAACTCAATTCTATCTTTGTAAGACTGAGGTAATCCACTTAGAAAACGCTGGACCTTTACTTTTTCATCTCTGAGGTACCGGACATACCTCAACAGCTCCAAAAACTTATTTGCATACTCCTCCATGGTCTGCTGTCCCAATCTTAGCTCATGGAATTCCTTAATCTTGTCATCATAATACCTGTCAGAGAGGTATTTCTGCTTGAAATACTTCTTGAACTGCTTCCACTTAAGTCTATTTTCACTGATCCTCTTCACTTGCTTGAAGTGTTCCCACCAAATGGATGCTCTTCCATTCAGATTGAATATGGAAACTCTTGCCTTCATGTTTCCCGAATAATCATGCACTTGAAAGTACTTTTTAATACCAAGAAGCCAAGCTTCAGCCTCTTGTCCAGTCTTTACCTCACCATCAAATGTAGGAGGTTTTGCCTTTTTAAACTCATCACGAGAGAGATCCCTATGGTGTCTCTTCCTTCTTCTTTTATGAGAAGAAAAACTGGAATCCCCGCTGGATTCTTCTGAATCAGATGATCCACTAGAAGTCCTTCTCCTTCTCCTAGTACTGCTCTTACTGCCTTCTGGCTTTGCTGTATCTCGTCCAGAATCTATCTTCTTATGTAAGTCTGTCAAACTCTGCAACATTGCAGCATTCAGCTGATGTTGTTCTTCCTGGGCTTTAATCAGGCTTCTCATAGTGGCTGCAACATCGGACGGTGTCTCTTGGAATCTCCTTCCATTTGACTCTATGTCGTCATTTCTATTACGGGCATTTTCTCCCATGGCATCTTCTGCTCTCTCGTAAGAATCCTGAGCATCATACCCATCCTGGGTTCTCATACTGAACCGCAACTTACTTACCAACTGCACTACTTGGAATACTGCCCTTGAGGGTAACTTATGATTCTGCAAACGTGTTAATAACAACACAATTGTTAGATGTATAATATTGTTACAAATAAACATTACTTACCTTCTTCCTGTAATAATCATAAAATAATAGTTTTTCCAAACACACAAAACTTTCTTCATTAAGAACGTCTATCTGAGGGGGACGATGGGGGGTCAAGGGGGCTTGCCCCCTTGTGGCTTCCCTGCGCCACTGCAGGGCGGGTCGAGGGAAGCGCCCTCATTTTTTTTTTTGTAAATTCTTTGTTTTCGCGCAATCTGGCGCATTAGATCGCTGCCTCATTTCTCATTTTCAGCCCTGATAATTCCCTAAGAAACAGCTGAAAAATCCCTCTGAAATTAGTTGAAATCGGCTCCCAAAACTATCCTTTCTTCCGCAGTATCGGCTCCGGTTCCATTCTCTCCTCAGCCGAATCGGCTCCTTTACCATTCTCCCTTCCGCCGAATCGGCCCTTCCACCATTCTCCCTTCCGCCGAATCAGCTCCGGTTCCATTCTCTCCTCTGCCGAACCGGCTCCCTGACCATTTTTTCTTCCGCCGAATCGGCTCCCCGGAAGCTTCTACCTTCCGCAACGGCGGCTCTCACAAAGCTTCAAACCTTTCAACTTGGCACTTATGTCGGACGTCGGCTGACTCTCCAATCGGAAGCCACATCAATTCGTCATCCGCAACGGCAGACGCCCACTTTGCCGGCTCTTCCGATCGGCGCTTAGAACCTCATCGGACGTCGGCGGAATCTCGGAACATCGGACGTCGGACCATTCTCCCTTCCGATCGTTCCGACACTTAGCCGAATTTTTGATCTTTCTTTTACTGTGTCGACTATCGGCGGCCTTTCCAATCGGAGCCAAATCGGTTCTCCATCCGCAACGGCGGGCGAGAGACTTTACTAATCCATCCGCAACGACGGAATTTCACTTCCTCCGATGGCCCGACCATTCCATACTTAGCCGAATTTTTGACTTTCTGTGGCGTCGGCGATCGGGTGACTTTTGGGTCGGAAGCATGATTGCTTCGCCGTCCGCAACGTCGGACGGAGGACTTTACTAGTTCGTCCGCAACTGCGGATGGGAAGATTGTGAAACCTTCCGCAACGGCGGATAGGGACTTCACCAAACCTTCCGCAACAGCGGACAGGAACTTCGTGAGATCGTCCGCAACGGCGGACAGGGAACTCCATGAAACCTTCCGACTGTTCACACTTAAACAGAAATTTCCCAATTTCAAATTTTTCACAGTCTTCCACATTCAGACTTTTGCTGGGCAAAATGGAATGTAACCCCTATTACTGCATCTTGCGGCTCATGCAGGCCCATGCTGCAACCCAATGCTCTGATACCATATTGTCACGTCGCCGTGCCTCCGACCGGCAAGGAGGACGTGATCCATGGCATTATCCAAGCATACTAACAGCCTCATGAACATGTTCAGGCTTAAATAAAATTCATAAACGGAATGCTTAAAGAGAATTTGAACTAAAAACATGCACACAGGAATGTTTATCATACATAGATGCATTTTTATCATCATACACAGCTACAATTGTATATTATGCACGGCTGTGATTATTTATCCTTGCACAGCGGAATCAACATGTAATTAAACAAGCATTCATTCACATGTTCATCAATTTCCATTAACAGAAATTATAGATTTGCAGAGGTGAAATACACAAGATCACTTATCTTATGGTGAACTCGATCCGCAACCAGCTACGTCGCTGCAACGTTCCACCCAACCATAGGCCAGCGTGCTCATCAATCTCTCAGCAACGCTACCACCCCCGAGTTGGGCATGATTCTCCAAGGAATAAGGGAACTAGCAGGCTTACACATAGCCAAGGATGTCCAAAACACACAGCCAAGCCAACAGAGTTCGGTTTATCAGGCCATTAAGGAGCTGGAGAAGGCAATTTGCTAAGCTGGTGAGCTCATAACAGAGCCAAGAACACCTACACCAAAACTAGCCTGACCTCTAAGGCACCCATCCACACCCAACACAAGGAATCAGTCCCTTCTCTGCTACACAGTCCCTCAGGCCCTGCATTCCCTTCCAGTGCTATTCAGGGGTGATGGAGAAGAAGACCAGCCCTCTAGTTTTGTCTGTGTGGTTTCTAGCACCAGGTTTATCAAGCAACCAAGCCAAAATCCTTACTCCTCACACAGTCCAAAGACCAACCATTGCACTCAGGCAATCCATTTAGCTAACACATCTTGAACAGTAAAAACGAATTACACAGCCCCATACGTAACAGTAAAAACGGCTCACAACGTGGGGGAAAACACACAGTCCTGAAGCTTATCAGTGAGCACAACTCACAGCAGGGAAAAACGTCCCAAATAGCCTGTGCGTGAGACCAAATGGTCGGTGAGACAGCCAAAAACGTGTGTGGCCCTTCACAGCCATGTAAAAACACATGAAGTCACAAAAACGTGAATGGAAAATGCACCAACAGCTCCAAAAACGTGAGGAAGACAACCCAATCCCCAGCACTATCAAAATGACCTCCCACCCATGGGAAAAATGAAGCCAACAGCCAAAATCGTGGAATGAAAGACACAGGAAAAAACTCCAGCTGCTCCAAAAAACCCCCAACGTGAAGGAGAATGGACAGGAAAATGAAAAACGTGGATGTATGGCAGAATGGCATACGTTTTTGGACATTTTCCTTGCCAAGGAAGTTAGAACACATTTTTCAAAAATGGGTCTCTGCCCAATTCGAATTTGGTTGCCCATACTCTTCCCCTTCCATGCAATAACTAACTCAACCACATTCTGGCAGAAATAAATGATTGGAGAAAAAAGACAAGAAAGGTAGTTGACAATTTGATGGGTTTTCTCATAGACATTTGGCTTTTCCCCATTGGCCCATAGGTTAAATATTTCACCCCCCTTATCCTTAGAAAATCATGCCCCTTCGATTTAGTTGCCGCGACCGTAGCTGGTTGTGTTTATTTTTTTATTATAGATGCATATATACATGATGCTGAAACTTAATATGTGCCGCATGCCCCGATATACCATCGGTGACAATTTAAATCCCAAAACATGGCATAGTCGATCAATGGCGGGGCCTTGGCCTTTAGCTCCACACCATGATCCTTTACAATATATACATCATATACATCTAATGTAACGGGGTCAAGACTGGGACGTGACAAGTTGACCCCTCTCCTCTCTACAACTCACACATGGTAAATGTTATGGTGTTTATCTTTATGCTAAATCTTGTTTGCATGGTTTAATAAATTATTTTTACTAACACTGACGCCTTTGTTGCAGGTTGGGATCACTGGAAAGGAAGGCGACAGGGTCACCTCCACCCTGGCATGTGTCTCAAAATGCCCAGGTAAAGAAACAGAAAACCATCTTTGGTTTTCATACTGTACAATAATAAATTTCATCCAATGTTGTTAATGTATAATGTGATTTATCATAGGTACTAGAACCTGAGCTAAAATGGGCTAAGCGGTGGAGGACGTACCACCACTTCGCTTAATATATAGTTGAAGTTTATTTATGGTTTCAAAATGAATGTGGAATCCATCATAGATGGTACTAAAACCACACCATGTATGCGTACATTTGTTTCAATAATTTTTTATCGTAGAAAGGACTGAAATGACCCTAAAGGTCTCTATTCCGAAATACTCTGTAGTTGTACTTGTATACTCTTTTGACTTATTTTCTGACTGCCATCCTTTGATGGTCTTCCAACCCTGAATATGTTTTGATAAAACCATTTTAAAATAATATCTTGGTTCTGCTTACAATAGGAGTATATAACAGCAATAATTTTAAGAACACCCCCAAAATTTATATGTATAATAAATGGGTGAATCTCCCTAATATATAGGAAAATTCGAAGGCTATTTTATCAATAATATAATATGTATATATAATACTTTTGGCTAATATTTCATTCTAATATAGAATCTTGTAAAATCTTAGTGAATCTTTCACTAAATTATAAGATATTGTAAAATATTAACGAACATTTCACTGAATTATTAAATATTGTAAAAACCTGGTGAATCTTTCATCAACTTATAAAACCTTGTAATGTCTTGGTGAATCTTTTTATATGAAGACTTATATTTTGATGTTGTGGATTACTAAAATAGTGCAATAGAAGAGAATATACCAGAGCTTGAATCTCTCAACTCCTAGACCCTAAAATGAGCAAATGCATGAATGAGGAGAGGAGGGATTATTTATACATTTCACAATAAGTATTGGGTCACTCACAAGTAGAGGTTTTGGTGAAACACAACTGCACTAACTAGATTCATGGAAAATTGGGAATCCACTTTTAATATTGTCCCTTAACTGTCTAACGAACTTGTGGGGACCCAAATCTTGACATATTGACAAACTAATAGAACTGAACACTTTACATTGTGGACTAATTATAGCACCCACCAACCATTATTACAACACGGAGTGTTATCGAGACTCACAACCTTAATAGTGTATGAATTTCAAATTAACTTATTTTCTAATTTTAAAGCTACACTTTAATAAAAAAGTAACCTCCTTACCTAATTATAGATACAAATTCCATTTTTTCCCTTACTTTGTTAACAATCAAAATATAAATTATGTCATTTGATTTAGAATTTTTTGAGTTAGTTAGAAACTTGCAATGGTTATTAGAAATAAGAACATAGACTAACAAGAATAAAAAGAACATTAATGCATCATCATGCATATAATTAGAAATAATCTATTAAAGACTACTTTTTCTCAGATAAACTGACGTATTTGTATCCATGTCCTTGAAATTTTTGAAAGCATGCAAAATGTGGTAAAATTGTTTTAGCACCCTCATTGAATGCAAAAACTAAATAGCAAATGGCATAAGGTCTAAATCTCATATCAAACATACCTTGTACATATTATATACAATCATGATGGAAATAAAGTATTGTGCTCCAACTACATCACATCTTAATCATACTTAACTAGATCCATTTTTGGATGATAATAGAAACTACACATAAAAACAAATCACCAAAAACATTTTACTTCTGAATGACCCCTACAAAAAACCAAATATTGTAAAGAAAGTACCCAAACCAACAAATTCTAATGTCACAAATTTTTCATTGGGTCACAATGGCCAAATCACATTTTCCATATTCATGAAAGTTGTCAAATTGATGCTAAAGGTCAAATAATTGCCAAGGAGGAAAATCACTAATTTCCTAGGTTGGGGGTGAAAGCTTTGAGATTTGGAATGAGGGGGACAATAAATGATGTTTAGACATTAGAAGGAATAAAATATTTATTTAATAAGTTCAATTAAATGAATTCAAGTGAATAATTAAATGGCGAGGAAAAATGGAGACATATGGAGACTATGGGGCCCACTCGAGCTAGAATTCCTATGTTAAATAGCATCCACCTCTTGCAATTTCAAATATATGGAAAGAATAATGTTTTGGATGGATTATAAGGTAAATATAATTTTCCATATACTTAATAGGTCTAATTTTGGATGAATTTTAACTTACATGAGCAAGGAAGACCCAAATGGGGAGTTTCATGGACACTTGGCTAGATTCCCCTTGAACTTATGACATCTATGACACCAATGATGGAGATTCTATGACAGTTATGACACAATTCAGATATTAAGGCTGAAATCTGACATATCATGTTGAAACATAGCATCCAATACATCTCTCATGTGATTTGGATAATCCCAATGGGTTCCTACTCAATTTGGGAGAAGATGGAAGGTGAAGAGAGAGGCCACATGGCATAGCTTAAGAAGCCACACAAATTCAACTTGGATTTGGTTTATGGATGTATTTGGAAGCTAAGGAGACCATTAATGTTTATAAAATACAAGTATCATCCATGATAAGGATCTTTTTTATTAGTTATGAAATTTGTTTTGTGAAGAGAGAGAGCTAGTGAGTGACTAGTTCATGCTTGAGCCAATTTCGAGGGTGAAAGATTCCCATACTAATTGGTGATTGGAGAGGACACTCAGGTATTTAAAGGATATTAAATGGATTTTATAATATACAGTTTCAGCTACATAATATCATGGACACTTCAGGATTCAGCTCATTCCCCTCCCATCTCACATTCTTTCACCATATTTCAGCTCGATGGAGTGAGGCGCACTTGGTGAGCCATTTATATTTTTGAGGGAGATCCTCTTACTCCAGAATTTTGTATTCTGATGTAAATAATATGATATATATTTTCAGAAATCTATCAGGTCCAAGGTCAAATATATTTTATGTATTATTGATCAGTAATAAAGAAACAATGCCATTTCCCACTTCTTTGTTGCAAACTCTTATAATATTGGTATATTTGAATGTATATGTAAAATATTGATTATTCATGCATGAATGGACTTTAAATGAATCATATTATATATTTAATATTCATTAAATGATATTTTGTGGCCATTGGGTCGAATTCCATAACCTTTGGAATAAATTGCATCTCATTTCCCCGAGGGTTCAAAACTAGTTGTTATATATCTGCTTGAAGGAAGTGATAATAACCATGGGAGTTTGATTGGTTCATAATATGAGTACATTTTTATTTCCTATACACATATAATGTCTAAATTTGATAATTTGAGTGGTTTTATGTACATTTGGGAGGTTTTTCCGGCAATTACCCGGGGGGGATTTGAGCCCCAAAATTGCTAATAAAATCATCTATCTTGTTCAGAATTTAGTACAAAATTGAAGAAGTGATTTGAGGGAAATAATACATATATTAACATAATAATTAATTTATTATATCATTCATACACCTTCTCTAAATATTTTGGAGCAATCGGGACAATTTGGAGACTAAGACACTAAGACTAGTCAAGAGCAAAAATTGTGAAAATTTGGAAAATTGGGCATTTTAGTAAAAAATTAAAAAGGGACATTACAAGTGGTATAAAATAATGGTCTTGGATCCTATTTAATTTATGGATGGTATATATTAATTGAATAAATTCATTAATCCATGTGGTGATGATATGTCCAGGCAGGTTAAGCAAGCATTCGAATTGGCACATAAGACTATTCATTTTGAAGACCTTAATGATTGGTTGAGGGAATTTATAAAAAATAATTCAAATAATAACTCGTTAAGGAATAATCATCAATGCACAAGTAGGAATGATACCAAGGAGCTACAAATTTATGTTGGTGGTGAAGAAGAAAAAGTAGTACATGAAGAGGATCGGAATTCACTCCCAAGTGACTCTGAAAAATATGAAGAGACATCACATAAGTATGAAGAAGTTTCTATTGAAAATACTGAATATCATTTTGAGACACATTATACCTTGTAAATGAAACAAATAGAATCTAATGATGGATGCTTGAACTGTGAAGGAGTACCTACTGATGGGTTCTCACACCTCTATATGTTGGTGACATAGAGATCAGATCTGAACTTGTTGTTGCAATCCAAATTTCTCATGAGCATAAAGATGAAGATTTTATAGAAGCAAATGAATAACCAATATCAACTTCCCCATCACCACTTGAGCTTCAAGGAGTTGATCAAATCCAGAATGAAGAAGAAGAGGAGGTTCACTCCCATGAACCATCCTTCATTGAAGGATCCTTGAAGATGTGTGCAAGGGATATCCAAGAATCCCTTAGCATACTCCATGACACTCAAACATTGGTATCAAATTCCTGTTGGAGAGCTACTTCCTTGGAGGAGCCATCATTCCTTGAAGACATGGAGAAGATTCAAAAAGCAATGTGCAACATCAAATATTGTCAAAGGGTAGATTGTTTGGAGGATTCTCATGACATGGAGGATCATTATAAATCTGGAAATTTGAATGTGCTTGATGTGTTTGAAGTTTAACTTGAAGAGATTCAAACACTTGATGAGGTGGAAGAGGAACTTGAATTGTCTCTTGATGAAGGTTATGCAAATTTTAAAGAAGAGCATGATTCCTCTACATTGGAACCAATCTATGACAAAGGTTTCACACTTTTGAAGGAGCTGCATGGTACTACCCATATGGATCCTTACCATGATGAAAATTATACACTTTTTGATAATTTGGGTGAGTTAGTTCATTCTCCTGCATCCTACAATCCCATATTTTGCAGCATTCATCCTAATGAAGTATGGGTGAAAGGTTTCATTTTGATGGTGGCATAGGAAGAGTATGTACATTCTATTTCTCCTTTTGATGATGGAATTATTAGAGCACCATATTATTTACATTTGCATCAGCATCGTTATTTACATTATGATTATACACATCTCCATGGGTGCACCTATGATGTTCACTTGAGTCACTTGAGTCACTTGGAGACTCATGATTTCCCTTGCCCCTTTCCTAGTCTATTTGAAGTTGGAGGAACTTCATCCCACACTTGGGTGAAGATTTATATGATTGAAGAACATTGTTATTGGAAGCAACATCCTCTGATATTACATGATGACATACATATTCATGAGTGTATTGATAAGACTTCTTTCAGCCACTTGAAGTGTTCATGTTTTCCTTGCTCCTTATTTTGTTCAGATTTTTGGTGGAGGTTCTCCATTCACTTATTGGATGAAAGAACACATGGATGATTATATTGATGCACATTACATATCATTTGGAGCAAATTCTTATTCACATTTGCAGCAGCATTCTTTGTTACTTTATGATGATGCACATCTACATGGATGCACCTATGATATGGATTTGAGTCACTTGAAGACTCATGGTTTTTCTTTCTCAACACTTGGCTCATTTGATGTTGGAGGAACTTCATCCAACACTAGGGTGAATAGATTTATGATGGGAGAACATTTTTGTTACCATCCACATACATTGTTATATCTTTATGGTTCACTCATTCATGGATGTATGGGTGAGACTTCTTTGACTCATTTGAAGTCTCCTTGTTTTTCTTTCTGATTATTTGGTTCAGATTTGAGTGGAGATTCTTCATCCACTTCTTGGATGAAAGAATACATGGCTGAATATTCTGATGCATATCACAACCTTTTGGAAAAGCATTATAGGACATGGGATCCTCACCTATGTCATTGGAGCATATTTGATTGGTCACTTGAAGCATGTATGCACTTGGCAAATGGTAGTCTGCTCACTGGGAGGTATAAGCACTTTCATGATTTTTTGGTGAGGCACCTCCTTGATGTACATTTTTATTATGTTGTTATATACTTTGATGATATATATTATGTACTCATGATGTTTGGAATAATGCATACAATAAAATGGGATTGTTGAATTCTCTTTCGTAATGGTATGGGTTGGAGAGAATTCTTAATTGTTGGAGTGCAATGCAAGCAATGGGACCCTGGGATAGTTTTTAGTCCCATTGACTTCAAATTATTTGGGAAACAAGAATTATGTGAGATGAATCCCTCACTTAATAAGGTGATGTTAATCAGAGTAGTGCAGTAAAAATCATGGTGGTTCCTCTCTAAAATATTCATGGAATCTCAAAGACTCAAAGTGGGAAGCTCAGTGGCAACTTCAAAGAATCATACAGAAAGCAGGTTCTTCAACAACCATGTTTGAAATTGCTTGAGGAAAAGAAATATTGGGAAGGGAGGATTTGTAATGTCCCAAATTTTTCATTGGGTCATGTTACCCCCCAATTGGACAGGGGTGTCCACAAACCAGTAGTGTCATGACTGATTGAGTAAAAGTGCAGACAGGATGTGCGGCTGAGTTCTGTTCTTCATCTTGTGTGTACAAAAATATATCCATGGCTAAAGGCACAAAGACTGCTAGGTGAAAACAAAAATGTACGTACATTTAGGAAGAATTGAGAGTATTCCAGCTGCTGATGAGTAGCAAATTCTCAGTAAGTTTTTTTTATCTTGGATTCTCATTAGTCTATGACAAAGCTTCAACACTGATAGAGAACAGGTGCATAAAATTTATGACTGATGGTGTTTGTGATAACTCCAAAAATTTGGATATATGGTAGAAATGGGAATAACCCTTCAAGAATATTTGTAATGACTACATCTCCCATGCATTGTGAATACATTCAGAACTCGATGGGAAAGAAGGATCAGAACACTCCAAATTTATTGAGGAACGTTTGGATTCCGTTGACAGGAAAAAGAAATCATGGATTATCTTTAGTTCACATCGAGTTCTTGTTTATTCCTAAAATTCATGGATTTCCCTTCACAGAGGTTTTGAAGAGCCTATGGGAAGAGATACTTACCAAAAAATTTGGCATAAGTACAAGGTCGACATTGCTTTCTTTGGCCATGTTCACAACTATGAAAGATCATGCCCTGTGTATCAAAACTATTGTGTTCAGGAGCCTTTAATGCCATAATTCATGTAGTTGTGGGTGGTGGAGGTAGTCATGTTTTTTACTATAATTCTCTAAATACCACTTGGATTGTCTTTAAAGATCAAGGTTTCGGCTTTGTGAAGCTGACTGCTTTTAACCATTCGACACTGTTGTTTGAGTACAAAAGAAGTTTAGATGGGAAGGTATATGATAAATTCTAGATTACAAAAGAGTACAAAGACATTCTTGGTTGTGACTCCATCGAAAATGGATTGATACAGTTCTCAAATACAATGCTCGACATGTTTTACTTAAGATTCTATGGTGGATTCATGAGATGCATGGACACCTCCATCAGATGCTAAATTTGGCAGAGTTCAAGTGCGTCATATGTTACAAAATTTATGGACTAGTCCTATATCAAATGCTGCTCAAGATAGCCAGTCTGGTGAGGTTCATTCAGTGGGTGCTTCGAAGGGGCCAATAATTGATCAAATTTTGGGAGAAATCATACATTGCAGAAAATTGACAACACCAATCGAATATGTCCTATGTATTGGCCATTTTGAAGCGAGGATAAAGATGTATACAATTTCTTTGATCCAGAACTCCCTTTTGATAAATATGGGAATGGATTGAATGAAGAATAAATCAAGAAATGACGTTGTTTTTACAGGTAAAAGTGCAATGTCCCACCATCAAACATCGCCACATTCAGTCGTTGTAATCACTAGCAATCATTTCAGGGTTTTCTGGTGATACGTAACACATCAATTTTGTCGAGTCCCGAGTTTGGTTTCCCTTTTTTCCTTGATAGCCATGCGTGGAGATTGATTCTTCCTCACTTTGGAGCAGTCAACATGATTTCCTTTGGAAGCTGACCACTAAACAGAGTGACACGAGTTCACTCTTGCAGTTTTTTCAGAGGTAACGAGACTCACCAATCATTTTGGCAGGAAATGGACTTTCGTTGACTAGTTTATCAGGGAATTTTTTATCATTGATGGTGGATTGAAATCAACCAGTTGTTAAGCTATGAGTTCGATAAAATCATCATCCATCCACGATGAAAGACCTACTCAAGTTTTCTAAAGATTTGATTTCTAGTATATTGCTTCGACATCTCTTGACATGTTGATTTGATTGATTTTTTATTTTTCCTTCACTAATAAAATATTTTTGGGAGATTCAGGTGAACTAAAGTGTTTTTTACACTTTATTTACATTTAAATATGTTTGGTCAAGTTAGGGACAAAAAAAGTGGATCTGGATTCATTTTTTCTCATGTTATGTATTATTTTATAATTTTGGCTTTAAAAAAGGTAAAGAGTCTTTTTAGTTTTATAAAAGAGCATGGCTCTTTAATTGTAAGGGATGCAAAAACTAGGAGGATTTTTCCCTAGAGATTAATAGAAATTATCTTTTTGGTTTTCATGGTTGTTCAGTCGAGTGCCCTTCATGGTGTGTGGAATTAACTTGCATTTTGAGTGTTAGTTTCCACCTTCTTTTCTTTCTATGTCTGCATCTGGCGACCATAAAAAGACACTCCCATCCTATTGGAAGGTGGAAATCCTAGCATTTTCTTTCTTTTCCCCTTTGTGAGCATGCATGCATGGGTTGGATTTCTACATTCTATCAAGCTTGATGTTGTAGCATCTCCTTTTTCTGCATAGCGCATCTCCTGTGTTTAGGAAGAAGAATATCTAGTAGCTGTACCTCTAACACAATGTCCTCATGGGTTCTCCCTTGACTCCATTTACCCCTTTAGGTATACCAACACTGTTCCATTAGTGAGGTTTAATCCTTCCCTGCTTCTATCAAACTATTCAATACTTCTATGCTATAACCATTTTTCTAGGGAAGCCTCTTCCAATCACCCTGTCACAAATGTTCCCTTCCCTTAGCAATATTAAGACCAGTGATGCCCTGCTTGAGTTGGAGAAGAGCCAATCTGAAGCGAGGAAGAGAGGAGCGTGGCGATAGTGGCTCCGCTCTTCGTAGTTTCCATCAGGCCGATGTTTCTAATTTTGGGCTTTGACACACGCGCACCGGTTAGGACCGGCAACAGTTCACAATGGCCAAATCACATTTTCCATATTCATGAAATTTTTCAAATTGATGCTAAAGGTCAAATAATTGCCAAGGAGGAAAATCACTAGTTTCCTAGGTTGGGGGTGGAAAATTTGATATTTGGAATAAGGTGGAAAATAAATGGTGTTTATACATTAGAAGGAATAAAATATTTATTTAATAAGTTCAATTAAATGAATTAAAGTGAAGAATGAAATGGCTAGGGAAAATGGAGACATATGGAGACTATGGGGCCCACTCAAGCTAGAATTCCTATGTTAAATAACACCCACCTCTTGCAATTTCAAATATATGGAAAGCATAATGTTTTGGATGGATTATAAGGTCAATATACTTGTCCATATACTTCATATGTCTAATTTGGGATGAAGTGTAACTTACATGAGCAAGGAAGAGCCAAATGGGGAGTTTCATGGACACCTCGCTAGATTCCCCTTACACTTATGCATCTACGACACCAATGATGGATATTCCATGATAGTTATGACACAAGTCAGATATGAAGGATGAAATATGACATATCTGACATATCAATTCGAAATAGAGCATCCAATAGAGCCAGTGAGTGACTAGTTAATGCTTGAGCCAATTTCGAGGGTGAAAGATTCACATCCTAATTGGTGATTGGAGAGTCCACTAAGGTATTTCAAGGAGATTCCATGGAGTTATAATATATATTTCCAGATATAGAATCTCTTGGACACTTCAGGATTCAGCTCATTCCACCTCCCATTTCACATTCTTTCACCATATTTTAGCCTGGTGGAGTGAGGCGCACTTGCTGAACCATTTATCTTTTTGAGTGAGCTCCTCTTGCTCTAGAATTTTTTATTCTGATATAAATACTCTGCTATCTCTATTCAGGAATTTATCAGGTTTAATGGCAAGATATTTTATGTATTATTGATCAGTAATAAAGAAACAGTTCCATTTCCCACTTCTTTGTTGCAAACTCTTATAATATTGGTAGATTTGAATGGATGTGTAAAATATTGATTATTCATGCATGAATGGAATGAAACTAAAGAATATTTTAGGTTTTTTATTCATTAAATGAACTTTTTTTTCCATTGGGTCGAATTCCATAACCATTGGATTAAATTGCATCTCATTTCCCCAAGTGTTCAAAACTAGTTTTTGTATATCTTATTGAAGGAAGTGATAATAACCATGGGAGTTTGAATTGTTCAGAATATGAGTCCCTTTTAAGTCCTTTACACATACCCTACCTCAATTTTATAATTTGAGTGTTTTTCTATACATTTGGGAAGCCATTCTGGAAATTACCCTGGGGGGATTTGAACCCCAAAATTTCTAATAAAATCATCTATCTTGTTCAGAATTTAGTACAAAATTTTAGAAGTGATTGAAGGGACATAATACATCTATGAACATAATAATTAATTTATTATATCATTCATACACCTTCTCTGAATATTTGGGATCAATTGGGCCAATTTGGGGACTAAGACACTAAGACTAGTCAAGAGCAAAAATTGTGAAAAATTGGAAAATTTGGCATTTTAGTAAAAATTTTAAAAAGGGACATTACACAAATTTGGGTCACAAATAAAATTGAATAACATGGAAATATGAACAAAAACATATACCATTCATGAAATTCTCAATACAAATACAATAATATACCATAATTCTTTGGACAGCTTTACAAGAATACAATGAAAATAATGACCATTTCACTATAGCCCCACAATTATATTCAGTGTGCATTCATTTATATTACAAAAATACCAAACATAAACAATAAAAATATTATAATATGAACATATACACTCTCATTAACGCCTTATATCCAATAATAATTGGAGAGAAAGATCCTAATAAAAGCACATTTTAAGCAACTGGGTCAACTTCAGTTTGAATATATAAAAACCATGTGGCATCTCTCCATCAAGAGTAGCATATGATAACAACACATCAATTTCAGTCAATATTTTAAACATGAGAAGGAAAAAAATAAATCATATAGTTTGGGCTCTATAACACTTTCATGGAACCAATACTTATAGGATAGAATAGAACCCTAATAACATTGAATGAGCCCTAAGTATCAAAAGTTCCCTAGAATTCAACAAGACTAAAAAAGAATCCATGATAAAAAGCGTGATAAAAGGTAAATTTACAATATAATAATATATTGTAACTGTGGATAAAAGAATGATAAAAATCATACCACATTAACTATTGGATAAAAAACCTGATGCAAGTTTGTATTCTCTAATAAATTTCATGTGTGACATCTCCCTTCAACACATGAGCTTTTAGGAATGGAGATGTTATGCGAAGATTAAAATGTCAAGAAAACAAAGAATGAAAAGTGAAATCACATCAAGGATAACCTTAACCTTGCAAGCACAATTTGACGTGGGTGAACCATGAATCAGTGTAGCCTTTATGTAGAAAAAAATAGCCCTTGATTTTCTCTCTGTTACTATCAAGGGCTCAAAGAAGGTATCATATGAAATTGACTAAAAATATAGGCGAATGCAACCATATGCCTAAATTTCAAGGAAAATGGAGGGAAAAATTGTTGATGTAATTGTAACTTCGGAATGTATTCATCTATGTATATTATGTCTTGTACCCCGATGTTTATTCCGGGATGTGTCTGTAATGTAATTGAGTCATGTCATGCCCCAATGTTCCAATCAGGAGGATCTATAATGTAAACAAGTCATGTCAAGTCATTGTGGGTAACCCTCCTATTGTCTAAGGTAGTAAAGTCCCTGTATTTCTGGGGCACTAGGGTTATTAGACTCACCTAGTGAAGTCAGCCCTAGTTGGATTTAGTCAAGTCAAGAATTAGTTTAAATAGAGAGATAGCCTCTCTATTTATCACACACTCACTCACACTTAGTTGTAGCGCATAGCTGAGGAAGAAGAAGACATTGGGGATAGGAAGAAAGAGGTTGCTGCTATTAGAAGATCATCTTGTTGTTTTGGGGTTTTACTTTTGGTGATGATTCTATCTTTGAGGAAGTTGCGAGGTTTTCTCCATTTATGGTTTTCCTGAGGAAAAACACTGTGTTCATTATTTCTTGTGTTTGATTGCTATGCTTTTTATTCTCTCAGTTAAAGATCCTAATAATGCTAGCTTAATGTTAAAAATCTAACATGGTATCAGAGCTAACCTGAGAAGAAGACACTATGCAGCTGTGGGAACTAAGGCTTCCTTCTTTGTGGATCTTCCTCCACAAATTTTCAGCAAAAGAAGGTTGGATTAACTCTCCTCCTTAGGGCGCATCTTTCTGTCAAAGCAGAATCCAATTCTGACGTTTTTTAGTTTTGGACCTGACACTGCTGCCGAAAATTGGGGCTTTCCACAGAAGTGGAATTTTTCAGTGATCTCATGCCTGGATTGATATCCTCCCCAAATCAAATTTAGGGATCAAATTCAACGCATTTGGTTGGACAAAACTCTGGAAAATAAAAACCCTAATCTACTCCTGAACTAGCCTTGCAAAATTTCAGTTCCAAATCGAGATCCTACATCTTGACCTGGTAAGATCTAAATCTTTTGTATTTCCATTTGAGGTTCTAAATTAAGATGTCTCATCATACCAATATTGATGAAAAGATTGAGGGAGATGATAACTTCCGAGCCTGGAAGTATAGGATCTCCTTGGTCTTGGAAGAAAATGAGATGGACTCCTACATCCATGAGGAGGTTCCAAATCCAAAGGGAGATGAGGCTAAGGCATTACATAAGAAGAAGTTGGTTATGGAAAAGAGGATTATTGTTGATTAAATCAAGGGTCACCTCATACCACATGTGTCCTCCCTCAAGACACCTAAAGCTATGTTTGGTGCCCTAACAAAATTGTTTGAAGGGGAGAACATAAACCGGAAGATGACTCTGAGAAACCAGCTAAAGAATGTAAAGATCCAGATTGTAGAAACCATCCAGTCTTACTTTAGAATGGTATCTCGGATCAAGGAACAACTAGAAGCAGTAGATGAAAAAGTAGAAAATGCAGAGATTGTGATGACCACCTTGAGTGGTCTCCCTAGATCATGGGACTCCTTTATTCAAGGGATCTGTGCCAAAAAGAAGTTAGTCAAGTTCAGCAAACTATGCGAAGAATGCTCTCAATAAGAATCTCAGATAGTAGCTCGAGAAGAAAATATGGGAAGTGAATATCAATCTCTCACAGTACAATCCAAGAAATCTAGATCTAGCCACCACAGAAGTAAGTACTCTCATCAAAGAAATAAATCTAGAAAGCCTAGAGATTTTTCTAAGTACATTTTCTATACATGTGATGAAAGAGGACATTTTGCTAGAGACTATCCTAAAAATAAAAGTAGATCTCACAAGAAGAAGGGAAACAAGATAAGACATCATGCTCATGCTACAGAGGATGATGAACCTTCCACGAAGAGAAACAGACAAGTCAGTGATGATTCTTCAAGTGATGAAGAATATGTTCTGATTTCTTCTCTCACAAGAACTATCACACATGGCAGCAATGATTGGCTTATAGATAGTGGTGCTTCCAAGCACATGACGGGATTCAAGGAATCCTTTGTGAAATTATATGAACATGAATCACCTCACAAGGTGAAACTTGGAGATGACTACCAATATCCAATAAAAGGTAGTGGGGATCCTCCTATAAGCTAGACTCTGGAAAGTCTATGACAATGAAGGAAGTATTGTTTGTATGAGGACTAAAGAATAATCTCCTCTCCATATCTGCATTAGATGCAAAAGGAATGAGGGTTGCATTTATAGATGGTCAAGTTATCATGTGGCCAAAAGGAAAGACCATTGATGATGCAGTAGTGATTGGGGAACAATAAGGAGGATTATACAAATTGAAGGGCCATCCAAAACAAGCTTTGGTTCATGACTTAGTAGAACCAAATGATCTTTGGCATAAAAGGATTGCACATGTGCATTACAGAGCACTACCACTTGCAAGAAAAGCTGTTGAAGGTCTCCCATAAATGCAGAAAAAACATGAAGGTGTACGCAAAGGATGTGTGAAAGGGAAGAACACAAAGAAGACATTTCCAAGTAGTGAGAGAAAAGCAAAAGGAATCTTGGAAATCATCCATTCCGATGTGTGCGGTCCTATGTCATCCAGTTAACTAAGAGGGTATGCATACTATGTTTCTTTTATTGATGATTTTTCTAGAAAGGAATGGATATACTTTATGAAGAACAAAGATGAAGTCATTTAGCAAGTTCAAGGAATTCAAAGCCTTGATTGAGAACCACACTCAAAAGAAGATCAAGACCTTTCGATCAGATAATGGCGGAGAATTCACTTCGAATGAATTCAAAGAGCTATGTAAAGACTCAGGGATTAAGAGGGATTTTTCCACTCCTTATAATCCACAATAGAATGGGATTGTAGAAAGGAAAAATAGAAATATCATGGAAGATGCAAGAGCAATGCTTCATGATCAAGATCTTCCTATGCATCTTTGGGAAGAAGCTGCCAGAACAATGGTGTATGTACAAAACTTTACTCCACAAAGAGTACTCGAGAACAAGACTCCTAAAGAAGTCTTCTCTGGAAAGAAACCAGAAGTCAGCCATCTCAAAATATTTGGTTGTCCTGTATACATACACATTCCGAAAGAAAAGAGGACAAGGTTAGATACTTCAGGAAAGAAGGGTATAATTGTGGGATACTCTGAAAGATCGAAGGCTTACAAAATATACTTCCGAGGGTTCAAGAAGATTGACATTAGCAGAGATGTAACATTTGATGAAGATTCAGCCTACATAAAATCTAGGAAGAAACCGGCTAAAGAACCTAAAGAAATAAGAGAACCTAGAATTCATGATACAATCATGAACGAAAAAATTCAAGAAGAAGATCGAGAACTAGAAGAACCTCAAGAACCTGTAGATCCACCTCTGGATAATAATCCTCATAAGATGAAACTTGCTTGGGTACATGAAATTATCCAAGGTGCAGAAAGATATGGAGCTTTAGAATAAACACGCAGAGGAAGAAAGAGAATTAGATCATGTTCTAGTTATGTAGAATTACTATGTGACATTATTGATAAAGAACCTTCCAACTATGAATAAGCGGCAGAATGGAAAGAGTGGAAGGATGCTATGATCGAAGAGTATCAATTGATCATGAAGAATGATGTTTGGGATGTTGTCCCAAGACTAGAAGGGAATTCCATTGTAACTTCCAAATGGATCTACAAGATCAAGCATGCTGCAGATGGCAGCATCAAGAAACATAAAGCAAGATTCATGGCTCGTGGTTTCTCCCAAAAAGAAGGAATAGATTATGAAGAAACCTTTGCGCCTGTAGCCAGATACACTTCCATCAGATCAATACTTGCTCTAGCTACAGTGATGAAATGGAAGATACACTAGATGGATGTCAAGACTGCTTTCTTGAATGGTGTAGTGCAAGAGGAAGTGTATGTGGAGCAGCCACTCAGTTTTGAGACACATGACAGAGAGCCGCATGTGTGTATATTGAAGAAATCCCTGTATGGTTTGAACAGGCACCCAAGACATGGTATGGTAGAATTTATGGTTTCCTATCTAGTTTGGGCTTTACCAAGAGTAAAGCAGATTCCAACCTTTACTACAAGGTTGAAGATGGCAATCCAGTGATACTCCTACTATGTGTGGATGATCTGTTTGTAACAGGTATGGATGGGTTGATTGCTGATATGAAGAGGAAACTTGTTGCCGAGTTTGAAATGAAGGACTTGGGTATGATGCACTATTTCTCAGGCATGGAGGTGTGGCAGAATGCGGATGGGATATTCCTTGGACAAGGGGAGTATGTAGTAGAGATTCTGAAGAGATTTGGGATGATGGACTGCAAGGCCATAACCACACCTATGGCATCGAACCTGAAGCTATTGAGTGATGCTTCATCAGAATCGATTGATGCTACACTGTATCATCAGATGATTGGATCCTTTATGTACCTGACGAACACGAGACCAGATATTTGTTTTGCTGTGAACACCTTGAGCCAGTTCTTAACAGATCCGAGACATGTTCACTTGATTGTTGCAAAACATATTCTAAGGTACCTGAAGGGTACAGTTGACTATGGGCTCAAGTACGAGGCAAATAAGAATATTAACCTAGAGGGTTATGTTGATTCAGATTGGGCAGGCAGTGCCATCGATAGGAAGATCACTTCAGGATGCTACTTCAGTATGGGATCAGGTGTGATCTCTTGGTTTAGTAGGAAGCAATCCTATGTGGCACTGAGTATAGCTGAATCAAAGTATGTTGCAGCGTGTTCAGCTAGTTGTGAGGTAGTATGGATGAGGAAGCTACTATCTAATTTATTTTATCTACAGATGGATGCTACTTGTATATATTGCGAAAACTAGAGTTGTGTGAAGTTGTCAGAGAACCCTGTGTTCCATGACAAGTCGAAGCATATCGAGATCAAGTATCACTATATCATGGATATGGTGCAGAGAGGAGAAGTGAAGCTCTAGTATGTTGCGACAGATGAATAGATAGTTGATGTATCGAGGAAACCATTGTCTAGAGTGAAGTTTGAGTACTTCAGGGAGAAGCTTGGTGTTCCCCAGATCGAGGTTCCCTCCAAGAGGAAATGATGAGACCGAGAGCCATTTTGACATGGTGAGAGGATTAGGTTCCTTCCATGGCAGATGTAAGGGCTGAGCCATTCTGTCATGGTGATAGGATTTGGTTCCTTCTATGTCAGATATGAGTGCTAAGCCATTCTAATGTGACTATAGGATTGGTCCCTACATGATCAGATGTAAGGGATAAATGCCATTCTTGGAATGGAGGCACCTGGTCCGTTACCAGGAAAACTTAGTCTGGGACTGAGGGTCATTCTGATATGATTGTAGGATGTATTCTTACATGATCAGATGTGAGAGCATGGCCATTCTGATGTGATTGAGGGAGGCATTCCCACTTGATTAGATATAAGGGTTGATGCCATTCTCTGGGATAATGGAGGCACCTGGTCAGTTACCAAGAATCCTTAGTCTGGGACTGAGAGCCCTTCCGATGTGGTGCTTTCAAGCATGGTCAGATGTAAGTGCGTAGCCCTTTCTATGTGGTGCTTTTGAGCATGGTCAAATGTAAGTGCTGATCCTTTTCGATGCGGTGCTTTCGAGCATGGTCGACTATAAGTGTTGAGCCCTTTTGATGCGGTGTTTTTGAACATGGTCGGATGTAAGTGCAAATCCTTTTCGATGTGGTGTGTTCACACATGGTCAGATATAAGTGCTGAGCCATTCTAGCGCAATGTGTTTACACATGGTCAGATGTGAGTGCTGGGCCTTTCTGGCAAGATGAGGTCAGATGTGAGTGATGGGCATGCCTTTCTAACAAGATGAGGTTAGTTGTAAGAGTTGGGTGGGACATTTTGACTTAGGGTCAGATATAAGTGCTGATGAAGACCTACATGAAGGGTAGGCCTACAACCAGCATGAAAAAGGGATGTCTCTATAGAAATTCCTATGATGAGAAGAATCGAGAGATAGCACCGATGATGATGATGATCCAGACTTGATGATGCTCTAGATGTGATGATGATCCAGACTTGATGATGATCTAGATCAGGTGATGATCCACATGTCATGATGATACAGTGATGATGATCTAGCAGTGATGATCTAGTAGTCGTGATGATCCAGATCCCGTGATGAAGAAGACTTGAAGAAGAAGATGCCTTGAAGATGAAGAAGACTTGAAGATGAAGAAGACCTGGAGATGGTGATGACTTGAAGATGAAGAAGACTTGAAGATGAAGACAACTTGAAGATAAAGACAACTTGAAGATGAAGATGACAATTCCAAGATAATCGAGTCGATATAGAGAAGAAGACCAGTGCTGAAAATTGTGTCAAAAGAATACCTTTCTAGTTAATAGGGAGTGTTGATGTAATTGTAACTTCGGAATGTATTCACCTATGTATCTTATGTCTTGTACCCCCATGTTTATTTTGGGATGTGTCTGTAATGTAATTGAGTCATGTCATGCCCCGATGTTTCGATCAGGAGGATCTATAATGTAAACAAGTCATGTCAAGTCATTGTGGGTAACCTTCCTATTGTCTAAGGGTTAAAGTCCCTGCATTCTCGAGGCACTAGGGTTATTAAACTCACCTAGTGAAGTTGGCCCTAGTTGGGTTTAGTCAAGTCAGGAATTAGTATAAATAGAGAGCTAGCCTCTCTATTTATCACACACTCACTCACACTCAGTTGTAGTGCATAGCTGAGGAAGAAGAAGACACTGGGGCTAGGAAGAAAGAGGTTGCTGCTGTCGGGAGATCATCTTACTGTTTTGAGGTTTTACTTTTGGTGCTGATTCTATCTCTGAGGAAGTTATGGGGTTTTCTCCATTTATGGTTTCCCCGAGGAAAAACACTATGTTCATTGTTTCTTGTGTTTGATTGTTGTGCTTATTATTATCTCAGTTAAAGATCCTAATAATGATAGCTTAATGTTAAAAATTACTAGAAATAACCCTTGGGATCCTTTTGTTGCTACAACTACTTCCCCAAAATTGTTATATTTTAGGGCCCCTCCTTATATTTTTGATTGAAAACTTACTTAGACTAGTTTTTTGACTCTAGAAAACCCATCCTAAACACTTAGTTTTTTTCCCAAAAAAATTAGAAAAGAAGTTTTGGCCAAGTTAAAACTCATGTTTTTCCACCGACATATTGGAGAAACTTGGCTAGTTTCCCCGACGTGTCGGAGGAACTCAGCTAGTCTCTCTGACATGCTCGAGTTGGGAAAAAGAATTTTTTCTCATGAAGCACTGTTTTAGCACAACTCGATGAATCTCAACGACACGGTTGGAAGTAATTTGCGATTCACCTATGAAACGATCAAATAGATCAATGAATGTTGTCGATGATAATTGTTGCCTAATTTTAAGGGAGATTCAGAATTTTTTGCTGATACAGTCATGGTTGATAAGGTAAGTTGGAACTAAACCACATCGCAATATTTCGGCGATTTCTCTCCAAACGATCGAAGAAGACTCAATTTTCTCCATCGATGCGGTTAGAGAAGACTCAATTTTCTCCACTCACATGGTCGTGAGAAATCACAAATATCCATCAATAGTATCAGAGGATGTTTGAAATTATTGTCGACATGCATCAAAACAATTTTTTCTTTCACGGGGAGTGGTTGAGTTTCATGCCAACAACGTTGCGACAACCACTGCATTTATGTCACCCCCAACCGCATTAATGACATTTTTTTATCATTTTTTATATAAATAGATTGTTTTGTTTTGTTTTATATCCCATGAAAACATCATTTACAACAACAAACAACCAAGGAGAGACATATAGAGCCATTGCTTTCTTACCAACGCATGGACATTCAACAGTTTATAGGTAGGCATCTCACCTATGGACCTTTTGGTTTATTTATTTATAAAAGAAAATATTTTGTATTTGTAGAGTGGTAGGCGTACCATAGTTTATGAGCCTGGGTATTTTCCCCGCCCTTTTGTAGCCTCTGTTTTCATGCCCATGATACCACTGTCGTAGGTTATTTTCATTTCGGTTTGCATGGCTAAAATATACTAAGAATGTTTTTGAGTTGATTTGCGCCTCACGGTCATATTCATGCCCTAGATGGTAGAATGAAAACATGTTTAGTGTGTAGGGTTTTTCCATGGACCATTCGATCGTTTAGTACGTCCTTCAAGAATTGTTTCCTCGGTTTTTGTTTCTTAGTTTTTTTTCTACTTGGGGAATCCGATGTTATGAATGTTTAAACCCTATGAACTCAACATAGAAATGATAACCACTAAGATGATTTCAGGCTAGATGCTCCACGGCCTGTGTGAGTCCCAAACCATGCGCATCAGGGGATAAGTATGCAGCGATAAAGATACACATCAAAGACTTAGACCCTAGACCTTTTTTTACGCTCCAGAACCTTAGGATAATGTTTCCTCGAATCAATGCATTGCAATAATTAGGCATTGCTTATGACACATCCTAGTGCCAATGCCATGACGTATAAGTTTTTCCTGGCTTTATTTGATGGAAACTAGAGGATTACAATGCTTCAAAGATTCACCTGTTGAATACCCTCCAGAATATTGAAATGAGCCATTGCAACAATTCATTACTTTCAACTATTTTTTATTTTACCTTTGAATGAAGTAGCAGTTAGAAACCTCGGAGCCTCAACTAGTTTGAAATTAATAAATGAAAGGTTGGAAACCAAGCTTGTAAACCCCATTAACCTTTTTAAATTCAACGAACATTAATGAACTTACAGAGGGAAGTGCATCATAAAACAAACAATAAAATGCTTACCTTCAGCATTGTTTTAATAAAATACTATTGTTTTAAAACAAAGTAGAATAATTGGAGGAGTTGCCTCAAGTCTTTTGATATATGATAACAACAGGATGATAGCTCACATAATAGCATGTGCATAGGTTCTTCTTGGTTTTTATCTCATTTCCAACACCAAATAATGATTACACTCTCCAATTTTGAGGAACAATGATGCATACATATAACAGTTATTTTCATTATTGGATACTTTCATGAAATAATGTATTATTTAGTTACTCAAAATAGTTGCAGTATTACTAAGACACTTATCGCTATACTCGTGACACAGGTTCTATTATCACCAAGTAGGATTGCTTTCCAAAGGATAGACTTGAAAACAACGAGTTCACACAATGCCTAAAAAAGGAGGTAAGAGGAAGGAAAGGATGAGTGAACCAGACTCAAATGTGGAGATGATATCCAAGACGAAAATTAGGTTTGAAGATACTAAGTCTGTCACATGAGTATCCCCATAATTCAAATGGGGAGAGCTCTATCTGATGGTCAGATATTATAACATCTTGAATGCTAGTCTCGAAGAAATGTTCCCATTTCAAAATATAAGAAAATTAGGCATCACCAAAGACACTACATTCCCGGAGCTTTTTCCTTACTTAGAGGTGATTGGTTGGATTCTGCCACAGGAAAAAACCTCCTCCAGGATTATATCTAATGTTAAAGGAGAATATTTTTCTTCATTCACACCAGCATACATGACATTGGCCTAAAATCTTCCCCCTGCATAAGGTTTGATCAACAATGACTAGATCAAAGGGATGAGTATTGATCCTTTGGAATGTGCAAAGAAAATGATGATGCTAGGAAAACAATTACACCAAAATGAAATTGCGGAATATGAGTCCCAAATCCTACGGACCCCATTCAGGATCATATATTCAATGCTGAACAGGATTTTTGGTCACGCCCACAAAACCTTGTACAAATTGATTTGGATTCCCCTCATATATTATATAGCCTTTGAAGGAATGATGTTTAATTGGGAAGACATCATATAGGCATGCTGTTTTCATCCTATATAGTAGCCGCACAAGGAGGCATAACCTAGAAAAAATCTGAGTTCTATATGGAATCCTATATTATTGATTGCATTTTATGCAGACACCCTTTTTCCAATATTTTGTGCATTTGGATCCAAACTGAGTCCCCTTTTTTGTTGCTTATCAAATTCTCTAGGCACATAAGTATGCAGGTTTTTATAAACTCATTTGTGAATACTTGTTGATACCTATTTATAAGATTATTTTCCTCAAGGAACCAAGTTGCTTGTATGATAATGCCATGGAAGTTATATGTGATTATGGAGACTAATATTTCTCATAGGAAGGAACATACCTAAGAATGTATGGGTGCTCCAAAGCTCCATCCCTGCTGCCTAAGTACACCACGGACTACGTAATCCACAAAGAAGCAATAAGGTAAGTGTTCATAAATGGTGTAGGTAACTTCCTTCATGATATGAAAAAGGAAACCTATCCACCACTACCTTTCTGCATAGGAAGATACAAGCTCCAAGGTCAAAGGTGTCGCTGATTTTGTAAAAGAGTTACACATTTTTCATTTTGGTGAGGAAAGTTTCTAGAGGAATGATAACTTGGGAAAGTTCACATAACATTCCGTGACCATCAAAATTCATTACGAAAACTCATATCACTTTAACAAGGATGAAGAAATATACAGAAGGTCTAATGAGTCTGACTGAGTTGGGAAAGTGTTTCAAGAAAGAAAGTGGCACAACTGGCAGTAAAGACAACAGTATTGCACTAGAGAGGAAGCTACGAAAACAAAAGCATGAGGCATTAAGTTGAAAAGAATAAGTTGAAAAGAGACAAGTCGAAGAATCTCAGAAGTATAAAGAAGAAGAAGAGATATTAAAGAAAGAAGAAAAAGAAAGAGTGAAAAAGGAATCTAATTAGGAAGTTGTTGAAGAACTAAGAAAAAAGGAAGAAAAAGACAAGATTAGGGAAGGTTTGGATCAAGAAGCATCCCATAATAATCCAATGGATTCAAAACCTCTCATTTCATCAGGTGGAACAATCACATGGAGACACATTCCTTTTGGAGAGCTCGGGCTTACTCCAATTACTCCATCTAAGCATCACATGGTGGCTCGCTTAGATACCATCATTTTTTATAAATCAAGGAAGAATATCACCAGAATGTCGAAAAAATAGTTAAAGATGGGCATGCAAGCTAACGTGGTTATAGTGACTGAAAATACCATCATGGAGGATACTCACAAAGACCCTCAGCTCATGGCCTTCGTGAATATAGAAAATGCACAAGCCAACGTCGATAACGTGGACCAATTGATGGAAAATGTAGAGCATCACAAAGAAAAAATCCTCAAGTTGAAGGATAATCTAGTTAAGATACAAGGAGAGGGAATAGAATTAAAAAGAAATCATGATGCCATCCAATATGAAAAGGAAAGAATCCAAAGGGGGTACCAATATTTGGATACAAAAAAATATGCATTGGTTGTACAGGTAAGAATTATGGAGGGAGAGAAGAAGGATTTTGCAACCAGGATCTTAGAACTTGAATCAAGAGAGTCTGTGGCTAGCCAACAGGTGGGAGAATTAAAAACCCAAGTAGAAGAGTTGGTGGTACAAAAAGGATCTCTAGAAAATCAACTAAAGATAGCTAATGAGAAAAAGAAGCACATCACTCATTTCCATGACCAAGCCTACACAATCTGATGAAAGATACACCAAGTTCAAGTTAATCTCTCGGGTGAAATTTATAAAGTAAAGTTGATAGTGACAAGATTAAAAGTAATTGTAGCAGAGTCACTGAATTTTAGAAAAAGACTAATAGAAGTCAGAGAAAATTTTCAAAGCCAGCTGACCTAGATAGAGGTTAACTTAAAGCTTCTAGAACACATGCCACATAAAACAGTCGAAGGCATAAAAATAGAAATGGCACTTCTGGAGTTTTTCATGAAAGCTTCTGTAAGCTTAAACAATGAAATTGAAAAAACTTTGGAAAAATGTAATGGGTTCTATAAAAATATACGCCAAGTCCACGAGAAATGCCATCTTTCTTTGGTTGCAAAGATCACCGATCTTCCAAACAAGGACCGACATATGGTGCATCTGCAAGATAGCCCAGAAGAGGATGTATAGTACATTCAAAAAATGGAAGTTGTCAACAAAGAAGATGTTATAACTTGGGTTGGGCATGCTTCTGAAAGCAATTACATTTTAGAAGATGTGTTTAGATCCGCCCTAGAAAAGGTGACATGCATGGAGACATAGTTGTCCATGCACAAAGTGACAGTGCAAATGTTGGAGCCAATAAATTACAAAACTATCACAAAAGAGTCCAACGCACGGGGAGAATATATTTCAATCTTGGCAGGTCCCACTTGAAAATTTTGTCTTTTGTGTATTTTTCCATTTTCCTAATGTAAATCACTAGAGGACAAATTTTCGGAATTCCTAGGGTTAGGGAAGTCGATGAGTCACTAGATGAAAAATTTTAATTGTAATATAAATAGAGATAGAGAGTAGAGTAAAAGGACTTTTCTCTAGCACAAGGAGGATGTATTATTTTGTAAGGAGAACTCATTTTTTCTACTAATAAAGAAGGACCTACTTGCTAGGAAAGGACTGCACAGGAATTTTCTTGGGATGTATGGAATTTCAAATGTGGAATTACTTCTTTTTGTTTCCATACAACTATGAGATTGTTCTAACTTATTTGAATTATTTCTTTGATTATGAATGATTTTTCTTTCTATATGAAGATCTGTGCATGAATCGAGTAATGAATGTTTTATTATGTCGAAGATTTCTTTGCTAAAATTTATGTTGTAAATATGCATATGAAATTGAAACAACTATCTCTGAGATTATTATGAATAATTAAAGTACATTGCTCTAACTTTTAAATCTATTCCCTATGGGGATAGAATATTTTAGACTAGAGTAGAATAGAATATAATAGAATATAATATACTTGTTTAGATTTAGATTTAAAGAAGTAATTGAGAAAGAAGGAATGATAAGATGGGAGGTAGGAACCTACGCATCACTTGTGAGGTTCATGTTAATCAATTGCATGCATTTAGATTAGGCAGTTGCATTTCATATTTCATTTAAAAAAAACACAAAATGGTGGATCGGGAAGTAACCGATAGAACTTAAGAACACATTTAAATATACGGTAGTCATACCGTTAACCAAATGAATTCCCCATATCAAACGGTGGACGATCTAATTGGGATCAATTATCGAGGAGAATCTCTACTGTTGGTACCTAAGACTTTTCCAGGCATCAACAGAGCATCAATTACTGAAAATTGGGGGCGAAGGAATGATTTCACTAGAATTTATCTAGAAATTAGGGGCATAAGACACATTGGATGGAGATTTTTGTAGAAAAAAAAAATCATTTTCCTCATTGATCTATGGGAGGAATTTCATTTTGGATTTTTTTTTCTAATAAATATTGGGAAAATATATTTTAGCTAAAAAATCCCTTTCAATATAAGAAAATAGCCCACTAAAATTTTGTAACCCCCTTAATATAGCCCCTAAAATTATCCATGGTATATAGTAATAATAATAAGGTATTACTAACCCATATGAGGGTTTAGTGTTTTTATGCAATACCAGTTAGCTACGATATAATTGTCTTGGGTTTTACTTTTGTGTAATGATGGCAGCCATAGAAATGGGCTTACAACCATAATATTTAACTTGTTATTGTTTAAAAGAACATATGACCCATAAGGTCTTGCAATTTCTGTGGAGTAATTTTAATTATTGAAATCATGGTTTAAAAGATAGTATGCATGCCTGTAATTTGTTTTGTATTTGTGATTGATCTACTTACTGTATTACATTATTGCTCGACAGTCATCGTAGATGGGCTTATTACTCGTCTTTGGAAATGGAATACTTTCTTCTACGTTTTGTTTACACTTGTAAAGGATTTGTTTACACTTTCTTCTACGTTTTGTTTACACTTTGGATTTCTTGAGTCCGGATAATGGCTTTTAGCATTAGATCCATAAAGGATTTGATTGGATAAGCTATATGTTAAGTATAACTATCATGCATGTGAATGTTTGTATAATATCTATAATCTATGTAAATATCTAATTGATATGCGACTATGGAAACTTGTGATTCCTTAACTAGATAATTATTTAAATTATAAACCGTGAATGTGCTATGAATCTATCTTGATAGTTCATAAATAACTTAATCCTAGATTATTTAATTACATTTACTTGATTTCGATCTAAACAGTAATTGCTTAGTATTAAAGCATGTTAACTTTCACTACTTAAGTCGTACATTAACTAGATCTATGACATGAGAAAGATCATATATAAGGGTGATTCCATGAAGGTGGGTAACACTTTTTGGCCAAATTTGGTGATGAAAACTTGATGTTTTACTCATGTGTTGGATAGAAGCCCTCGAAACGCATATATGCCATGTGAATTTCAACTTGTAGTAAAAAAACAAATTGTAGAAGATTATGCTGGCTTCCCAATGATATTTTTTTAAAAATATTGTGATGTCATTTAATGTGTGAAATTTTTCATTTAATGAACTATGTCACCTTAAAAATTTGAAGAAGTTAATAAGTGGTTTGTGTCCAACCGTAATAATTCAATCTTACATTAATAATTTAAAATATATATATATATATATATATATATCATCATCATCTATACAAAATGCACTGTGGTATGCATATTTTTTTGTTAATTTATTTCGCAATATACAATTATTTATTATTTTTCAAAAGTGACCACATCTGATTTCAGCATCATTTTATACACATGTGTGTCCATCCTAGCTTTTTTTTCACTGTTTTCAAAAATTGAAAAACCAAAGATACCCTTTTGAAGAGGACACGTCGATGTGTGGGCTATGCATTTTTATGAAATTTTTGGATGTCTATTTTTTACCCTGCGGATTTTTCTTTAAGCTGCTTCAAATTTGTTGACAGGTTTTCTAAGTGTAAGTTTTAGAACTATTTAAAAAACACCATATGAATGCCAAAACGCATGCATGATAACTCAATGGATAGAGGATTCGGTGATGAATCTATCAGTATGAAATCCGCTCAATTGTGTGCCATGAATGGCGGGATTTACACCCCTAGAAGACACAGAGAAACATTGATTTTCTTGTAAGAGGGATAATTCTCTATTTTTCAGGCCCTCAATCGAGCTCTTCACAGAACCTCGATCGATGGTTTCGTAAACCCTCGATCAAGGTTCTGGGACGTAAAGAATATCAACATCATTTGATTTAGCCAACTCTACAAATAATAATTCTCTTAGAAATTTAAACAAAAAAACAATCATGACATTGCCAACTTATTCTACCAATAGACCTTTCGTCATTTTACCTAGAAAGTAGAAGGCCCTGGTACAAACCGCCATGGGGCCAAGGGTTTGAGAAATGGATTGTTAAAAGCTTTTTAATGTTCATTAAACTACTTCAAAACACAAAATAGGAATGGAATGGAGCAACAGTGGGGGGGCGGGAATTGAAGATCAAAATTAGAGTTACAAAAATGTAGTGAAAAGTTTTAAATACTAAAAATACTTTGTTCCTTTGTATACAATTTTTAATTTTAAAAAACTACAATTATGTGATATGACTTTGAAAACACGAATATGGACACCGAAAAAATTCTTTAATCAAAGTTTTTAAAATCTTGTATTGTTCATGGGAACAAGGTCTTCAAATATAATTAAAATCAAACATAGAATTATATGATAATAAAATTTTAATAAAACATAATTTCGACTGGAAGAATGATACTTGTGGAAGCATTACTATTGTCACTTCCTCTAGATTTTATGTTAAATATTAGTCATAGAGTAATTGGATTTATAGATGTGATTGATTCGAGTCATAGATGTGATTAATCACATCTATAACCAAATTACTCTACAACCCACATCCAACAAACGAAGTGAATAAATTGATGGGTTTCTTGGCTATTTATAGGCGATTAGAGATGCTTGATCGAGGTATTCATTAACCCCGATCAATCTTGTTTTAAACCTTGATCGAGCATTTTATAAACCCTCGATCAAGCTGTTAAGACCTCGATCGAGGGTTTAATAAAAGCTCGATCGAGGTACATTTTTTTGTTTTTTCCAAATTCACCTTGCCAAAAATTGTAACCCACCTCTGTGGATGCACCCATAATTCATCGATATATAATAATTTAAGGAAAGAATTTGATTCTACAACATATAAAACATTTAGAAATCCCTAACTCGGGTATGGATGCCCGATCTAAGAAGCCTTCCTATTCAGAGCTAACCAATCGTAGATATAAATAAAACATAAACATATTTAGGATTGATACATAAACAAGATCTAAATAAATACATGTTAGATGACTGTGTAATAAGATTAAATAAAGCATTTCTACTTATGGATATAGCAGCAAATATTGCTCTAGAATAAATAGCCTATCGTAATTAAAACATAGAGTAGGAATTTGGAATCATTGCTGGGAAAAAATGGAATAACTATTCCTCCCATCCAACTTCCAAAGCATCCAAGTTACTTTCTCTAGAACCTCTGAGCTTGTTCGTTGAACCACAAGAGAAAAATCCAATTAATGCGTCATCTCTTGCATTATTAGATTCATTCCCCGTCCAATGCTAGACTCATGTTTTCTAATGGACATACTATTATATAATATTTTGATTAGGACTTGGTCATTTATGATCCTCCTACTCTTTAGCACTCAACTAGAAGTTGTGACTTGATTTTGGGGAAAATGCCTCATGCACCTTGAGTTCTCACTAAATAGCTTTAGCCACTTGTCTTTTCCTCTTATGGGTTGGCAAACACTCTTCAACAACTATTCTGGACACTTTTGTCCCATTTAATGTGTTTTATTAATAAAAATAATAATTCATTACATTTGTTTTAATTTTTACTATATGTCAAAAATATTTAAAATAATAAAAAAATATTTCAGTAGAAATTAATAATAAATTATTAATTTTGTGTGCATTACATAAAGATTATTAGATGATGCATGGTTTCACTATAATGAAGGTTGTCTTCACGAGCTAAGATATGGAGTCATAGGATTACAACTAAACGCCCATCTAATAGTTTTTTATTACCATGTTTTACTATCACGTTCATCTAAATTTATTTTAATAGTTGTATCATGATTGGAGTTAATCTAATAGTTAATCTAGTAAGTATCCAATATAACAACGATTAGAGTTGAAGTTAAGCTAATGGTTGTAGAATCATTGGAGTTAAGCTAATAGTTGTATCTAATAGTTAATTTAAATGTTAATATACCAGCTATTGCAGTTCAAGTAAAAGTATTGATTGAAGTTGAATTTAAGCTAAAGTTGTATCATCATTGGAGTTAAGATAATAGTTGAATCTAATAATCCAATTCTTGTCTCATCATGATTAGATTTTTAATTACCATGTTGAAGTTGAAGTTGAAATTTTCTAACTATCACGAAGTGTGCTTATCACATGTTAACTAAGTTATTTTTTATTTTACTGAAGGGTGTGTGCAAGAAGTTGAGGGACCCTTGAGATGCAATGGTGGAGTGAAGTCATTCACTCTTGATCCAAAAAGAAGAAATCAACCCAAGCAACACCGAACATGCCAAGCCTAGTCCCAAGGCTCGCAATGGTAATGCCAACTAGGCTAGGAAACAAAATCACGCCCCCATTTTAGCAAAGTAAATCACGTGCGTGATTTCCTTTGCTAAAACGGGGGCGCGATTCTTAAAACCTGTTTTTTATTTTTAAACCGGCCGAGGCCGTCCCTTTCTCATTTTCGGCGCGGCTATTGGAAGAAGAAGACGAAACCTCGACTGTGCATACACGATTTTGGGTGTGCTTGAGCCCATCATCTCCTCCTTTGGATTTTAACCTTCCCTTTGTGAGGTAATTTCTTCAATTTTTGTCATGTTTTTTTCATTTTCTACATCAATTTATTTGCCTTGTCTACAATTGCTTTCAAAATTCTAACTCAATTGCTTTCAAAATTAGAGCAATGACAATATAACAACTTCCATACTCATCCCACAAGAATAATAAGTGTGTTTTGGCAATGTCATCATCAAGGGAAAGACATGTATACATCTTTCCATGATTTCTACTACCCTCATGCTTTCCACTTTTGTATTCCATCATCATTCTCCTGACAGTATATAGTCATGGGTCTTCATGTGGAGAAGAAGTTCAAGATTTTGCTGTTGTAGATGAAATGATTCATGGGAAGAGTGTAACCAGTAGTTTCTAGGCTGCCATAAATTGAAATATCAATGTGGTAAAATCTTCACTCATATGAATGGATATTCATGAAGATTGATAGGAACCTCACCTCTCAATAGTAACTCAAAATTTAGACCAAATTCATCAACAATTCACCAAAAAATATTGGCACTACAACAATCATCCAAGTTTAAGGTGCAAATATATGATATGTTCAAATTGAAAGCCTTTCTTTTATAATCTCTTTAGCTAAAGGTATTTCTCAAATGAATATAGAAATACTAATTTATTACATATTTTTATACTATTCACCCACCCATGTGACATTACATGC
>LPNX010892795.1:117278-128248 GCA_001517045.1 Pseudotsuga menziesii | reverse complement strand
GTTATAGACTTCTTCAGCCCCATTCACATGATATAATCATTAGAAGAGATGTTAAATTTGATGAAAATATCTTGGCCTACGAGCCTAACTTGGCGGGTGTGTCATCTTTGGCCTGCGAGCCTAATTCGGCGATTGTGCTTTCCTATTCCTCTTATTCCAACTTCCTTGACAAGTATCCAACTCCAGTTTTTGATGATGACAGTGAGGATGAAAATCCACCTCTTCCTGCTCACGTTCCTCCAATTGAACCAACACCAATGCTTCCTCGATGGGTCCGTTCAACATGTGAAGCGATTTGTGATCTCGCTGGTGATCCTAGAGATCAACATCGAACACATTCTCAGTTTCAAAGAGCCTCTTCTCTTTTGGCTCAAGTTTCTGAGAATTGTGATCCAGAAACTTTTGCAGAAGCTTCAGGAAATCCAGATGGGGATGTAGCTATGGATGAAGAATATCGTTCCTTAATGGCGAATGATACATGGGATCTTGTTCCTCTTCCAAAAGGAAGAAAACTTGTCAGATGTAAATGGGTCTACAGAACTAAGTATGCATCAGATGGAATTGTTGAAAGACTTAAGGAAATGTTAGTTTCCAAAGGTTTTTCCCAAGTTGAAGGGATTGAATACAATGAAACCTATGCTCCTGTCACAAAAATGAATTCCTTTCACCTTTTTCTTTCCCTTGTAGCCTTACATAACTGGGAAGTGCATCAAATGGATGTCAATTCTGTCTTTTTACATGGTGATTTATAGGAGGAAATTTAAATGGAATAAACTCCTGGATATGGTCAGGATAATTCTATCCTTGTCTGTCTCCTTAAGAAATCCTTATATGGCCTTAAGCAAGCTCCTAGAGCTTGGTATGCCAAAATGGATAGCTTTCTCCTTGACACTGGTTTTTCTAGATGCCATTATGACCCCAATGTCTATACCAAGAAAGTAGGAAACCATCTCATCATACTTGTTCTTTATGTTGATAATCTTATCCTTACTGGTAGTGACCCTAAACTTATAACCCATGTGAAATCCTGTCTTAAACAAAATTTTGAAATGTCAGACTTATGACATTTGCATTAATTTCTTGGTCTCCAAGTCTTGCAAAACCAAAGAAGGAATCTTTCTTTCCCAGTCTAAGTATGCTTGTGACCTTCTTCGTCGCTTCCACATGGAAGATTGTAAACCAGCCCCTTGTCCCTTTGAGTCTGGAGTTAAACTTTTTGCCTCTTGTACTTCCCCTAAAGTAGATGCCACCTTGTATCGTCAACTTGTTGGTAGTCTTTTATACTTGACTCATTCCCATCTTGACCTTTTCTTTATCCTTGGTAGTGTTGCCCGTTATATGCAAACTCTTCATGAAAGTCACTGGAAAGCAGCAAAAAGAATACTTCGATATATTCGAGGTACAATTCAGTTTGGGATTCATTACAGTACAGTTGGGAAACCTTTGTTGGTTGTATTCACTGATTCAGATTGGGCCGACGATCTTGATGATCGAAAGTCTATTGCAGGTTATGTTTTCAGTCTGGGATCTGGACTTGTCACTTGGGCTTGTAAGAAACAACAAGCTCTTGCTCTTTCTTTAGTAGAAGCAGAATATCGAGCCACAGTTAATGTCAGTCAGGAAGCTTTAGGGCTTTGATAGATCCTTTCAGAGTTTGGATTCGAGCAGCAACAACCTACTCCACTTTGGTGCGACAATCAAAGTGCCATCAAGCTTGCCAAATATCCATTTCTACATCAGCGCAGCAAACACATTGAGCTACACATGCACTTCATCAGAAATCTTGTTCATGATCATGTTATTGAAGTGCTCTATTGCCCTACAGATGATCAAGTTGAAGACATCTTCACCAAGTCTCTTACAGAAGCGAAGTTTTCTAAACTTCGGTCTATGTTAGGAGTTCATGAATGTGTCCTTAAGGGGGGATATGCTCTAATGCCTCCTTCCTTCTCCTAATAGTGTCACTTTTGTAAATCCTTCAATCCTATCCCAAGTTGTTCTTAAGGGGGTATGTTAGGATATTTAGACACTTAGGGGTTAGTTAAGATCAACTTGTGTAATATATCTGTTAGGTAAAAGGGTGCTCCTTTAGTATGCATTTGTAAATATTCTAATCCGACAGTCACGATATGTTCTAGACATAGAGTGATCCGACGGTTCAACTTCTCTTAGATCATACCTACCATTGATCCATGGCTTAACACCCGATTGGTCCATGATCTCTATTTAAAGAGCATGGAGGGTCCTTGGCTAGTTGATCGATTATGAGAAGCTCGTGTAACTTTCTTTTTTTGCATAATAAATTGTTCCAAGTAGCTATTTGGCTAGGGCCGTGGACTATTTCCCTCTTGAGGGTTTTAACCACGTGACAAACATCGGTGTATTGATCTATAATCTTTTTGTGTGAAGTGGTTTTTCTAGGTTTTCGGTCTTTTGGGAGTACCCTGTGTACCCAAACACCCTAAAGGAGGACTAATGGGTCAGACCATGACCACCATTGCTCAATAAAACCCATCTTGGTAAAAAAATTGGCCCTCCCTCCCCAGGGTACACCTAAAGGTGCGTTGGGTACTGATGGAATGTAACAGGTCCCTTTAATGCGACTCCATTTCTTTCCCTCCCATGACCTTGGCCTTATTCCTGTGTATGCATCCCTTCCATCAAATGCAAGAGCAGCGACTGGATTTGGCAAGCAAAATTCATGGTTTTCCTTTTCTTTTGGTTTATTGGTTGATTACTGTCAATACAAGAGGAGTATTAACTTGTTTTTCTAATGAATGAAGAGAATGATCCCAAACCTTTATAATCCTACTAGAGTCTTGGTTAGCCTCTTGGTGGAGAGCCACATCCTTTGCCTATGTATATAAATATATAGAATATTAATTATGCAACTTACTTTATAACTTGACTAGAGATTTTGAACGAGAGGTGTTGAACTATAAATTCTTCTTTAGATGCTATTTTATTTTCTTTGAATGCTACCCTTGTGGAGACGACACAGGACTTGCACACAAGGAGACGACACAGGACTTGCACCCTTCTTAATTGTTTGGTTTTCCTTTGAATTTAAAATGACTTAGCCCTAGAATTCAAGTGGCTCTATCTATACAAACATATTGTTTTGTTTCTAAGAAAAAGAGAGGGCACAGTCCTCTAGAATCCACTTTCTTAATGTTTGAATTCATATGGATGCTTAGAATGTTGCAATGGAGAGTGCACCTCTTACATCCATAGTATTTCACACCTTGAAATATGTCTGATAAGTAACTTTTTAAGTAAGTAGATATGAGTTGTTTGTATATACATACACATATAATCTCGGCCGAGTACAAGAACAAGCAAGATCACACAACTCTAGCTAGGGTGTTAATGTGTTAAAGAGATTGTCACAATGTTGAATCCTACTTGAGGAGTTTTTTAGCTACAGGGTAGTCCTCAATATTTATTCGTTATTGTATTTGGAAGTATATATATACTTGAAAGAAGCTAGGTGGGGCATAGCCATTAGTTAATGTTGTAAGTTATGTCTTTCATCGTTTGCAATTCAACCCTAAGTAAATAAAGCATGAAGACTGCGTGTTTATTGGTCCATGAGTAAGGAAAAAGTAAGGTTGTGGAAGTATTGCAAATGTTCTTGTAAAAGAGACTTTGAGAAAATGGAAAAAAAATTATAGTTGATGTGCTGCAGAATTGTAACCTTCCTTATTGGTTAAAAATAATAAATGATTAACTGGGGAGGCAGGTGCGGGTGGGATTATCTTTGATCCCAGAGGAAAAATTGTGTCTTCTTATGCCTAGGGACTGTTCAAAAAACAAATAACAAAGCATAATGTATTTCTTTGTATTATGGTATGAACCTCCTAAGGAAACTCAACATCGCAAAGATCATAGTGATTGATGATTCGAATAAAGTAATATAGAAAATGAATAATGGAAACAACAGAGGCATGATCAAAAATAAAATAATCCATGAACGCATTCAACAGATTTTCGGGGAAGTTCAAGCTACCTATATCCACATCCTCCGAGGAAACAATTCTGAGGCGGATAAATTGGAAAATCAAGGCGCTAAGTTAGGAATTGGGTCGATCAAGGTGAAAGGAATTCTTACTAATTTATTTTATGTTCCCTAAGACCTTTTGGAATGCTAAGTGCCCCCATGGGTACCTCATGCTAAGTGTTATGTCTCTCCAATACTTTCTGGACTTCTTGTTTTCCCCTAACAAGAAAAAAAATCAAGAAACCACGAAGAGTTTGAAGAAAAAAGGTTTCAGGGACATGGCTCTCCCCCCTCCTCTTGGCGATGATGGTCGGAGACACATTCTCTCTCGATGTTTTTCCAACCGGCAAGCAGCATGGCTGCCAGTATCCATACGCATCACCCCGCCCATGTGATGGCATTAAAATCCACTGCATTCATTTACACTTAGAATGGAAGGCTCGCATGAGCCATGGAATCCCTCCATATTCATGATTCTTCCCTGAATTTGGTTCATTCAGTCCTGGGTCTCAACAAAGGAACTCCTCTCTGCATAAAGGTTCTCGTTTATGAAAATTTGGGTATAGTGATTGGCAATGTTGCTCTTGTTGTTTGTGATTCGAAGACTTTCATCATTGAAGAAGAGATTTGCGTTTATGAGGACTTGAAAATAGAGACAGATAGAGCCGAGTCTGGTATTTCTCTCCTCGTTGTCGGTAATTTGAAGGCTTTAGTCGTTGAAGAAGAGTTTAGTGCTCTTGAAGATCTGGAAATAGACTTAGACAGGGTTGAGCCTAGGATATCTCCCCATGTTGTTGGTTTGCAGAACGGTATTGGGACTGTGTGTTTGAAAGTGAATAGGTTCAGTGAATTCCCTTTCTCTTGTCTTCTGGAAACATTTAGCATCTTAGGCTTGGAAATCTTGCAACAGGAAGACTACGTAGCTTTGCAGGAAGAAATGGCAGGAAGAGGAGCCACCCTAGAAGACATCCAGAACACTCTCAAGGACTTCAAGAAAAACATGAATTGGTTATATGATATTATTAACAAAAGTAGGGAATAAAATAGTAAAACAATGGAGTAGATGGTTCGACAGATCGATAACCAGGACTCTCGTATAGAATATAACCACTGTGACCTTTATGAGGTAATGGGAAACATAGGCTACATGAAGGATGGGCTGAAAAAATTGGTTAATATGAATCAAGGGAGCTACATCCAAGACAACCAGAACATAGATCTTGCAATGGAGGAGGCCTCCGTTGAGCAGCCTGTCAAAGATCAGAAAGGAAAGCAGAAGGAACAAGTCTAGCTTCATGGGTACCTCATGTTTTTTTGTTTTCTTGTTTTAGGAGTTTTTTTATCATATATACCCCTCGAGGGGATTTAGCAGTCTTTTTCGACATAGAAGCAAGCTCAAGACAATTGTTATCACCTCAAATTTCTCAGTTACTTTGGTCCTTCTAGAACTTTGAAGGTTTCAGTCCTGCCATTTTTGTAAACTTGGTTGTTCATATTTTCTTATTAATACAATATATTCGAGGTTACTGTTAAGAAAAATAAAAATAAATGGTTAACAATTGTTGGTGGACGTATCCCATTGTTGGCGTGGACCATGTATATTGGTGCCCCTCATATATATGCACCTTATATGTTTCATCTTTGTTTATGCGATATTTGTATAGGTGTATGTTTTAAAAGAATGTTTTTTTTTCCCATTGTACCCACTAAGAATGTTTTTTTTCCCATTGTATAGGTGTATGTTTTAAAAGATAATGTTATAAACAATTGGTTGTGCAAGAAACACAAGGAGAACTCTTATGGTATTGAGTTTAAGATTCTACATGAAAATGACTTACATTTTTACATATTTTACTATAAAGTATGTGTTATGTTCAAATATACTATTTGTTTGTTTTATATGATTGAGCTATTTGATGGGTTAAATGTAACCATTAAACAAGAATAACTAATATTGTTTTATGTGTAAGTGTAAATGGCGCGAATTAAGAAATGAAAGAGGTTGACTTTATACTGATAGATAAGTCATCTCCTCTTTATGTATTTATGCTTACATAGTTATATGCTCTTAATATTCAAATTACTTACAATAAAGGAAATTTTTTACTTCTCTATTGCTTGTAATGTGAAGAGAATTTAATGACCAGAAGTTCCATAAAGACCTGTTGCGGCTGCAACTGTTTTCCCCAAATTTTTTTAAATTTTTGGTCCCCCTCATGATTTAATGTTGCTTTGAATCGTTTTGATCCATGAATTTTTGGGTCATGCTTTAATTTTGGATGATTTCTTGAAGATTACCTTTCGTCCTGGTTTTTAGAAATTGCTCGTGTTTGGAATTGTTGTGGGTCGCAGATTTTAGAGTTTGTTTTTGCTGAGTTGAAGATGGATCAGACTATTTGTCCTTTGCAAAACGCCATTTCGGAGGAGAAACAGTTTTAACCGTTGCTAAATTTCAAAGTCTTTAAGCACTTAGCATTTTTATTTGATCGGAGGTTGTAGCCTTTTCTCTTCCGTCGTTGCGGCTCCCAAACCAGCTAGCTACCTGAAATGAAAAACGCTCCGCCCGTCGATGCGTGTCGCATGTCTGTATCCTTTTCTCTTCCATCTTTGCGGATCCCAAACCAGCTAGCTACCCGAAATGAAAAACGCTCCGCCCACCGATGCGTGTCGCATGTCTGTAGCCTTTTCTCTTCCGCCGTTGCGGCTCCCAAACCAGCTAGCTAGATGAAATGAAAAACGCTTTGCCTGTCGATGCGTGTCGCATGTCTGTAGCCTTTTCTCTTTCACCGTTGCGGCTGTGCAAAGCACTTGGCTTCCGATGTCGATGTTTTTCCGATTTCCGATTGGAAGTTTTCTCGCCCACAACTTAGGTCGTAACTTTTTCGACTCCGATGCGCCTAAGTGTTTTCGCAGCGCCCATCACCTGTTAAAGCCCGCCTATGCGGCTGTGGATAGGTCTACCCTGACGTGTTAGCAGTAATGCAGCACATGGCCTTTCTTGCTGCTTAGCCATTGTAGTTGATATAATTTAACGTAGTTGATTTTCTTGAAAAATACTGTCCTAATGAATGATTGTTGTGGTTTAATTGTAGGAGCGTTCAGGAGATTGTTCAGACTACCGCGGCGTGAAGGTATAGATGGGAGACAGGATCGCAAGGAGGACAAGCAAATTAGAAGGCAAAGCCAATAGCGACAAAGGCACAAACCTGAAAGGTCTGTTAGTTACTCAGCAAATCATGAGTCTGTGTAGGAAAGATAAAGAGAAATATGAAATGTTTTGAGGGATCGAAAGGTCACACGTGTGGGGGTAGCCCAAGCGGTCTACTGTTTTAGTTTAAATATTGGAAAATTAGAACAGAGAGGGGATTTTTCCCAGTTAGACATGTAAAGAGATATTGTAAGAAGAACTAATTTTTTTTGCAATAAAGAATTATTGTTTGCCTGTCGGAGAAAGTTTGGTGGGACGTTCAAATGCTATGCTATGAATTGGTGAAAGATGAACTATTTCATTTTTCCAGTTTTTGTCCATTAACTGTGAGATCGTTCTAACTCTTAGAGCCTATGTTCTTGTTTGAATGATTTCTGGTTTATTCTGTGAAATTACCACCATGAGTAATGCATGCTGTTCATAAACAATTGGCTATCTGATTGTCTAAATATCTTTAATCGTTCATGTGTTGTAGGAAGGAATATCAGCTATATGTAATTTCTCCTGATAATGCATGCAAAATACACATTACTCATAAATAAGTTACAATTTGGCTCCCCGGGGATAGATAGATAGATAGATAGTTTTACTTTATTGCTGCATATGTGATTTAGATGCTTGTGAGTTCTAAGACGAGAGGTAAGAAACTGCGCATCACATTGTGACTACTCCTTGCGTCCTTTATCACCCTGCATGGTTAATTAGGCACGTGCATATCATACTTTAAGTCAAAAAATACAAAAAATACACACGGTGGACCGGGCTGCAACCGGTAAAACCTTTATTTTTTGTTACTTGACCTACAGTAGCCGGACCACAAACCGGATGGATTCCCTATACCAAACAGTCACGGGATAGTTGGGAACGTTGACTGGGGAGAATCCCTTGCTCTTGTTTCCTGCGAGTTTCCAGGCCTCAATAGTTTTTGGCGCTAGAAGGAGGGCCGCCAGTGCATGGCTGGCCAAGGAAAACTGTTTTCCCAAGACTATTCCACCGGTAACAGTTCAGAAAGCAGTGGGCTTCGCAATCCAATTCCGGAAGAAAGGGGTAGAGAACATTTGTTTTCTGTTGACAACGAGGTTGTTAATAATATGAGAAGACACACTAGGGCATACGTGCAGAAGATCGGAGGATTGTCGATCATCCCTAAATTTCCCAGAAGAGAATATAAAAGGAAAGATCGTCCCATATTGGAAGAATCAGTGTTGGTTGAGGATTGGGAAGAGCTTGTAGAAACAGCCCTACAGGAAGTTGTACTGCCTTTGAATCAAGAAGGCCCAGATACTCCTCACAGTTCTCTTGCTCACACTCCTATTTGCTCACCTCCTCACTCTCCACCCAGACTCATGGCAGGCGTAAACGCCAATCAACCACCCAACCCACTGAATCCACCACCTGCCTGGAGAGCCAGATCACCTTTAAACCTGACACCTCCGTTACATGATTTACCTCAAGCCTTTGAAAAGATGCTACCCAAATTCAACCCAAGTGAAAAGATACTAGTAGACGACCACTTGCAAAGTTTTTATTTGGAAATAGAAGGGTTAAGGGCTGGGGAGTATGAAGATGTAGTTTGTAGACTATTCCCGCACACCCTTAAAGGAGTTGCAACATCATGGCATTTTGGTTTTCCTGCGAACTCTATCCCTGATTGGGATACCTTCGAAATTATCTTTAGAAGTAAGTATGCGATACAAAAGACTCATGCAGCCCTCATGAAAGGACTATGCGCTTTAAAGAAAGAGAGAAAAGAGAAGGTGCACAGCTTCACTCAAAGATTTGCAGCATACCTCAAGATTTTTTCTGAAGCTGACAGAACTTCAGATAAAGTCTTGATCGAATATTATACTTCGGCTTTAGGACCCTAGCTGGCCATGTTCGCCAAAATGAAGGCCAAGCCCATTTTAGTAGAAACTTATGAGGAGGCAGAAAAGGTAGAGGCTGAAAGAGAAAGTATTGAAGATTATCCCAAACGGTCAGGAGAGAAAGGTGTGGGAAGGAAAGCCTTGTTGTTTGCTAAGCCTAAGGAAGAGCAATCACCCGATTTTGAAAGTATGGCAAAAATGATGCAGAAGCTTTCTAACAAAATAATAGACTTGGAAAAAGAAAAGGAAACTCATAAGTTCTACAAGCCCTATTACAAGAAAAGGGAGGATAACAATCAATCCCAACCTCCTCCGCACAATTCAGCATCTATGAATTTAATAGAGGTAGGAATGGAAAATTTTTGCACTTTCCACCAACAACCCCACTCTGAAAAGAATTGTCCCCAATGGATAAAATCAATGACGTTGGTTATGAATCGGCTGTTGGATTCTAAATTAACAGAAGATGGAGATGAAGAAAGAAAACAAAGTACCACTTCAACGAAGGAACAAGAAGAAGAGACCATGGTTCTGTGGAATTCTGTTTCGTTGTTCGATGCTAAAGAAGAGAAGAATTGGGGATACAACGACGTCATGGAAACCAATGTAACAACAAGGAGCCAGGGGTTGGCTAAAGGAAACAGTCTCATGCTCCCAAAGATTAAAAGGCTTCAGAAAAATGTTAAGAAATTCCAAAATAATTCCGCAGCTGATAAAATTCCCGAATTCACCATTACTAGCCAAGATCCTAGGTAGAGTGATATGTTGGCAAAGCCCAATGAAGAAAACATGAATGCTGATAAACCGCATCCCATGGAACCGCAGATGGATTATGACATCGTGGAAGATATAAATAAGGTAAAGGCGAACGTTTCACTATTTGAAATGTGTAAAGTGCCGCAGCAAAAGGAAAGACTATTCAAAGTGCTTGAAGCATCGGATGAGAGGCTACCCGCTGAAAATCGGCCTAAAGAGGAAGAAGAAATCGGAGAAACCAACATTGGAGGAAAGTCTAAGAACAAACATCCACCTTTCCTCCTCACTTTTGAAATTTTTAATCACAACGTACATAATTGCTTGGTAGACTCAGGGGCGTCGGTTAACGTCATGCCAATATCAGTCTGTAAAAAGATAAATGGGCAGCCTAAGCCATCCACGTGGAGGGTTGTTCAGTTGGACAGGATGAATGTAAAGGTAATTGGTGAGATGGAGGATGTCCTAGTTTTCCTGTCGTCGAATGATAAAGTGTGCCAAGTCATTGATATCGTGGTAACCGATATACCAGACGCTTATGGGCTTGTCCTTAGCAGAGTCTGGTCAGCAAAACTAAATGGATATTTTGCCTTGGATTGGTCGCATTTGTGGCTTTCGTATAAAGGGAGCCCGAACCAAATTAAAATTTTGAGGGAACCTCACATGAAATACAACGTTACTCAACTTGAGGAAAAGAATGAACCAGTGGATTCTGTGTTGGGAAATTATTTTATTGAGTTGGAACCAGGAAATTACCAAGAAGAAGAAGCCAAAAACACGTCAGACACCCAGCCTGATCTCCTTCGATTCTCACAGGATGATGAAATCGACTGTAAAATAGTAGACTTAGTAGTAGGAGTAGATTTGCATGCAGTAGCGAGTGATTTCTGGACATTGTTTTTTGATGGCGCTAAGACATTAGAAGGTTTAGGGGCTGGTTGTGTCCTTATCGACCCCAAGAAGAATAAACATTTTCTTTCATGTAGATTAGAGTTTGAATGTACGAATAACACAGTTGAGTATGAAGCGTTGGTGCAAGGATTGAGGAAAGCAATCGAATTAAAGGTAAGTAATCTGAAAGTTTTTGGAGATTCTGAAATAATTGTAAAACAGGTTCGGAATCAAATACATTGTATTTATCCCC
>LPNX010892795.1:88850-115762 GCA_001517045.1 Pseudotsuga menziesii | reverse complement strand
CCGATGATTCACTAGCAGCTATGCTTACCCAAAAGGAAGATGGGGGGGATGAATTCCCAATATCTTTCATGAGCACTGGTCTACAAGGGGCCAAATTAAATTACCCGGCTATTGATAAACAAGCTTACGCAGTATTCAAAGCAGTGAAACAATTCAGGCCCTATATATTAAAAAATCGAACCAAGGTGATTGTCCCATACCCAGCTGTGAGGTCACTTTTTGTACAAAAGGAGTTAGGAGAAAGAATGGGAAATTGGGTAACAGCTCTTCAAGAGTATGACCTCGAATTCAAGCCAACTTCTATAGTTAAAGGGTAGGGGTTGTGCAAACTAATGATTGAACATGGGAACAATGATGAACACGCCTGGGAAGACGAGGCTGGATTACATTTGATGGATGTATGTCCTTTGTTCACAGCCCCCGAATCTTGGTATAGAGACCTCATGCATTACCTACAGGCAAGGTTGTTTCCCGAACATTGGAATTCTAAGCAAAGAAGAGCGCTGCGTCTCAAATCAGCCTCCTATCAAATTGTTGAAGGAATATTATTCAGAAAAAACTACGACAGAATTCTTCTTAGATGCTTAGAGAAAGAAGATGCGACGAAAGTTATGACATATTTGCATGATGGGCCTGCTGGGGGACATTTTTCAGGAGATACCACTGCTCACAAAATTCTCAGGGCCGGTTACTATTGGCCCACGCTTTTCAAAGATGCACACGCCCATGTCCGGAAGTGCGATATTTGTCAAAGGTGTAGTGGAAGGCAATGTAAAGCAGCCGCACTACTGAAGCCTGTGATGATCACGGAGTTGTTCGAACAATGGGGGTTGGATATTATTGGGGAGATAAAGCCGAACTCTTCCCTACAACATAAGTACATTCTGACCGCAACCGATTACTTCACTTGCTGGGTCGAAGCCATCCCGCTGCAGAAAATAAATGAAGACGCGGTCATCAACTTCCTGCAGGACCACATTATGACCAGGTTTGGAGTTCCAGTTTCTTTAGTCTTTGATAATGCTACTTACTTTTCATCGATTAAATTAACTGCTTTTGCTCATGAGAAAGGAATAAAGTTGCATTACTCTGCAAATTACTATCCACAAGGAAATGGCCTGGCTGAATCTACTAACAAAAATCTGATTAGAATTTTAAAGAAGACTGTGATAGAAAACCAGAGGAGTTGGCACTCAGCGCTACCAAACGCCCTTTGGGCTGATAGAGTCACCCCCAAGTCTTTGTTAGGAGTGTCACTGTATACCCTTGTGTATGGTAAAGAAGCCATTCTTCCCCCCAATATCATGCTACCCTCCTCCGTAATAGCTCAAGAGTCTAGAGGGTCGGAGAATGAAGTTTTGCAGATGAGGATATGTAATCTTCTGAAAGCAGAAGAGGCTAGATCTAGGGCGAGAGAGCGCTTTAAACAACAACAAGAGGTAATAAAGAGATGGTTCGACAAGCACAAGGCAGGAACAAAGGACTTTGAAGTGGGATTTTTGGTCCTCAAGTGGGACCACCCCCATGATGAGAAAGTAAAACACACGAAATTCCAGCAGTTATGGGTAGGCCCTTTCCAGATTGCGACAAAGCTTGGCCCTTCCACTTATAAGTTACAAGATCTGCAAGGGTGGGAAGAGAACTTACCAGTAAATGGTTTAGTTCTCAAGCCTTATTTTTCCTGAGTTTCATTTGTCTTCTTCTATCTTGTATATAAATAATCTGGCTTGGTCTTCTTTTTGAGTCTTTGAGTCATGAAGTTCAGTTTTGTTTTAGTTTAAATTTATGTCGATTTTAATAAAGGAGGCAAACCCACGGTTGCATGGAAAACATCATAATTTTGGTATGATTAAGGTTCCTGGGTATAAGACTGTATATTACTGCTTGTCTAAAAGAACTTCTTCCAGTTTAGTAGTTTTCCCAAATAGCTATGTACGCATTGAAGTCCTACTTAACCCCTGTGAAATAAACCAGAGTCAAATGGTCTGGAATACTACTTTGAGGCTCCATCCATGTCACATTTAAAATGTCCTAGCGGGTGACAGCCAGAGGCCCATGGAAAGAAGTACGGTAAACAGTATATTAAATACAAATGATCCCATGCCAGGAAATGAATGCCAAAAGGCAGATAAGATTCAAAACTCCTATGAAAGCATCATATATCAAAATAAATGTTGAATCATATAAGTACTAAATCGCTGAAAGTTCCTCTCCGTCCGTGAGCTGAAGCATGAACGCACCCCTCACACAAAAGGACACTTGGGATAGAGGAGCTTGAATTAAAGTTCAGAAGGAAAGGCATGCAGGAGGACTCATTTGAAAAGGACAAAAGTGCTAAAGTGGCATGGGAATGAGGAACAAATGAATATTGTTGTTTACCATATGCTACAATCGTGTGGTACCCAAGCTGGAAACTACTTGAAGACACAAGTAACAATGAAACCCATCTCTAGGCCTCAAAAGAGTTATCTTGACTTAAAAATCCTGGTTTCCACTCTCCCAAATCGGACTGTCATCAATGATTAAAGGTACATCCTTTTGCCATTTGAGAAATCCAGATAGTTGGAAGAATTCAATAGGTTCGTTTGTTGTTAAACAGTCTGCTACTAAAGAAAGAATCGTCCAGAGTTCTAGGTTCACCAGGTAATCGCCAATTGTTGCAGCTGCAACTATTTTCCCCAAATTTTTAAAAAATTTTGGTCCCCCTCATGATTTAATGTTGCTTTGAATCGTTTTGATCCATGAATTTTTGGGTCATGCTTTAATTTTGGATGATTTCTTGAAGATTACCTTTCGTCCTGGTTTTTAGAAATTGCTCGTGTTTGGAATTGTTGTGGGTCGCAGATTTTAGAGTTTGTTTTTACTGAGTTGAAGATGGATCAGATCATTTGTCCTTTGCAAAATGCTGTTTTGGAGGAGAAACAGTTTTAACCGTTGCTAAATTTCTAAGTCTTTAAGCACTTAACATTTTTATTTGATCAGAGGCTGTAGCCTTTTCTCTTCCGCTGTTGTGGCTCCCAAACCAGCTAGCTACCCGAAATGAAAAATGCTCCACCCGCCGATGCGTGTCGCATGTCTGTAGCCTTTTCTCTTCCGCTGTTGAGGCTCCCAAACCAGCTAGCTACCCAAAATGAAAAACTCTCCGCCCGCCGATGCGTGTCGCATGTCTGTAGCCTTTTCTCTTCCGCCGTTGCGGCTCCCAAACCAGCTAGCTACCCGAAATGAAAAACGCTCCGCCCGCCGATGCGTGTCGCATGTCTATAGCCTTTTCTCTTCTGCCATTGCGGCTCCCAAACCAGCTAGCTACCCGAAATGAAAAACGCTCTGCCCGTCGATGCGTGTCGCATGTCTGTAGCCTTTTCTCTTCCGCCTTTATGGCTGTGCAAAGCACTTGGCTTCCGATGTCGATGTCTTTCCGATTTCTGTTTAGAAGTTTTCCCGCCCACAGCTTAGGTTGTAACTTTTCTGACTCCAATGCGCCTAAGTGTTTTCCCAGTGCCCATCGCCTGTTAAAGCCCGCCTATGTGGCTGTGGATAGGTCTACCCTGCCGTGTTAGCAGTAATGCAGTGCATAGCCTTTCTTGCTGCTTAGCCATTGTAGTTGATATAATTTAACGTAGTTGATTTTCTTGAAAAATACTGTCCCAATGAATGATTGTTGTCATTTAATTGCAGGAGCATTCAAGAGATTTTTTAGAATACCGCGGTGCGAAGGTATAGATGGGAGACGGGATCGCAAGGAGGACAAGCAAATTAGAAGGCAAAGCCAATAGCGACAAAGGCGCAAACCTGAAAGGTCTGTCAGTTACTCAGCAAATCATGAGTCTATGCAGGAAAGATAAAGAGAAATATGAAACGTTTTGAGGGACCGAAAGGTCACACGTGTGGGGGCAGCCCAAGCAGTCTACTGTTTTAGTTTAAATATTGGAAAATTAGAATAGAGAGGGGCTTTTTCCTAGTTAGACATGTAAAGAGATATTGTAAGAAGAATTACTTTTTTTTGCAATAAATAATTATTGTTTGCCTCTCGGAGAAAGTTTGGTGGGACGTTCAAATGCTATGCTATGGATTGGTGAAAGATGAACTATTTCATTTTTCCAGTTTTTGTCCATTAACTGTGAGATCGTTCTAACTCTTAGAGCCTATGTTCTTGTTTGAATGATTTCTGGTTTATTCTGTGAAATTACCACCATGAGTAATGCATGCTGTTCATAAACAATTGGCTATCTATTTGTCTAAATATCTTTAATCGTTCATGTGTTGTAGGAAGGAATATCAGCTATCTGTAATTTCTCTTTATAATGCATGCACAATACACATTACTCATAAATAAGTTACAATTTGGCTCCCCGGGGATAGATAGATAGATAGATAGTTTTACTTTATTGCTGCATATGTGATTTAGATGCTTGTGAGTTCTAAGACGAGAGGTAAGAACCTGCGCATCACGTTGTGACTACTCCTTGCGTCCTTTATCACTTTGCATGGTTAATTAGGCACGTGCATATCATACTTTAAGTCAAAAAATACACACGGTGGACCGAGCCGCAACCGGTAAAACCTTTATTTTTTGTTACTTAACCTACGGTAGCCGGACTGCGAACCGGACGGATTCCCTATACCAAACAATCACGGGCTAGTTGGGAACGTTGACTGGGGAGAATCCCTTGCTGTTGTTGCCTGCGAGTTTCCAGGACTCAACAAGACCTTATTGTTTCTTTGTCTTCGGTTCCTTGTTTATATCTTTATCATTCCTAGAATATTTTGTATTGGTGTATTCAATTATCATGGTTAAATGATTAATCGTGCATATAGCAACACTAACATACTTGATTTACTTGATTTGTTTCGATACAAATAAAAAATTAGTAGATAAAAATTTGGGTTGTTACAATTTAAGTAGCGGTTTGAAAAGTGACCTAATGCTAGGTTGGTGTTTTAGGTTAGTGTTTTAGTGGCAGTTGGGTAGATATTGAACTGCCACCAAAATATGTGGCAAAATAGTCGTCAAAACATTCAATGTTGTAAGGATGTGTTTCTTGTCATTTTTATCAATTTTTTTAAATGGTTATTTACTTCTCCTCAACTTTGTTTAAGTTTTGAGGTTATAAATTAAAGAAAAATATAAGAATGTTATTGAATAATGGTAGAGTATTGCATTTTTTTTGGTAAATGGTAATGGTTAACTTTATTTACTTATTCTAGAAATGTGAAGTGATGTGTTCAATTAACTATCTAATAATAATAATTGAGTATGATTTTGGTTTTTATTTACTTTTATAATTTGGTTTTTATTTATTTTTATAAATTTTATTGTAAATTAATATCTAATAATAATTTTTAACTATTATATATATATATTTTAATTTTAATAATAACTCTTAACTATTATATATATATTTTTTAATTTAAATAATTATTCAGTATCATTTTTATTTATTTATTTTTAAAATTTTATTAGAATTTTATAATAATAAATTGAATTAGCTAAAAAAATTTAAATGTTTTTGATTGTTATTTATTTTTTAAAATTTTATTAAAAATTTTAAATTAAATTTTAGCTATTATTTATTTTTATAATTATAGTTGAACATTTAAAAATAATAAATGAAAGAAATTTCAAATTTGTTTTGAATTGAAAAAAATAGGGTTATATCATAATTATATAACACTTGGAAAAGTTGACATATCAGATAAAAGGTGAATTGAGTTGAGTGGGTAGATTGTTATGACTAAAATCATATTAAAAATAATAATCAACGGTGAGTTTACCATGGTTTGTATTTCAACATTTATTTTACCATGGTTTGTATTTCGACATTTACTCTATTGTTTGTTTAAACTGAAATATATATATATATATATATATATATTAAATTGTTATTAGACATATGATAATACAACATTTGTTTGGAAGATATATTTTATTTACATGTTTGAGAACTTACTTGGTTTAAATTTCAAAAGTTCTTAAAAAAAATGTTTCATAAAATTTAGTCCTCACACAAGAATTACTATTTATATTTCCAAATAAATAGTAACCTTTCTTGTTATGATTACATAATTTACAAAATTAAAAAAATATATTTTATTTTAAAGTTATATATATTTATATATATAATTTTATTTTATTTTCATTCTTTTGTTTTCTTTTAATTTTTTAAATTTCAAATCTTTTTTCTTTTGGTCCATGACATTTTCCCCTTCTTAAATTAATGTAGTATGAAATTGAAAAAAACAGAGTTATATTTCAAATATGAATACGAGTAGTATTAATAGCTTTATACCTGTTATTTTGAATGTGAGTTGCTAATAAGTAAAAAGCACAAGATTTATAAATTTCATAAATCGTACAACTTAAAAGAATCTTTATAATTATTTGTATATTTAAAATAAAACAATCACATATAACATATCATTATAATTACATACAAGTTTTAAAAATGATCATTCCACCATTACCATAGTGATATTCTATCATTTACTTAGATCCATTTCTTCTAGGATTTGAGCATAGTCACAATTTTTTTTTTTTTTTCCAAGTTCACTTAACAATTAATAACAATGCATCATTATACACTTTTCTTAATGAAATGCATCAAAAGCGTTAGCAAGTACTTGAAAACATCCACATATAACTCAGTACTAAGATGAAACCCACTTTCAAATACCAATTGTATTTAACTTTCCCTAGCATCCCCATCGCTCATTCCACTATTTAAAACACCTTTCTCACTATACTCTTTTCCACTCTTTAAAACACCTTTCACTATACTCTTTTAATTACCCTAATATCTAAATCATTATTATATATTATTAAACATGATCTAAAATAATAAATACTTTTTATTAAACATGATCTAAAATAATAAATACTTTATAATACATTAATGGGTATGTTTGAAAGTATAATTTTCCACTCTTAAAAACACCTTTCACTCTACTTTTTTAATTACCGTAATATCTAAATCATTATTGTATATTATTAGACATGATTTAAAATAATAAATACTTTATAATACATTAATGGTATGTTTGAAAGTATAATGGATATGTTAATGTATATTAAAAGCTCAAATATCTTATGATATTGTCTACCTACATTGAGACATAAAAATAATGGTGTTAGTGAGTTTGAGAGTGATGATCTCTACCTTCAATATTGTTTAGGCATCTAAAGTGATGAGAGTCATTCTATTATTTATGATTGGATATTTGAAAATTTATAACTTATTATGAAAATTTATAATTTATTATAGTTTTTATGATTGCATAATTGTTAATAGTTTTATCATTAAATTATTTAATGATTTTATTTCTTAAATTATAATAATCTATTTTCTTTATATGTTAAGATTTTTGTCAAGATTATATATATATTTTTAAATAGTTAATAAATGTTTTTGAAAGTCATTCAAAAGTAAATGAAGAAAAAAATTCATTTTCTTTCTATTAAAAAAATACATTAATTCGTAAAATTATTAATATCTAGTTAAAAACTAAAATAAAAAATAACAGATTTAAAAATAGGAAAGGAATGCCCACTGATAACCAAATTAGAAAAACTAATAATTAGTTTGAAGGAAGGATTCATGTACAGACCAAGTAAGAGTCAAATATATTTGATTAGTTTTTGAATTAGTATTATTTTAATTACTCAAACAAAATTTGTTTTTGTTTTAAAGCCAAAAAAATATATATGGATTTTTAAATTAATATTATTTTAAATTACTAAAACAAATTTTGTTTTTGTTTTTAAGCCAAAATCTTTGGTTGAGTGTGCTTTCAATGTATTTTTAATAAATGTATTTTGGTTTAGTGTGCTTTCAATGTATTTTTAATAAATTCAATACATTTATAGACTCTACTCGACTGAACACTGTTCTACTGACTATTGGAAAATCATCTAGTTGCAAATAGTAATATTGGTAATCATCCAATTGTAAATAGTAATAGTCATTAATATTTAGCCTGCTGCGAAGTCAATTAATGTGGCCTTAGCAGAGCTTGTGCTTTCAAGATGTTTGAGATCAAACTGACATAATGCTTGCAATGGCACATAATATTGCATTAATTAGCATGCAACAAGCTAAATAATTTTAACCAATAATAATTTCATCCTTGAGTGAAGTTCTGAAACTTTAAAATAGGTATTAAAACCCTCATCATAAAGCGTCACAGTTAGCTCCTAAGTCAAACGCACTTATCATCTTATATTTTCAAACATGCCAACAATGATTAACAATATTCAATATACAGTAGAGTAATAAATGCTGTGGCGACAGTATTGTGGATAGTTGGACTTTTTGAGATCCAACTACCAACAGTGCTGCAGCTGCAGCATTTATTACTCTGCTGCATGTAAAATATTTTTTTCCCGACCAAACACATACAAATAAACCAAACACATACCAATAAAGCTTAAGCATAATTCAAGTTCATGGGGACCTACGAGGACACTACGAGTCTGATCTTCTTTACCTTTGTACTCCACAGAAGGTGCGTCATGTACTCTGAATTTGATCTCCTATTCCACAGTTTTGAAGTCAGCAATTCAAAACACTCAAGGCCGCTGACTCATAAATCTAATGTGCTTGTCGCAGCTGTCCAGTTAATTAATATTTATGTATCGAACACGCAATCTTTTGTATGTTTCGCAGATTTCTTTCTATGTTATTCGATACCCAGTCCTCCAAAAGTAGATTGATTTGTACTTTGCCTTCACTGTTCAACAGAAAATGAAGTTTCGAGAGCGGGCCTGGAATTTGACGGTCTGTAGGACGTGTTTTGTCTGTTGGAACGTAAAAACGTCAACAATGACGGGCATAAAAATATTCAAACCTTCTATTTGACGTCTACAGAATTAAACCTCCCGTCATAAATTTTAATAGTGATTTGATGGAATACTTGTTCGAGAGTATAGCCTATACTAGTTACTAGGCATGGCATCGGCCCGGGCATGAATTGCTGTGCAGCTGCTTCGTACCCTGCGAAGTTTCAATGTCCTTGTGGGTGGAGTTAATGTTCTCTCAGATTTCTTTTCCATTTCTTTGAATAATCCGGCCTCCATTCCGGTGACTTAACTACCTACTCTTAGCCTCGGCACATGGAGGTAAAAAGGGCCCCCTGGGGGCGCCCTTACGTGACATCAGGTGGGCTAAAAACTCTCCTTCGCGCACATGCAATTGGAAAGCGGAGGCGGAGGCGAAGGCGGGGGTGGGTCGGTTAAAATGGTAACTTGGACTGAGCACGCTGACCCTGCAATTGCCTGTGAGCTCTCGCCACCAAGCCACAGGATATGGCGGTCAGCTGTCAGTTTTGTACTGTAGCTGTCAAATTTCGTCAGAAAGCATCGGTGCCTGAAGGCAAGCCCAGGCTGTAGGTGGGTCTGCTGGAAATGCGCGAAAATTGAGCTCACGGGTGCCCTCGAGGGCGCTCGAAGGCGTTTTTTCCCTCCATGTGCGGAGGCTATCTGGTGTTCTCTGGATGAAGCGGCCGTTCTAATGCATCGAGATAATGTATCAGGGGTAATCTAATCGAGATAATGCATCAGGGTAATCGAGGGATTGTTAAGACGCTGGAAGAGGCCAGGAGGATGATCTTGTATTCCATTATAGTTTTACCTTTCCCGGAAATATTCTATTCTTCCTGCTAAAAGGGACATCAATATTCTTCTGCGCATCCATTGAATCGATTCCCGTTGTTCTACTTCTAACTGCAGTCCAGGTAAATTGGAACATTTGTTTTTCGGATGATGCCTAGTTTTGAATGTTTCTTCTTCGATCTATGAGCTAAACTCTGTATATTTCCAGCAAATTTGAGTCGGAAGGAGTCTTTCTGTGACCGTTAAGCAAGTTATGTATCATATTTGATTATTTAGGCATATTACCGTTTCTGTGAGTAATAGGAACATTGGAAGTTCTGTCTACAATATTTAAGTTAAACTATGAGTCTAGAAGCTTTGTAAAAGAGAACCATTTTACCATTTGTATCTTCGACCGAGCTGGAAATTATGTTTTCTTCATCTTTCCGGTCGAGTTGGATATTATGTTTTCTTCATCTTTCCTCGGGAATCATTTTCCAACGGTGCAATTATTTTCTGCGTACAACCTCTGTATCCGCCTGCCATTATATTGTTCAACAACGCCAAGGAAAAACTGGAAATGAACTAAAAAATTAATGAAAGCTAATTTTTCTCCACATCTGGAAAATTTGCTGGAAAATCCTATTCTTCAGGCAATTAATATAAATATATCAAGTACTTTTTTCCACCAGATTATTCCGACTTGGATTCTTCTCTACTGAAAACCTCTTTCCTTCTCTTCTGGTTCAATCTACTTTTTCCATTTGGAAGATATATTCGTAACACTCTCAAGTTTCGTCTCTTAGCGGCGATTTTGGCTCTTTACTTCGAATGCGGAAATGGCTCCTTGTGTCTCTCGGCCACAGTCCCCAGTGCTGAGTCTCAGCAAGAATGTCTGGCCTGTGTTGTCTCTGCCTGCGTGCCGTTTAACTTTTCTAACAACTTTCTGAGGCACCAATTTTGTCTTGCAGTTCTATCTCACGTGCCTGTCACAGTCCCCGACCCTTCATTCTTTATACGCTTTCAAATTCTCCCAATTCAAGTCATATTGCAGTGCTGCAGCCTCATCTCTTATCCGCCATGGCTGACTCGACTCCAACCTTCAGACCCCCATCTGACTTTTAACTTCGGATATGGTATGACCGTGATTAGATCACATGATCGAATGATCTATATGCCACTTACTGTTTATTAGGGTTTCCTTTCTCGCCCCCTTTTCTTAGAACCAGAGTTTGGAGCTTCGGCGATCTTTGGGCTCTCGATGTTGCTGCAGCAGCATAGAAGCAGTATTATTATTATATAGTAAAGCTGCAGTTGAGTTCAGAACTTTATGATCCCTAGGATATTAAGGCAAAAATAATTGCCCCAGATTGGGAATTTAATGGTGTCGTTGGATCTCCCTCAGGATATGGTAGTTCTAGAAGCTTGTTAGAAACCAATGATGTCATATTTTGAGAGTAGGATCCCTATGATAAAATTTGCTTGTTGTGTTGTTGCATATTTTGAGAGTAGTAAATTTTTATGCAATTTTTTTAATTAGACTCAAGTATAACATAAAAAAAATATTTGACAGGCACCAAATTGCCTGGGACGTAAAATGACAGACACCAAAAACTCGAAAACGTCACCAAATTTTCAGATGACAGGCACTGGAAATTTGAAATTCCAGGCCTGAAGAGCATTAGCTACTTTGACGCAGATTTACTTTTTCCAGTAAATCAAGTGTGTCGTCTTTAAAGTTTCGAAGCTTGTGCGATTAGGGACAGTGATGAGAAACATTACTGTGTATAATTTCGACTTGAACTTATTGGTTTATGTACGTGTGCTGATTCAAAGAAGGATGGTATATCTAATCTTGTAGATAAAAGTCATTACTTTTTGCTTTTTGTTGAATGACAATCTTTTTTCACCGAGAAATTTGGATCCTGAACAAGACAGATCCAGTTAATTAATATTTATGTATCGAACACGCAATCTTTTGTTTGTTTCGCAGATTTCTTTCTATGTTATTCGATACCCAATCCTCCAAAAGTAGATTGATTTGAACTTTTCCTTCACTGTTCAACAGAAAATGAAGTTTTGAGAGCATTAGCTAATAGATCTCTTTGACGCAGATTTACTTTTTCAAGTAAATCAAGTGTGTCGTCTTTAAAGTTTCGAAGCTTGTGCGATTAGGGACAGTGATGAGAAACATTACTGTGTATAATTTCGACTTGAACTTATTGGTTTATGTACGTGTGCTGATTCAAAGATGGATGGTTAGTATATATCTAATCTTTTCGTAAATAAAAGTCATTACTTTGTTGCATGGTTAGTAAATATCTAATCTTGTAGAGAAAAGTCATTACTTTTTCTTGCATGACAATCTTTTTCACGGAGGAATTTGGATACGGAACAAGACACAGATGCTTTCAACAAAGCTCTTTAAGATTTTGTATTGAAAATGACTTCTATATAAAAATCAAAATCAAAAATAAGATTTTGTATTGAAAATGACCTTTATATAAAAATCAAAATCAAAATTAGGGTGAGTGCACGCTAACGAGGGTCACTTTTGGCCCTTTAGATGCAATAGAAAACTGAAAAATGAGGCATCCCTCAACTTATTTGGAATTTTTTGAGATAGTTACATAAAATATTTTGATTTGACTAAAACATATGAAATGTAAGAAATTGAATCAAGTTTCAGAATATATAAGTTTTATATATTAAAAACTTTCATAACTATGTTAAGTTTCATTTTTCCTAACAACCACTTTTTATTTTTCAGTCAAATGATAAGGAATATGTTTTTGTGGGTGTAGCTTTTGAGGGCCTAAATGATGGTTTTGAGCTACAAATATTTGCACCCATTTTAGCATTGTACTAGTGCACTATTTTTCTAAAATAAAATAAGTAATTTTTATTTATTTTTATAATTATTTAAGTGATCAGTCATCATCTTTTGAAGGTCTTAATGCAATAAACTTGAAACTGGTGTTTTTATAGATTATATACCCCAATGTTTCTAGTGCACCATAGAATTTTTTTTTTAAAACGATCAATTGTTGAAAAAATTATGGAAAAAAGACTCATGGTGTGTTTTTTGAGTTGAGGAGTTAGGACAATAGAAATAAAAAAAAAACAGAAAAATAGAATATTTTGAAATAAAAGTTGCATATCTAGAATGTGTAGAAAACAGGCTGTTTATGTTTAATATTTCATAAAAATTACTATGCAGGCTTCTTCAGAATTTGGAAGATAGGCTTTACTGCCTCTTTTCAAGGTCTTAATGTAACGATGATGGATTGTATTTTTTTATGATCAGTTTTCTAAATATCCAGTTGCATCTAAAATGTTTACCAACTTCATGCACTCACCCATTAGTTTAAAGATACTTTTGATAAAACTTTTAAAATTAATATACATTCATAGATTTTAAACTTGGATTTATCAATATCTTAAACTTAGATTTATCAAACATTGAATTGTATTTTTTTATAAAATTTTAAACTTGATAAAATTAATCTCTTTTCTTTAAAATATTCAGATTTTATTTAAAATATGAAAATTTAAAATTTCATTTATTATTTTATAAGTGAATAAGAAAATTTTAAATTATTTTTCATAGTATTGTATTTTAAGTTTTTTAAGGAGAGGATTTATATTTAAAGTGCATGTAATTTTTTTAATATTATTGGGTATACTTCAACTTTATGGTATAATTATTTTTTTAAATAACATGATTTCTATCAATAATATTTTATTATTGAAATTAAGATTTCAATTAATAATTTTTTACTAATTGATTATGATTTTAATAGATATTGATAATAAGTTTAATTGATATTATTATTTTAAAATGATTTGTCAATTATAATTGAATTTTAAAAATAAATAGAATTATAATCTATTACATTAATATTATTATTTTTAAATTATATAATTAAATAATAATATAAAAAGTAAGTGATATTTGCATTAATTAATATTGCATGGAATCTATAATAATAAATCAATATAAAAATGCAATGTTAAGAGATATGACATGATTGCATTTTTTTACACTCTTTGTTATCTTACATTGGTTTACACAAAGCGGCCTCCTCAACCTCCCCCTACACACAGGTGCACGCGCGCGCACACACACACACACACATATATATATAACTTTTTTTAATATGGTAATTTTTTTTACCATTTATGATTTTACACCTTAAACACACTTGTATTATAAATTTACATTTGTTCATATATATTAAAATTTTGATTTTGATGCTTTGTAACATAAAATTGTAATCTATGCAATGGGACTATTTTGGGTGGCCAGCACCATATACAAGGAAGGATACATATTCATCAAAGATCAATACTAAAATATTTTACAAACTCTACTTTTACATCACTATTTGAAATTAAAGAGCTCCACTTTTACATCAGTATTTGAAAATTAAAGATTTTCTAAATCCTTAACCAATAATGATGTTATTGGGACACAAATACCATTTTTTTTAGTAAATATGTCATAGCCATGTTTGGAAACAAAAACATACAAAATGAACCAAGAGTATGCACAATACATGCATAAGGAATTGGAGATGTTCTTGCTTGCTGAATTATCATTCTTTTTGGGTTTGCAAATTAATCAATATAGCAAAGACATATTCATTTCATAAACCAAGTACATCAGAGAGATGTTGAAGAAATTTAAAATGGAAGACTATGAACTTGTCAATACACCCATGATCACATGTTAACCACTTATACTATGAAACGAGAACTTTATACTAAGATAGAGAACTCTAGCCATAAAAACGATGATTGACATTAAAACCACCAAAAACACCCCCCAAATACAAAAAGTGTTGATACGAGTATAAATATTTTATTTGGGGCAAGAAATAGAGCCATGGCTAAACATCCCATACAGGTGTTTACAAAAACTTTAAAATCAACCCCTAAATTGGAAAAAAGATTTTTTTTCTCCAAGAGATAAATTACAACTTTTATGAAACTTGCATATTAAACAAACACAAATATTTCATAAATAATTTCACCACTCTAACCATATAAAATCAAACAAATTATGATGTGATTCATAATTAAATCATATATTAGACAATACAAGAAAAAATGATTCATATAAATAATCAAAATCTCCTTAAGAGTTTCAATTACAAACATCGTACTAATAAAAAACATCTAAAATGTTTCATTTTAAATTATTCAAATTCATCAATGGATTATGACACCCCATCAGAAACTACATTTTCTGCAGATGAAGGACTCGACGAAGATGTATATGACCCATATTCTTCTCTATTATCAATGGATGCACCATCTCAGAGTACATATGCCCATCATTTGACATGTCATATTCCTTCTCGATCTTCGACTTGGCTTAGCAGACTCCCATCTTGCAACTCTTTCTTTTGGCACAGACATCTTGATAATCTCTATAGTCCCCCTAAAACCCCCTATCCCACCCAACATTACAATAAAAAAAATTAAACCCTAACCCCCTAACCGTGCCCCTCCCAACATTACATAAAAGAAATTATAAAAAAATAAAACAGCCCCACACAACATTATAATAAAAAAATTAAAATAAACAACCCCCACCCCCTAAACCTCTCAACAACATTACATTAAAAAAAAATTCTAAACGCCCTTATCCCCCTTAACCCCTCCACAACAATACATTTAAAAAAACCATAAAACAAATAAATCACCCTTCCCCCCTACTACCCCCTAACAACATAACATTAAAATAAATTTAAAACAAATTTAAACCTTTCATATCCCCCTTAACATCTCCACAACAACACATTTAAAAATAAAAATAAAATTATTAAACACCCCTCCACCCTACTAACCCCCTAAACCCTAACAACATTACATTAAAGAAAAATCTAACCCCCCCGCTAACCCCTTTATCCCCCTTGAAGAAATATTATATTAAAAAAAATAAAATTAAACCCCTCTAAAAAAAAATTAGCCCGTCCCCAAAACATTATTCATTTTTTTAAAAATAAAAAAACTCCCCCCTCCCCCCCCATCACTCCCTTCTCCTCCACCCACTCCCTTCTCCTCTTCCTACCAGCCCCTCCCTTCTCCTCCGCCTACCAGCCCCTCCCTTCTTCCCCAACCCTCCCCATCTTTGTCGCTCCCGTCTCCATCCTCCCTTCCCCTATGACACTCCCCACCACTCCCTTCTCTTGCTCCCTTCCACGCATCTGGACCTCCTTCTCCTTCGCCTCCCTTCCCCTCGCCCCTCCTCCACCTTCCTTCACCATAAATTTTGTTGGAGCTGCGCTCCCTTGGGCGCCTAAGGGCCTCCCCTCAGTGGTGGCACGATTATGAGAATCACGCCACCATTAAGGGGAACCCTTTGGTGCCTAAGGGAACGAAGCTCCATTCCCTCCTCCCCCCCTGTCGCTCCCTCCTCATCCCCCGCTCCCCTCCACCTACCCATCTCTCCACTTCTCAACGTCACCCTTCCCTCGCGCGACTCCGCCTCCATGTCGCTCCCATCTCCCTCCTCCCTCCTCCTCGATTGCTCCCTCCTCCTCTCCCATGCACCCCTCCATAAACTCGTCGCTCCAATTCCCCGCCACTCCCATCCTCCACGTGGCTCCACCTTCGGGCCACCGCTCCCATTTCCCTCCTCCCTCCTCCCTCCTCTGCCCTCTCCTTCTCCCTCCCGCTTTCCTCCCTCCCCCGATGACTCTCCCTCCCTCGTAGATGACCCTCCTCCCCCTCCGCCTCTCTTCCCCTCCCCCATGCTCCACCTTCTCCGCTTTTTCATTAGCGGGAGCCCTGCTCCCTTAGGAACAAAAGGGTTGCTCCTCGTTGGCGGCACAATTCCTCTGCTCCATTGGGCGCAAAAGGGTCGCCCCTCACGAGCAAATCGATTCACAGAAATTGCGCTGTTAGTGAGGGGCGATCGACGATCCTTTTGCGGCCAAGGGAGTGAAGCTCCTGCCAGCGACGGAGGAGAATATGGAAGAGGGGGGAGGGGAAGGGAGTGGAAGGGTGAGGAGGGGGGAGGGGCACCCATTGGGAATTGAGGGTCGCAGGGTGAGGGAGTAATGAAGGATGGAGAAGGGATGGGAAGAGGAGGGATGAGGGAGGAGGGAGATGGGAGTGGTGGGGAGGTGGAGTCGTGTAGGGGATGGCAGGGGTGGGGAATTGGAGTGGCGAGGGGGGAGGGAGGAGGTGGAGGGGAGCATGGGAAGGGAGCAGGGATAATTTTAGGGCCGAATTTGATCCCATGGGCTATTTTTAGGGGTTTTTCTCCAAAAAAAGATTCGTCATTTTGTATTTTTTGAAGGCGTGTTTCGCCCAATTTTGATGGGGTAAAATTTTTTCACCCTAAAAACCGCCAAATTATTATATAAACGATATAAAATCCTTGGAAATTAAAATATTTTTTGAAAAATATTGCCAAACATTTTATAGTTGTCGTTTTAAGAATTGGTAAGATTCGCTAACATTTATACACTTTTAAATTAGTATGGTTTCCTTAAAATCATACCTGGAAGGGAGTTAAGTGGGGGAGGAGAAGGGACCAACAAGGAAGGGGGAAGGAGGAGGGAGCGATGGGGCAAGGAAGTGGAGCTGTGATGAGGAAGGGAGGAGGGAGGAGGTGTAAGGGCATGGCAGAAGGAATTCACGGGGTGGGCGAGGAGAAGAGAGCGGTGGGGAGGGAGGAGGGAGCAATGGTTAGGTGGGGTTTAGGGGGAGGGAGAAGGGAGTGTTTTTATATATATATTTTATTTTAGGGGGAGGGAGAAGGGGGGTTAATTTTTATATATATATTTTTAATATAATGTTGGGAAGGGTTTAGGGTGTTAGGGGGAGGGTTTAGGGAGTTAGTGGGTGGTTTTATTTTTATTTTTAAATTTATTTTAATGTAATGTTGGGGGGTTTAGGTAGTTTGAGGGGGGTTTAATTTAAACCAAAAAAAAATGTAATCTTAGGGGAGCGATTAGGGGGTGGAGGGTGTTTAATATTTTCTATATTAGGAGGGATGTTTGGAAATGAGCACTTTGGGCATATTGCAGACATAGAAGACCCAATGGAAGAGGACATTGATGTCCATGAGGAAAGCCAAGGTCTAGAAAATTCCAATTTCGACGAAGAATTTGGTTTTCATAATATTGTTGATTAATTTCATGTCTTAAAGGAAATGTTAAATTTGACAACTTTTTGATAAGATATATCAGTATTGTTTTGTTTTCAAAACTTATTTTAGAAATAAAATTTCTATATATATTGTTTTTAATATGCTATTTACAAATATGTAGTATAGTTTTTCTTGAATTAAGGTGAATCGTAACTTTTGGAAAATAGTATCAAATAATATCATATTTATAAAAAAAAGTATTTAATGTCCATAAATTATCATTCTTTTTAAGTTTCCAAATTACTCCATCCATCAAAGGCATAATGATTTCACAGATGAAGTATATAAAAAAGATGTTGAAAATTTTCAAAATAGAAAACTCTCATAAATTTGAAAAAGCAAACAAACACCTTAAAATCAATAATTAGTAGCTTATAGAAAACTCTCGTAAATTTGAAAAAGCAAATAAACACCACCTTAAAATCAATAATTAGTAGCTTATTGTATACTACAACATCAAGTACATGTCATGCAAGTGGTAAGATTGGTTGCAAGAGGAGCTTATTGTATTAACAACATCAAGTCGAGACATCATCCAAGTGGTAGGATTGCACAAAATTTAGGATTGGTTGCAAAATTTCAAGGTGCACATAGGATTGCACAAGATTTAGGATTTGTTGCAAAATTTCAAGGTGCACATAAATAACACATGGGCAAGTAGTAAAATGAATATTCATATAGGTAAAGGAAATATTGGACTTTGGGCATTGTAAAGATAAAGAGGTGGCGTGGGCTTCTATGCCAAAGGATGACCAAACCTAGCAACACATTAGTTTGTGTGGGTATTTTAAACTAAGTATTGAGAAATAATTTATTACTATAATAATAGGTGTTAATATCAATTAATTATTAGTATTATAAATGTATTAGATCATAATGATTGAATTTTCTTTTATAAAATTAAGAAAATAAACAAAGGCAAAAAGGAAAAAGAAGATTTGATGTCTTATAATTAGTATATTAGAAGGCAAAAAGGCAAAAAAAAATATATTAATGGTCATTGAAGGCTTAACTCACGGTGGGTGAATGCTCGATAGGACACAAGTTAAGTGTCACTAAATGCTGGTTATCCTCAACTATCAGTTTTGGGACTTTAAAAGTACTCCCATAAAAAATAAATCTTGACAATACACTTGTCAAATCTTCCTGCCATCTAAAAAGATGAACATTCTTCATACATCTCAAATTGTATAAAATAAACACCTATTTATATGATAAAAATGTTTCTATATAAATAATACATAATGGTCATATTGACAAACTGTGAAAATAATGAAAACATTTAACTTATAACGAATCTATGAAAACATTTAACGAATGATTCATAAGAAAAAGCTCAGTGGTGAAACCATATTGGAGAGATAAAATATAAAACGTATAATATTTTGAAAAATAAACGCAGAATCTGTCTATATGTGAGAAAGACATACAAAGATCGAAGGACCAGCATACATTGAAGAACCAACAATACATCCAATATTGTATTGTAATTTTACAAAATTTAACTTCTCTATATGATCTAGGAAGCATATATTAAGTAAACCAATCTGTATCTCATCATTTATAAAGGATATATTAAATATATTTTTAAAGAGGAAGGATATATTAAATATATTTTTAATGATTAGCAGTAACAAATATAGTTATTGTAATTAAATGGTAAAAGCAGTATCAGCCTGTTGCTTTTGTTAGCCGTCGTTTTGTTAATATCAAGATTAATGTTGCGGCAACTGTTTTGTTAACAGTTTCATGCAAAACAAAACATCCCCCGATCAGCTCTTGATTACTGCGCAGTAGACTTAATAATGTTCTCCATCAAATGATGCATAATATTACTTAGCGATTCAATTTTCAAATCTTACCAGCAAAAGAGCTTTGATATGTACGTCTGAGAGCCTCCCACCTTTGCAGTCGTAGTTGTCTCTAACAATGGCTAGAAAAACCAGTCGAATTCAAGTAAGTGTGGTCCAAGTAAAAATAGGTACAAGTGTAGGGTCGAAAGTCTGTAAAAGTATCTCAACAAAAAATGATATGTTGAAGACTTGTCAGTCACACTCAAAACTTGTTGAAATATTTTGGTAGAAGTTTAACAGGTTGAAGTACTTGTCTAAGTTTTACTTGTCAAAGTTCTATATGTCTAAGTTTCACTCAATTAACTCTTTTGGATTAGTCGTTCTCAAGATCTCATATAAAAGCAGGTTTAGGAAAGAAATCTTGTCTTAAAATATTTCTTTAAGGAAAATTAAAATATATGGCTTTCACTTCTGGTACACACATGTAGAGTTTTCAAACTCCAATCTTCAGAGGAAATAATTATGAATATTTAACAATGAAGGCTTTGTTTAGAGGTCAAGACGTATTGGAAATAGTCCAAAATGGACTGTACAGAACCAACAGATCAGACAACATATAACAATCTCACACAAACTGAGAAAGATGCTCTGAGATAACATAGGAAGAAAGATAGAAAGACTATGTTCTATATACACCAAGCCATGCATGAAATCATACTCCCAAGAGTAGCAACAGCAAATACCGCTAAGTAAGCACGAGATACATTGGAAACCTCCTATCAAGGTAAATAATTTTAAGTTGCAAATTCTTAGAAGAGATTTTGAATCTTTGCCAATGAAAAACACAAAGTGAGTAGACTAATTCTACACTCTAATTGTTGGTTTAATAAATCAACTGAAATCTCATGGAGATAATATTGAAGAAAGAAGGGTTGTTGAAAAAGTTCTTAGAAGCCTTCCCCATAAATTTGAATCCTTGGTCGTGACCTTGGAAGAAAACAAATACATGTCGCAGTTTACCATTGATGACATACGAGCCTCATTCATCAATTATGAACATAGAATCAGTAGATCAAATACAACATTGTAAGGTGCATTTGCAGCACAGTCATCCATAAGCCATAGAACACGTAGGGGGATATTTAACTTTAGAGGCAGAGGAAGAAGTACTTGACCTATACTGATCAGATTTACATTCAAATGTGGTACATAGAAAACCTCATGAATAAACTTCTTTTCATTTTTCTTTGTAAGTACAGGAATAATACCTTTTCCTTTTGCTGGGACCAGAAAATCATCTCTTAGCTTAATTTTAGTGACAATAGAAGAATCCAAACTAGAGAATAGTGACTTGTTACTTGTCATGTGATTGTTGCAACCGCTATCTAGTAGCCATAGATCTGAGCTATAGTGTTCTTCAGTTGCTTGATAAGACAGAAACATCACCTTTGATTAGCCTTCTTCTTCTTTAGAGACATTGACTCTGCTATTATTCTGGTTACTATTCTGATCAAATTGCTTCTTTCAACATTCTCATTCAAAGTGGCCATAATTCTTGCAATAGTTACACTGAATATTGTACTTGTTGGTCCATCTCTTGTCTCTCCCCCTCTAACCTTGAGAGTTGTGAGAATTCTGTGAGTGATCTAAAAGTTCATGACCGGTTTTGTCCTTTGTATGAGGAGACCCTCGACCTCTTCTTCCTCTACCTCATCCTCCTCTTCGTCGGCCTCTGCTGAGGGAAGCTTGGGTGCTTAAAGCATTGGTTGGAGACTCTTCTTCTTGATTGTGTCGAGCTTCACGAGAAAGAAGAGATCCAATCAACTCTTTTAGGGTGAACTCAGACATACATTTTTCATCTTCTATGGCAGTCACTACCATAGAAAACTTCTTGGTGAGACACCTAAGAATCTTCTGAACAATTATCTTCTGTTCTAGAGGTTCACCATAGGTTTGAAATTGGGTCACAATGCCCGAAAATCTAGTCATAAACTGATCTATATTTCTAATTCCTTCATTTTCAAACTTTGAAACTGAAGTCGTAGGGTTTGCAATCTTACCATTTTTACTCGGTCCATTCCTTTATAGGTGGATGCAAGCAGATTCCAAGCTTGATGTGAGCTGGTAGCTCCTGAGATCTGAGGCAAAATGAACTCCTCGATGCAAGTTTCGATCAACCATTTGGCGAGATTCTAAGACATTCTTTTGGGCATTATTCATTGCAGCGAGAGCAGTTGCATCAGGTTATGTGAACTCAGTTTCCACCATATCCCAACATTTGTTGAGTTGGAGAAACGTCTTCTTCTTAATTTTAACCAAAATTCATAGTTGGCACCGGTCAATACAGGTCTAGAAATCTGCTTCGAACTGCTGGTGTTGGTAGTAGCCATGTTGGTATGACTAACTAGAGATCTCCCTCTTTTCCTTTTTAAACTATATAAAACAGGTACTGCAACTTGTATAGATAGCACGAGGCGTTACCAAAGAATTGGTGTGACCTCGGATCACCGCACTTTGGCTAAGTGAAAAAGGCCATGGTACCGCACTTTCTATGGATAAAAGGTGTGGTGGCACCCGTGGGTACCACACTTTTTATGTGGTGGCACCGCACTTTGTATGAATAAAAATAGTGGTGGCGCCGCACTTTGTCTATGTAAAAAGTGTGGTGGCACCGCACTTTGTCTGTGTAAAAAGTGTGGTACTCCCTGAGGTACCACAGTTCTCGATAGGGTGTCGATAGGGACAAGGTGCGGTGGCGCTCCAAGAGAAAAAAAAGAAGATATGCCTGATTTCTCCACGCTGATGTGTTCCGGCTTCAATCATAACCTTCGTGTGTGTGTGTGATTTCCACTATGTGGAAAGGCTTACCAAGACAAGGATCACGCCATATGCTCTGATACCATGTTAAAGATTAAAGACAAGCAACAGAAGATAGTGGAACACACAATGGGCATATTGATTGCCTACTCATTATTAAACAACAGTATATAAAGGACAACATCATAAGAATACCATGGGCCAATACTATGCGTCACTAATAAGCATTTGAACACTTGTCTCATTTTTCTACCATAAAAATACACCCTTCATCATTCATACTACCAAAGCTTATCCAATTATAAATGTAAAATATAACAGCAAACTTATCCAAAATATACATGCAAAATATAAAAGCTTGTATATCAATGATAGATAATTCACAAACTAATTCAAACTACTAGATGATTCACAAACTTTTATGACTCGAACAAATTCAAACAGCTAGATGATTCACAAACTGTCCCAATAAATAGATTCGGAAACCTAACTTTTTATTGAGGACCCAATTTGGCAGTAATTCCATCCGAACTAAATTTTTTTGCATTCGTTTTTAATGTAGGGTTTTCTTTTAATATTTTATAAAAATATTACAGGGTTGTACAACCAGATTTAAAAGTCCTTTCATCATAGGTTCGTTTTGAAAACAATACTTACAAAATATCTTTAGAATGTTTTTTTACCATTTTTTTCATCTTTTATGTGAATCGTTTACAAAATATATAATTCTAATATAAATAAAATACGATTAGATATTAAAAAATATGTAAAAAAAATATAATACAAAAGTAGATTACTTATATGTAATATTTTTAATTAAATATACAACAAAATATATAACATTTATATATAGTTTAACATATATGATACTTTTAATGAAATATTAAATATAAATCATTAAATTTTAAACTAAAAAAAATCGTTTTTTAAATATATTTTTTATAATCAAAATTACTCTTTAAAAATAAAAAATATAATGCCTTTAGTTCAAGAGAGAAAACTCTTACTTATTAATTTATTAATTATTTTAATTAAAAATAAAGTAAATAATATTTACCACTACTTATATTTTAAAATTAATTAATCAATCTTTAAATTGTGTTAGGGTTAACTTTGATTCTTGAATGAGCAAGGATGTAAGTGGTTTTGGGCTCATGGTTTTGGTAACTATTAAATCTAATGTTACTATTATATTTGCATATTTATTTATTTTGGCATATTTTATTCCTATTAAATTGAATTAAGAAATATGAAATTGAAAGTAATTATTTTATAGTGTTTGAATAATTAAAATTGAGTTTTTTAAAATCAATTTTCAAACTTAACCCGTATCCATATTACAAATAGATCGAATAATAGACTAACTCAAATTTGTTAGAAATTTCTATACACAAAAGGCCAATACAAGCTAATTATGCTAGTATGTTTTTCACAAAGTTCTTAGGATTTAGGATTTTGATATAATAAATTAATGAAAATTATACAAGGCTTTCAGCAACAATGTTATTCAATTATCAATGAATATGTTTTTTTTTCAACTTTCATATACTTTTTGTGTAACTAGTTAATGGTTAAATTTATTTATTCTTTCATAAACTTTGTTTAGAATTATGAAGAGATAGGTTGATTAATTATTTTAATGAATAATTATTGAGTATGCTTTTTATTAATTTTTTTGCATTTTTTTATTAATTGATTGAATACTAATCATTGAAAATGATTTTATAAAAAAAAAGGTATTTTTTATAATTATGTCCACTAGGCTTTTAATTGGCTTTTAATTGGGAGAGAGGTTATTCAAAAGTATTTTTCTTGTGATTATAAATTGTTTATATGTTACTATAGTTACATATTTTTTAATTCGTGAGATATTTTATGATAAATGAATGAGTTGGATAGTAAATAATAAAGTAGGATAGTAAATAATAAAGTAGTTAGATAGTAAATAAGTAGAGTAATTATGCTTGTATTAACATGTATTATGTATTTTTAAACAATATTGGAATAGGAAACCAAAAAACCATAATTCATAGATTTTGCATTTTAAATATGAAATTATAATCAAATTAATTTATAAAAATGAGTTAAAGTTTAATAAGAATTAAAAAAAGCTTATCTTATTGAGCATTACAACCTTGATATGTGTGACATAAAATTCATTTTGACATAAGAATATGAAGTTATGATGATGATGATGATTAATGTCTACTGAGACCAACTTTGGTCTATCGACCTTAAGAAGGAAAATACTTGGTTTACTTTAAAATCTTGTTCCTGTGCTCAAAAAGCTTTCCAAGCTCATTGTAGTTTTGGCAAGTTAGGAGGTTATAAAGGTTTGTATTGTACCAAATACTATGAAAGTCAGATCTAATGTGGATGTAAGCAAGGTTCATCCTCATTGCTCCTAGACTCACACAGATAAAAAAAACCCTTCCCCCATGGATTTTTGTAATATCTTAATTTTTTCTTAACGACTAAATTTTCCTCACAAAAAATTCTTTTTAAACTTAGAAGTAATAATATTTTTTACATTATCAATATTTTTATATTCATGATGTATTTATATATCATTCTAAAAATTATATATTCATGGATTGACTTTTATTTTCTCATTAATAATTAATACTGGATAAAAAAATTTCAATATAACTCATTAGTGCATAATATTAACAACCCTAATGTGCATGCCTATACATTTCATCAGTATGTTGTTTATAAGCATACTTGTTAAGTAGTGAATCTTCCACTTATTGGACCCACGCCTGGAAATTTTCTTGTGCCTGTTAATAAAAATTTAATGACGTTTTCAAGTTTTTGGTGCCTATGATTTGACAGTTTAATCAATTTTGTTGACTGTAAATTTATTTTTAATAATATATATAAATGTGAATAAAATATTTTTTTATATTATATATAAATATGAGTAAAATATTTATATAGAAATTTACTGATTAAGCAAATTATAAAATTTTAAAGGAAAACTTTTTAGAGATTCTCTTTGAAAAATTTGAAGGCTCATACCCAAAGAGTAATAATACAATTAGAAACACAAAATATAAATAAATACAATACACATACATGAAATTAAGAGCAGTGCAGGAGCTGACCTAGCACAATGGCTAATGATTGTTAGCTAAGTTTAAGTAGTTAACATAGGTATTAAAAATTTTGGCCGGTTATCTTGATGTTTCAAATATTTTATCTTGATGTTTCAAATATTTTTTACCTGTCAATGTTGACGTGTTTATCAAAAACTTACATGTCAAATACCTGTAAAAAAGAAAAAAAAACGTTCTGTGAAAAGTCAAAGCCAAGCGTGAATGGACCCATAAAATTCTTGTTCCATTGCATTTATGTATAATGGTGTGATCGTGATGATATAAGTTTTAATAGGAACAATGTAGTGGTTATTTCAAATTTATAAAATCTTTATAATGGAGCAGACTTAAGTTCAATTTCTGCTAGACCTTGACATAAAATAAGTTTAAAACCCAAACTTAGCCTGTAAAAAATGATGATTTAAATGATTGAGGTGATTATGCTGATTTATTCATTATCATAACGGAATGGTACTCATATGAAGGTAAGTGTACTAATGTATATTGAATGATGTACTTATTTCTAAAGTTAAATTTTCATTCCACGACTTTAATGTATTGATTGATATGACCTTAATCATAATGATGCTATGAAGATAATAGTGACAAGATCAACGATGTAAAATATTTGATAATTCATTTGGAGTTGATTGATTTGATTATGTTAGTAGTATAATGGATTGGTGATTGCATTAGTTAGGACTTGAATTCAACCTGGAATTCTTGAAAATTGAATTTTCAATCTTGTTTAAATAATGGTTTTAACGATTTGGATAGTTATAAAACAAGGTAATTAGTTTAAGAAAAATAATTCAAATTACTAAAATTAAATAATAACTTAAATTATGGTTTTTTTGGTATAGTTTTAATGGGATCTAATCACAATTCTGCAGAAGAAATAGGGAGTTTTGGTTGTCTTTTTATTTCATGGGCATTTTAACCGTATGGATGATTTAACAATGTGAATACTTGGGGCAAGAGCTATTCATTGAGTTGCACAGCATTTAATGGAGAAGCCCTCCAGAGACTGTTGCTTACCTTCCTGTGCCATGAAGTGAAGGATGTGCCCAAAGAGATTTATCCTACTCCTACCCCTGATTTCACTTATAACAGCTCTATTTAAGCTACTTATGTGCTGAACCTAGCCTCTCTCTTGACTGCTACACATATATAATACAACAAATTAAGGTAAGGGCTTCTCTCGACAAGGATTCGAGCAAGCACTAATTGCGCCCGGGGTTGTAATCACTATTGACACTCAACGCACTAAAACTCGTTGAACAGGTAAGATCCAATGGTCTACATGCCTGCTGCAGCTCCATTAAATGCTCTGCAGCTCAATGGATAGCTCTTGCAGATACTTGATAACTATGATTATAATTAACTTGATGACATAAATAATCTCTTATGATTTGGTGATAATATTTTAATCAAGACCATTGTTTTTCGATGTT
>LPNX010892795.1:70081-88677 GCA_001517045.1 Pseudotsuga menziesii | reverse complement strand
TGGCTTAAGGATCCGAAGCATGATTAGTTAATAGTACTTGATAATAAATGATGGAATTATGTGATAGTTAATATGGCAATAAATTATGGAATTATGTGATGATGATAATACGTGATGATGATGGTGTTAATGTGAGATCAACTTTTATTATTGGATAAGATGATTTCGATGTTTTAAAATTTTATTCCTATATTATAAAGATATGTTTTTATTATTTAAATATTAAAAAAATTATTATTTATTATTATCTTAAATATTTAATTAAAATTTATTTTAAAAAAGATTATTATGAAAATTATATTTAGTTTTAAAAAATAATTTAAAATAATAAAATATTTCAACTTTAATATATAAATACAGAATTTCATAATACAATTTTTTTTATTTTTTATTTTTTATATTTTATTATTTACATCATAAATGTTAAATGTTAAGTAAATAATTATTGTGACGAGGTCTTAAAAAAATTGAAACATTATTTCATTTCAAATATAGTGAATTATTTAAAAAAAATTGTAAAATTTTATGGTTTTTTTTATTTAAAGATTATATTTAAAGCAAAGTATAAAGTTAGATAGAAATGAGGCTTACAAAAATATCATAACTATGAGTTGATTATATCACTTACGGAAATAGAACTTGGTTAGGGACAAGAACACTCTATCCTATAACCAAACCTATTAACATTTCAACGATTGAATACCTAATATCTCTCACTCATTATTGACCTAAACCTATTATGTATATAATTAGAAAAACTTGGGTGGGGAGAAGAACATCCCATCCCATAACCAAACCAATTGACATTTCAATGATTGAAGACCTAATCTCTTTCACTCATTGCTGATATAAAGCTATCATGGATCATATAATTAAAGAATTATTTTATTATGGATATAGGTGTATTTATTAGTCAGAGTCATAAGTAGTGACTATAAGTTTCACTTCATCTTATGAGTTTGACAAAAAAACTAAAAGTATCTCAAAAGTTTGACAAAAATAATATTAATTTGTTTTTATATGTTCAATTTATTTTTATCGTTAACTACATTAGTTAAAACATAAGAATAAAATAAAATTTACATACATTAAGAAAACTTTAATATATATATATATTTGTTCCAAAAAATTATACAACTACGACCATTAATGTTTGTATTGAACTACGACCATTAATATTCTCTTATACAATTTTTATATTTCATGTTATTTTTAAAGTATAAAAAATTCTCTCATTTTTCATATTTTATTTTTAGTTTAATCTAATGTTTAAAATAAACTTTTAAGTGTACAAAAATATTAATAAACGTAATCATAGTTTAATATTTTTTAAATAAATTTCTGAATTTCTTTTGAGTTTGAAAAATAATGAGTTTTAGATTATGTATTTTAATTTATAAAAGAGTTACTTTATAATATTGACAATTTGATATTATGAGAAATTGTATTAATTACATTATTGAATTTGATATTTAAAAAGAAATGTTTTAAAAATAGTTTATATATTAATAATATTTTATATTAATCATCAAACCTCAAACCTCTTATTAAACATCAAACCTCATATTAATCATGTATGAAAATGGATGTCTTGTGAAAAAGCAACCACTTCACCGGGGATTCACCTTGTTGAGCAATATCTTATCACGTTCATTCATAAAATGGGGGTTTTATTGTAGGTATTGGGGGCGGGGAATAGGTTATGGAGGATTTATAGGTATTGGGAGGGTATAAAAATGAGTTTCTAGTAAAAATAAGGAATATATTGTAAAAATATGGGTTTTTTAATTGGAAATGTATTGGGTTTTTTATATTGTAAAAATATGGGTTTTTTAATATCCCATGAATGAAGATGCTATGACATGGTTTCACTAAGTGAAGACCCTGTGGGTGATATATGGTTGCTAGACGAAATGAATGGCGAAAAATACCTCGTGTGTGCTAGTTTAGGGGAAGAAACCTTGGATGGAAAACATTGTGGGCTACCTGAAAGCCACTCTCGTCTTGAAAAGGATTTTCGTGAACCAACCCTCTTCATAATTCTTATGTATAAAAGTAAAAGAAAAATCATCTGTGCCAGCTTAGTTTCAAAGTTCAACTTTGCTCCTGATAGAACAAATAAAATTCAAATGTTTCTCCACACAACTACAAGTTTAAGTTTAGCAACTTATTGAATCTTCTTTTATTTTGGCTCTTGCAGATTAGGTATATATGATTTAGCATATTATATTTATTTTTTCTTTTTAAGGATTAGCTTAATGAATGCAAAGTTTAATCAAGTAAATTGTAGTAAGCTATTTTTAATTATTTTATAAATTAATTAGGTTTTAAGCTTTTAAACATATTTTGTTGTATAAAAATATTAAACTTTTTGAAATATTTTTGATGAAAAATCATAAATCCTAAGAAATTTTCCATTATGCATTGAGTTGAGAGTAGCATGGAGCTCTTCTTTAGTGAAATCTCCTTCCAACTTGAATAATAAGGATACTTTGTGACTCAATTTGAAAGCTTTATATAAATCCCCTTCCAACTTGAGCAACAAGGTTTCTTTATGGATGGACATGGAATCTTTCTCCATATATTCTACTTGTGGTAGTATTTGGCCCCAACCTACACAAACCACTCATTATGGGACGGCCCTGCAATTGTACATGATGATTGTGCATTACTAATATAGATTGACATCGAAATGAATTAGGATACTTAATGAGGATACTTAAAGTTTTGTCTATTCCCAACTCCTTGAAAACTTTAATATTTGATCATTCTCTAAATACCATGTATATTTTCACAAGCGAGATATTGTTACATATACATATAAATATATTGTCATGGGAAAATCATATTTCCACCAATTTGTTTCCACAACTCAATTTATGTAGATTACACTTCCACAATTTCCCTTCTGCAACTCAGTTTTCACAGATTACCCTTCCGTAATTGCTTTTCTCCAATTTCCCTTCCGCAACAGTCTTTCAACAATTATCCTTCGGGAAATTGCAGATTGTGGGTTGTGGGATTACATTTTAACTTTTAAAATTATCTTTTCGCAGATTAAGCTTCCACAATTAGTTTTTTGCATTACAAATTGCGGGCTGAGACTTCATTCTACATTGCGGATTACGGATTGTGGTATTACATTTTAACTTTTATTATTATCTTTCCGCAACTAAGCTTCCACAAATAGCTTTTCACATTGCGGATTGCGGGTTGAGGCTTCATTCCACAATGCGGATTGTGGATTGCAAGATTACATTTTAACTAATAAAATTATTGTTCTACAATCAACCTTGCGCAATTAGCTTTCCACAAATTGAGGATTGCATATTGCGGATTGCGGGATCACATTTTAACTTATAAAATTATCGTTCCGCAATCAACCTTCGTAATTAGCTTTACGCAAATTGTGGATTACTGATTTAGGCTTCATTATGCATTGTGGATTGTGGATTGTGGATTGAGGATTCTTTCTGCATTGTGGATTGCAGACGTGCCTTCCAACTTTTCCGAAAATTTCTTCCACAATCTATCTTCTGTAACTCCTGTGAGTCATCAATCTCTTGTGGCCTTGATCTCATCCATTGATCTGCAATCAGTGCAGAACTACACTTTAAATTTGCAGATTAATTCGTCTTCTGCAACTCCTGTGAGCCGTCGATCTCTTGTGGCCTTGACCTCATCCGTCGATCCATCATTTTCCTTTAATCTGGATCTGTCTATAACCTCCATAGTGCCATTAAAAAATGGATTGGTTTGATTTAGAGGTTATCTTAATGCTTGTAACCTTTTTTTGATTTTGTCGCCTTTGTACATGATTTGACAATTGTATATATATATGCTACACTAAGTTGATTATGGGATCTGTAAGGTTTAATTAAGGGTTCTCTGTGTAAATGGATTTCATTCGCATACATTGAATAATGTAGATCTATCCTATAACAAGAATTATCGACTCAATCGACTTTCTAATTTCATAATACAGAATTAAGAAATATTTAAGAGAAATCGATATAGACAGGAATTATACAGTTAAATATAGGATACCCAGTACAGTTTAAAAAATAGATGATTCAATCGATTTGGTGAAGAATTAGAATTCCAAATAATTCAAGTATAACAGCAGTAAGCTAACTAAAAAAAAAAGGACTAGATTCTACATTAATATTATTTAGATCTAGGATTGAAACACATGTTTTACAACCATTCAAAACAAGAAATATGAACCTCGCACCAACGCTAGGAAAACAAAAGTGGAGAAGTTGTTCCTCCCAACCAACTCCGAGAGTAGCCAAGTTAATTGCTCCAAAACCCCCGAACCTATTCGTTGAACCACAACAACAAAATCCTTCAATGCGCTATCTCTTGCATTTCCCATATGTTAATCCCAATCCAATGCAATCCTCATGCTTCTTGTGGACATACTAATTTATAGTATTTTTCCTAGGATTTCATCATTTATGAGCCTCCTGCTCTTTAGCACTCAATTAGGAGTGCTGACCTAATTTTTGGAGATGATTCCTCCTGTATCTTGAGTTCTCACTCAGTGGCTTCTGCCACTTTTCTTTTCCTCTTGTAGGTTAGCAAACACTCTTCAACAACTATATCCATTTCCGTTCCCCCTTCAACATATCTTATTAAATAAAAATGTTGTATTCTTGACTTTTATGTCAAAAATAATAAAATAATAAAAATAATAATAAAAGTATTTCCAGAATAATTAATAACAATTATTCAAGGGGTATTACAACACCTGAAGCAATATCTCATATTAATGGAATAGCCTGTGAATATATCCAGAGAGGGAGCATGATGTTTAGATGTAGAGGGAGCAATATGCTCTAACAAAAAGGGAGATGCGATGAGCATGGAGATGTTATGATTGCAATATCAGACAAGTGTCTCGAAGTATTATCCATGTGACTTTGATAAGAGTGAGTGGTCCAATAGAAGTATCATCTCCTCGGCACTCTACGAAGGAGTGGGGAGATCTTCTGAACACCCTTTGAAAGGGTAGGGAGACTATTTTATTGATACTCTCTCATGAAGGTGTATGAATTCAACGATGTGACTTGTTTATATTTCTTTTATTTTAATGGTTTTTGCATTTCATGTTTTTTGAATGAGGTAGGGAAGAAGTGTCTACCTATGATATATTTGATTCCTTTACTAGTTTATATGTGTGCAAGAATATAGGTTCCCAGAAGATTCTACGAAGAGCACATGTCCTAGGGTTCTATATTAGTACCAAGTTAACGCCCTCATTAAGAGGGAAAGTTGACTTCAATTCCTGACACTTTGTGAAGGAGTGGGGAGATTGGTTCCATGATTATTTCCCTTGTTAAGAGGGAACATTGATTTTAATCCTTGACACTTTGTGAAGGAGTGAAGAGATTGGTCCCATGATTGTTTCCCTCACTAAGAGGGAAGGGTAATTCTCTACATTCTTCCTAATACTATGAGAAGGAGTGGGAATATCTCTTAGACTCCTTGAGAAAGGGTGGAGAGGACACTGCATTCTTCTGGACACTCTCAGAAGGAGTGGGAAGATCTCTCGGACACCCTAGGAAAGGGTGGATATGCCACCGCATTCTCTCGATCACACTGAGAAGGACTGGGGATATCTCTTGGAAATCCAAATAAGGGATGGAGAGGCCAACTCATACTCCCAAACACTCTATGAAGGAGTGGGGATATATCTAGAATATCATGAGAAGTGATAGAGATATTTAGTGCATTCTACCAAGCACACTAAAGAGTGAGGAGATCTATCGAACACCCTGAGAAGGGGTGGAGAGGCTGTTGCATACTAGTGCATACTGGCGTATATTTCATGTTGAATGCCTAATGGACTAGGTAGAGTTGTTGAGTTGTTGCATGTTCCTTGATGGACTCGGTTGAGTTGTTGACTTCTCTTTGTCTATTGAGTTAAGTTATTTCATGTTCCCTGATGGACTAGGTTGAGTTGGTAAATGTTGAGTCCCTCATGGATTGGGTAGAGTTATTAATTTATTGCATGTTCCTCGATCGACTGAGTTTACCTGATGCATGTTGACTCCCCAACTAGCTAGAGTTGTTGAGATGTTCCATTCCCCAATGGACTCGGTGGATATGATGCATGTGGAATCCCCAATGGACTTAGTAGAGTCATTGATTTGTTGCATGTTCTTCAATGGAATGGGTTGAACTTATTGATGTCGACTCAAGATGGACTGGTAGATATGTCGACACTTATTGATGGAATGAGATAGTGTTGGAAGGCCTTCCTTATGATATATATATTTTTGAGACAATCATGATGTACATATGATATCTAGATGTTTTCTAGGATGATGATGCCTTTGTGGCTAAGAGGGAGTATTTATGTAGAATTTGTGAGAGTTATCCTCACCAAGTCAACCCTAGAAGAACCATAAAGATGACACAATATATTATGCCACCCGGAAGAGAAGTAGGTCTAGTAGAAGAAGACAAGTTGGCCCAAGATGAAAGATAAAAATTCAACATGATAAAGTATAAATAGAAGGTGCATTGACTTATTTATTACCAAGCAAGTTTTCTCCTCTCAAGGATAAGTTCACTCGAGTTACAACAATAATATATTTATGGGTTTCTATGTTTGGAAGAATTTTGCTTTTATATTCTTGGTGTTTATATTTTTGTTATACATGTGATCTATGTATATGGATGTACATTGTTATTTGGACTCATTATCTCTATTAGAAGGTTGCTAATATTTCTCCCTTTATGGTTTCCTAGGTCAAAACTTTGTGTCCATTGGTTATGTGCTTGGTTATGCTTTTAGTGATCTTGTTTATTAGGTGCAATTGAATTATAAGTTGTTATATCTATAAAATATAACTAAAACAAATGGCTTCATCCCAAAAAATTTATGTAAACCTTTAGAATAAAGAATACATCTAACAATTTCCACCAAAGTTGTATCCTTCTTTCATCTACCTCGTTTTGTTGAGGTGTATAAGGAACAACCAAGTATGATGTTGAATACCATGATTAGATAAATACGCAATATGTTTCTTTTTAGTGAATCCCTCGCTATTATCTGTTCTCAAGGTCGTAATACTTTTAGTGGATTCTTTTTCAACCATGGATTTAAATTCTTGAAATATACCAAAGGTTTTACTCAATTATGCTTCAAAAAATAAACCTAAGGTTTACAACTAAATTCATAAAAAGTGTAAGAAAATAGATAGCAAGAAACAAAGGAGTTTCAATAGGACCACAAATATGCCTATGAATTAGTTGCAATGGTTATTTAGCACACAAATATTTTACCTTTATGAAACGATTCCTCAACCTTCACAAACACCTTTACTAGAAGAAATTGAAGGTTTAATCTAAATGTCATTTTAGACATCATTTGCATTTTACCATAATTCAAGTGACCTAATCTTTCATGCCATAATTTACTTGGTTCATTAGCATGAGCAATATATATAAATAAAAGTGTTGATTTTTGCTTGAATTAAAAACCATTAAACTTTTATAATCCAACATATGATCAACAAGACCAGAAGAAACAATTTTTAAGTTATGTTTGATATCTTTTAGCACATATTTATTAGGCCAAGCTTCAAATTTATAACCTTTCTCACATTGACAATAAATAGAAATCAAGTTGGTGGGCATTCATTGAACATGAAACACCTCTTTCAAAGTACCACTAGGAACATTCCTAAAAGTGAAATATTATTACCATCACTTATAGATACTTTTCTGTGTATGATTTTTAGTGTCATAAGTATTAAATAAAGAAGTTGTACAAGACATATAGTTAAAAGCACCAAAATCCATTATCCAATCATCCACATGAGAAGACTACTTAATAGCTTGAACAATTTAACAGACACACATAGATACTTAATATTCTTTAGAAGGCTTCTTGTTTGCTTTCACAAGTTCATGTCTCCATTTAAAGCAAATATTTTCACATTGGTTGGTTTTTCCACAATATTTAAAAGGTTTATACACTTTTCTTTTATTAGACACCATTTTAGAAGCATCATTATTAGAAGAATCATATGCTTGATTAAGTGGTTTAGAATTTTTAAATTTCCTATTAGGGTTCTTTTTACTATGTTCCCTTAAAGCTTTATTATTAGATATTTGACCACTATTAATTAATCTATCTTGTTTATTCATCACACGTTTACAAAAATCTTCAAAAATAGGTTTCAAAGTTCCTTTACACAGTTCATAGCATTATTCCTAGATTGGATGAAAATATCAAAGTATGAAGATAACTTTTGTTCAACAAGAATAATAAAAGCATTACAATTTTGCTTAGATTTTTTTCAAGATAGGAAACAAAAACATCATCACTTTTATCAAGTAAAGAATCTAGGGTTTTTCATACCTCAATGGGACTATCCTCAAATTTAATGTGTACATGTAAGTTATCTAAAACAATTTGTCCACTGAGTCCTCTTGCTTCATCACATCTATATTCCCATATTTCCAAGTCTAAGCATACCAATTGTCTTTCTCTTCTCAGAAAAATAGTTAGAACAAATTTTAAAACCATGGTGTAACAAAATAACTAAACGCTTAAATGAAAAGATCGATTTGCAAAAAATAGAAGAAAAGTGATTAAAACCCATGAATTTATCACCAAAACTGAATCCTGTCACCAACAACCGTATTTGAAACCTCGCAATAGATAACTGAGAGTAAAAAGTTGAATTCAGTGAAAAACAAAAAAAAATGTATTTGCGCTTTCAATGAAAAAAAAGGTGTGAATCCTGGTACAAATTTGTGCATTTGCTTGGGGTGAATTGAAAAATCCGTGCTTCAAAAGGTGCGAATTAGTCAAAGGCTACCCCGAAATGTGTCAAAATTTGAAAAATGGTGAAGCACTCGCCATCCTGGGAAACCTGCAAGGAAAAGCAACCAGATCTGCTACAAAACAAACATATCCTTAATGGAAAGTTAGTATACAATCAATTTTAATCAAAATCTATAAAAAAATCGAGAGAAACTCGAATTTTTTTTGGACAAATTCTGCCAAAATAATGTGAGAATTAGGGTTTGAAAGAGTATTCTCAAGCATGTAGAAAAATGACTATATTTAAAAAAATACCACATGGGTTTGATAGATCAGATGCAAAATTTACAAAATAAAGAGGGTCAAACTCTCAAAATATGAAGAATCATTTTTTATAAAAAGGTTCAAAGAATTATGAAGGAAGGTAGAGCATAACAACCAGCTTTAATACCATGTTAGAATATTCAGAATATGCATTACATACAACAATACATTTACACTAACATGTAATAATGTAATTAATAGAAAAAATCTATAATCTATTTTTCTATCCATACATCAAATTTAAGAAACAAATTTGGTAAAATCTAAATAGTGATAATCTTATGCTCAAAGACCCTTTTTCATCTCTAGAAGTATGGAAGGCTAACATCCCAAAATACATGTTGGACAAATTAGTGTCCACCTTTTTATATAATGAATAGTAATAAAAATATATTACTCTATAATACATGTCCAACAACTATTTTACATAAGTTGACATGATTACACATAATATTGAAATTAGACACTTCAACAATTGACAACATTATTAAAGAAACCATGATTAACACTAATGATAAGGACTCTCAAGTAAAAAAGAAGACATATATGGATGACACCACTTCACACATAAATGAGGCTCATGAGATGGATGTAAATAATTAAATGTGAATGTTATTTGTGTTTTAGATTGTTCTTTTACATGTTCGAATGGATCGATAAATGAGGCTTATGAGATGCTTGTAAATATGGTGTCTTTCGTTGTCTTTAAAAAATAATTATAAAAAACCATATAATATTCCAATATTATAAGTAAAAACACTCGTGAAATTCCTATAAAATTTGTAAATAAGAACATGTTCTAATTACACTTTTGTTATACGAAAACAAAGATAGTCCATACAATGTAACGTTCATTTAGAAAATAATGTCTTTAAAAAATAATTATAAGAAACCATATAATATTCCAATATTATAAGTAAAAACACTGGTGAAATCCCTATAAAATTTGTAAATAAGAACACATTCTAACTACACTTTTGTTATACGAAAACAACTAACCTATATTAAATATATGTGAAGATAGTCCATACAGAATCAGCCAAATGATCTACCATACCAACAAACTACATTCCGAACACACTTCTAGGTATATATATATATATATATATATATATATATATAATGCAGTGTTATTCTTAAGCAATCCCTAATTTATATTGATCTCGACCTATGGAGACCGGGATTTTTATTTATTTCACCAACAGCACTGGAAGCACGGCTAAGTAACTAGTAAAGATGCAGAGGAAGGCGAGGAGAGGCCTTCGCGACGAGAGGCACGGCCTTCTGGAGAGCAAGGCCAAAAGCTTCTTCCATATTGAGCCCTTCTTGATTTGGAGGCAGATCCCAGTTAAAGGCATGGATTAACGACCCCAGATTGTACTCCACCATCGTAATCCCCATGCGAGTGCCTGCACAGATGCGCCTGCCTGCGCCGAACGGGATGAGCTCGAAGTCGTTGCCGCGAGGATCGATTTTGGATCCCACAAACCTATCTGGATTGAACTCCTCAGGTTTGTCCCACACCTCTGGATCTCTTCCGATCCCCCATATGTTGACCATAAGCCTCGTGTTCTTGGGAATGTAGTACCCGTTCACCTCACACGCTTCGGTGGAGACGCGCGGGAGGCTGAGCGGCGTGGACGGGTGTTTCCGAAAGCCCTCTTTGCAAACGGCCACAAAGTAAGGCAGGTTCGCAAGGTCCGACTCCTTCAGTCTCCTCTCACGACCGATAACTGAGTCCATCTCCTGCTGCACTCGCTTCAGTAACTTGGGGTTGTTGATCAGCTCTGCCAATGTCCATTCGATGACGCTGCTGGACGTGTCGGTTCCTGCAGTGAACAAATTCTGCAAACCAAGAACGCATGTTTTAATGCAATGAATGGATGACAAAACGATCTACATGATCGGAATAAAACAATTCTGCTCGTCCTGCTTGCAGTTGGATAGCGGTTTTATGTATATATACCAAACCTAGATTCTCGCGTTTCTCGAGAGCCGTTAGAGAGCCGAAACCTAATTCTCACGTTTCCAGAGCTGTTAGAGAGCCGTTGGGTGTTCATCTAACGGTTCTCCCACAGTCGGAGAGAAAGCGACTTTATATTCTGTAAAATAGGGTTTGCCCTATTGCTAGATACATAAATTAGTTATTGATTTAAATGAGTGAACGATTCGAAACTTTACCAGCAGTAGAGCTTTGATATGGACATCGGAGAGCCTCCCGCCTTTGCCATCGCAGTTGTGTCTCTGGGACATGACAATGTCTAAGAAATCGGGGTGAGCCGCTCGCTGCTTGGCCGTAGACTGGTGTTCCTCTATCATCCTCGCTATCAGTGCGTCCCATCGCTTGTGCAGCTTCTTCATACCCCGCTGGATGCCCTGCAAGTCCATCCACGCCAGCGAAGGAATGAAGTCCCCAATGTTGAAGTATCCCGCCGAGGTCATGAGCTCCACCACCATGTCCTTGAACTCGTTAGCCTCGTCTCCTTCGGTCTCGAATACCCGCTTGCTCAGAATGATCTGCCCGATCATGTTGGCGGCGCAGATGTTGAGGAGGTCTGGCACGTTCACCGTCTCGCCGTGCTCAGAGTGATTGAGAATATTCCGGAGCATGAAACCCATCTCCGCGTCTCGTACCGGCTGCCAATCCTCCAAAGCCTTTCCTCCCAACATGTGCAGGTTGCAGACCTTGCGCTCCATTTTCCACCGGCCTCCATAGGCTGCCCAGACCATGTCCTGAAAGTAAAAATACATGACTGAAAATTTTAATAGTTTATTAAAGATACAATCATATATATGCTGTGAAAGTGATATTGTTATTGCACTGAAGAGGTGTATTTTATAGCATGAAGAGGATTATTTTATAGCATGTAAAAGTGATATTTTTATTCTCTCTATTTTATAACATGTAAAAGTGAGATTCTTATTCTTTCGAAGAGGTGCATTTTACAGTTTAATAGGGAAAAGACTTGTAACTCCTTTCAGTGCTCATCACAAGTGTTTTTTATACCAGCGTAAATCCAAAAAAAACCTCTTCTTAGGTATCCATTGATTTTGATTCAAACCAAAAGACACATATTTTTATTTAAGGTCCACTTATAATTTTATTATTATTAATATTTAATATTATTTATGGCTGCAATATAATATTTTTTATTATTTTTTATTTTGTTAGGAACGAACATTGCATGATTTCCCCACACATGGTTTTAAAACCATATGCAAGGCCCTCCTACAATCATGGGTTGTTTAGGAGGCCTTGCACATGGTCTTAAAACCATTTACAAGGTCCTCCTAAACCATGTACATTAAAACCATGGGTTGTTTAGGAGGCCTTGCACATGGTTTAAAAACCATGTGCAAATCCTCCTAAACTATGTACAATAAAACCATGTGTTGTTTAGAATGCCTTGCAAATGGTTTTAAAACTATGTGTACATAGTTTTAAAACCATTTGCAAGGCCAACATTTTTTTGTGTTTTTTTCTTGACCCACATATTTTTTTACGGATAATTAAATTTTTACTTTTTTATTGTTTTGTTAGGTACTAAGATTACAACATCTCCCCCATATTACATTGTTTTTGTGGCTGACATTTATTTTGGCCTATTAGAAAATTTATTTTTTATTAATAAAAATAACTTTACTAAAGTGATATTATTTTTTATTTTGTGTTTCAAAACCCCCCATAATATTCACTATCACTATTATTTTTTGCCGACATGTTACAAAAGTTACATCAAGTTACAAGATCTCTCCCATAATATTCATTATCACTATTATTTTTTGCCTTTGCCGACATGTTACACACGTTAGTAACTTTACATCACTTTACAAATCTCCTCAAAAAAGTAATAAAATATTATTAAAATAATACAATAATAAAATATTATTAAAAAGTAATAAAATATTATTAGAGGCCTCTCTTGCAAAAAAAGTAATAAAATATTATTAAAAATAACAAGTGAGTTTAAATTAAATTTAAATTATTTAGAATTGCATATATATATATATATAAAACAATATAAAATATTAGATAAACTAAAACCACAAACATTGTATTATACATTTCCACTCTGAAAAAACTAGTTGTGACTATTTTCTCCCTATTTTTCGCTGGTTTTTAGTAGTTTCTGGCTATGAATCTTCACTGAATCAAAAACATTGCTAGATCTTAAAGAATGTGGATGCTTGGGGCTTTCTTGTCATGTGATTTCATTTATGCACTTAAAATAGCCCAACAAACAACAAAACTTCAAGTTTTTGTGAGTTAAATTCAACCGATTCACTCTGAAAATCAGCTGAAAAGTCAAAATCTTCCCCTAGATAACTTTGTCAAAAAAGTTTGCACCTTGAAAAATTTGATCCCTCTAAGTACTTGGTAGATCCTTTTAGATAAATCTGTACTGATACTAACTCTAACTCAAACTCAAACTGATAATGAAGGTACCAATAAGTCCCATGACAACTGGGACTGAGGACACTCATAAGTACTATCATGTGACAAACATCATGTTAAGTAAACAAGTGATAAAAAATATTATGATAACTTCATTGTCAAACTGATACTGATACTGAATACAGTTATCATTGTTTGTTAGTGACATCTGCAAATTGACTTCTCACTTCTCATTGAAAGCATTTACACAGGCAGGGTGTCTCCCATTTTAAATGGAAAGCTTTCATACCAACAAAAACATCATCTAAGTAGTCTAAAAGAGAACAATTTCTACAATGTTTTTCAGCAGGATTTTTTTTTAGGTATCAAGGATTTTTGCTTAATGAAATACTCATACTCTGAGGTATTCAAGGATCTGAATAGATTTATACATTCAGAATCTCGATTTAATATACATAATATCCAATTTTTTTAAAACGAAATCATAGAGGATGTACAGTGAGGCGCGCACCTGAGAATCGTAGGCAATGTAGGTGGCGCCTGCATTTCCCGGCCTGTTGGAAAAGTTTATATCCAAAGTCTTCAAAAACGCCTTAGCAGCAGCGGGCGTGGAGGCCACCACCATATCGGACGTGCCCAATTTCAAATACACTATCGGGCCGTATTTCTTATACATGTTGTATAGAGTAACGTGAGGCATCGCTCCCAGCAATGGCAAACTCCCCAGCAGTGGCCATCCCGATGGCCCGGGTGGGAGGCGCTTCTGCTTGAGTTTCAAGCTCGATCTCAAGATATAACGAAATCCAACGTACAGAGCAAGCCAAGTGAGAGTCCAGAACATAAGTTCGTGCAAATTCGACGAATCCATATCGGAACTACGCAGGAGAGAGCCTCTGAGTGCGATGTGATGCTAAGTTCATGCAGTCTAGTCCTATATATGTAGAATTTCCATACCCTCTCCTAATTGGCAACCATCACGTGTAAGTTAGTTGTGCATCTGCTATTAAATCTACCACTCAAACTACCACCGGTCGCTGGCGGCCCGCCTCCAGCCTTCGAGGAATAAGTTATTTTGGCTTTCCAATCAGCACTGTTTTGCTGATTTGAACCCCGCCTCCAGCCTTCGAGGGGTAAGTTATTTTGGCTTTCCAATCAGCACTGTTTTGCTGATTTGAACCCCGCCTCCAGCCTTCGAGGGGTAAGTTATTTTGGCTTTCCAATCAGCACTGTTTTGCTGATTTGAACCCCGAGAGATTGACGCTATTTTCCAACCATCTATGTCGAAAAATGAATGGCATGTCTACTAGTTTTGATGCAGTGCCACTCGTAGACCTTACAAATTGTCATTTCAGATATCAGATACGCTAATAATGCATGACATTGTAAATCAAGGATCGGCGGGTAACAAATGACGACTTAGATATCAGATACGCTAATAATGCATGACATTGTAAATCAAGGATTGGGAGGTAGGGCAAAAAATATTTTATATGAAAAAACGTTCTGTGTAAAGTCAAATTCCGGGAGTGGTTAGGACCAGTCCTTTTCCAATTCTTTTAAACAAATCCGACAAATCATTAAGTCATCATTTGTTATCTCTCGTGAACAATATTCATTATGTAGTAGAGTTGTTTAAAAGAATTGGAAAAGGACTGGTCCTAACCACTCCCTAAATTTGTGACTTTACACAGAACGTTTTTTTCTTTTTACACTTATTTGACATGTAAGTTTTTGATAAACACATCAACAATGATATATTTGAAACATTCCTCAAAATTTTTAATACCTATGTTAACTACTTTTTTTTTCAGAAAGAAAAGAGTGCTTTGTTATTCATGTACTGAATCAAAAGACCTATGTTAACTACTTAAACTTAGCTAACAATCATTGGCCATTGTGCTAGGTCAGCTCCTGCACTGCTATTAATTTGTTAAACTTAACTAACAAAATTTATTAAACCATCAAATCATAGGCACCAAAAACTTGAAAACGTCATTAAATATTTATAGGCACAAGAAAATCGCCCCGCCATCCCCAACTACCCCTCCGGCACCGTCATCCAGGTCAGTCTGACACACTGCAGTCCCGTTGTGGGCCAGATCACAGTCGTCCGCTCCTCACCTCCATGGTCGACGTCTCACAGACTCCGCACATGAATGAATAAGAGTCTCTTTGAAGCTCGCCCGAGGATGATGTTATTGTAGCTCAAAACCCTTGTCCACGCACATGAAGTTTGAATGAGCCCAGGCTCACTGTGTACTGTTCGGTTTAAGTTTGAAATGAACCGCACTCCGTTTGTAATTTTCTATCCATAGATTCAAATTTTTAGACATAAAAATAACTGATAATGTCTTATATCACTTACTTTTCTGCAAGGTCCTTCCGCGGACTATAGCTGTACTACATTTCTGTGTGAAGCTCTCATCATTACACCAAAGCTAGCTTTGAGCGCGCTTTTCCCATCCATGTGCGGAGGCTATCAGTTAATGTAGTCTCCTTCTCCCCTGCACTGAACCAGACTCACTCCCTCTGCAAAATCTGGGTCACTCTTTGAGCACAGATCCTCAAAGCCATAAACCAATTGCGGATCGAGTTAGACCTTGCGGATCGAGTTGTCTAAAGAGGGGGCTTTTTGACCTTTGTTTTACCAGTTTTTTGCTATGAATCTTCACGGAATTTTCAAAACTTTTAAAAACACTGCTAGATTTTACAGAGTGTGGGTGTTTAAGGTTTTCTGTCACTTGATTTTATTTCTAAATTTAAAATCGCTCAACAAACAACAGAAATTACAGATTTTGTACATTAAATTGAAGCAGAAAGTCAAAAAGTCCCCTAGTTAAACAGCTCCATTGCGGATTATTCAACGCTACAAAAAGACACGTCGCTCTAAAAAATAAAGTACTTTTACTCAGCCCTCCAGCAACACACGACACAGAATTCACTGAAACTGTCAGAGTTCCTATTGCAATGGCTGCAAAATATGTAGACCTTAATACATGTCTACACAGATTACTGTATATCAATCCAAACTTCAAAGACGACAATTGAAATTGGAGAGCATGTGTGATTGCAAAACAGGCTAAAATATAACCATCCGAACTTCGAAGACGACAATTGAGATTGGAGAGCATGTATGAAGGCTAAACTGGCTAAACTAGAACGACCATATTACTAATATTAATATGTTGGAAATACTAGAACAGTGATATTATTAATATTAATATGTTGGAAATAGGGGGAGCTATATATATTTGATGCATTGATAATGTTTTTTCTCTAAATAATTTGTAGGTTTCTAAATCTAATAATTAGCCTAATATAACAACCACATAATTTATGGTTATTAAACTTATAGTTGAAATTAAGCTCACAATTCTATCATCATTAGAGTTAAGTTAATACTTGTATCTAATAGTTAATTTAAAATTTAATATAAACTTATTGTTGTTAATATCACAACTCCTAGTTATCTCATTTGTTTGCCTCCAAATGGAGTTAGACTAAGCCTTTGCACATAAATTAAGTAGACTCCCAACTAACATATGGAGTTGAACATTACCTAATTGATTGTTCTCTTTCACTTCTCCAGATGGATTTCATCTAAATTTATTTTAATATGTGTATCACTATTGCAATAACTTACAACTATTAGTAAGTCTAATAGTTATCCAATATAACGGTGATTAGACTTGAAGTTAAGTTATTGACTTGAAGTTAAGCCAATAAGTATAGAATTATTGGAGTTAAGCTAATAATTGTATAGTAAGTCTAATAGTTATCCAAGAATAGGAAAATAATTCTGTTTCACTGAGGATAAACAAGAATAAGAAAATAAAGAATAACATTACCTTCCCATTATGGGAACAGTTATCCAAGTGGATGCACATTGTCTATGGCTCTGCGGATCTTCTCTCAAAGAGAAACACGGGATTTGCAGAGTTGGAGAGGGAGGAGGGAGTGAGTCTCGTTCGATGCAGGGGAGAGGGAAACTCGTCTCGCGGACATGTTTAAACAGAGACTTAGGCCAAGGATTTGAGGAGCGGACGACTGTGGATCTGTCCCGCGACGAGACTAAACTGCAGTGTGTAAGACGAACGTGAGATGATGGAGCCAGAGGGGTAGTCGCATGTGGTGGCGATTTTGTCGTCCCCGCAAAACCGTCGTACATGTAGACAACTCCATTGGAAAAGTGTTTTACTTTTCCAACTTATAACTCAGACCATGTGATTTTAATTATGTATATTTGTAATTTTAATAATTAAGATTTTCTCTTCTAAAAAAGAGTTAAAAATTAATTTAAAATTTAAAATGTTTAATTTTTAATTTTAATTTTATTTGCCTTATTTTTGGATCTATCAACCATCCATTACAATATAGTTTTCACCAAGGATCTTTTAATCTAGGTCTATAGGCTATAGTTTTTTTTCCCTCTATAGTTGAGTTAAGCCAGAAATTTGTATTTAGAAAATGGAGCAATGAAAAATATGTGTAATTTTGTTATTGGTTTGCAGGCCATGATGTCATCCTCTTTTTTTAGTGTCGAGAAGGTGACGGTCGACTGACATCAAGTTCTGCTGAGAGGTCTATCATCTCACGAAAGGATGTCTTTATTTGAAATGATCAATAGATTAGTCTTTGATGTAATTTTGTATTTTGGGGAACCCATAAAGAAGGTGGTCACTGAACAAGAGCCCTCTACCTCTCACTAGACCTAGACCTACGACCTACTTCTCCACCTCGAACCTAGAGCCTGTAACGCTACAAAACATTCTCTTGACATAACATTGAACATTATCTTGTAGATTTATTTTATTGATCGATTAAGCAATTATGAATGATATGAATGGATTCCAACAACAAGGAGCAACCCCCTTTAGTTTGCCACTTGTGTTATGCATTAGTTCGCCACCTCTGTTATGCATTACAATGCCAAAGATCATTTCCTCCCATGTTGTTTTTGGAATTGTCCAAAGCCTCTTTTCACTAAGAAACTCATGAGAGTTTGTTCTTATTTTAGCTTGATGTTAGTTTTCTTCTTTGAGCTAGTTAAAATATAGAGATAAATGTGGTCATCTAGATTAGGGTTACTGA
>LPNX010892795.1:59854-69871 GCA_001517045.1 Pseudotsuga menziesii | reverse complement strand
ATCTTGTACTTGTACATCGAGTACATTGTCATAACAATGCCCTCAATGGGGGTGTAATACACTAAGATTTAATAAATTGTTATCAAATTCTTATGTATATATATGTGTGTGCGTGTGTGTGTGTGTATTATACTTTTGACAAGAAGTCAAAAATAAAACAAATGTAATTATTTATTCTTTTAATAATTAAAGATACTGGAGGGGACAAAAATGAAACAATTGTTGAAAGAGTGTTTGTTGACTCACAAGAAGAAAATACATGTGGTTGAAGCTAGTGAGTGAGAACTCAAGCTGTAGGAGGCATCTTCCCAAAATCAAGTCACAGCTCCTTGTCAAGTGAAAACGAGTAGGAGGCTCATAAATGACCAAGTACTAGTCAAAATAATATATAATAGTATGTACATTAGCAAGCAGGAGGCTACCATTGGATAGATAATTGAATATGATAATGCAAGAGATGGCACATTAAGTGGATTTTGATCATGTGGTTTAGCGAACATGCTCAAGGGTTTTGGAGCATTTGAGTCTTGGTTTCTCTAGGAGTTGGTTGGGAGGAACAACTATTTCATTTTTGTTTTCCTCGTAGTGGTGCCAAGTTCCTTGTCCTATTACTTATCTACTTAAGAACTAGTTACAATAGGATTTCCATTTTATCTATAAATCACAACTAATTCTTTTAACATAAATCTATTATGCATATGTATGGAAGTACTGGCATATTATGCATTTGTATGGAATAATGATCTATTAGGCATCTGCTCAAATATTTCCTATTATGTTTTCAAGTCTAATATTATTTTCCATAATTTATGTCCATGTCTATAAAATAATCTTATTTAGTATGTGTATGATTCCTAACAAACCTTTGTTCAAGCATTCATATAACCCGAATCAAGACATCATGCATTATGGTGATGATTAAAAAATTTAGGAATTCGAATGAGAGATCTAATTATAGGGTATATAATAAGTTTCTTATGCTCACGGCATAGTATGCTATTATAAACTATTCATAAAAAACAAAATCATATTATATACTACCATAAGTTTAGTTAATTTGCAATCACAATAGATAGAAAGAACATTTTCTAACTATTATAACAAATTTACAGAAAGATCGTCAAAACAAAATGAATCAAATATTACAACCAATTAATCCTCTTCTTAAACTAATAGTCGCAAGTACTATGATACGGTTAAGAGTCGAGAGGCCTCCATAGAACTATAGCATTTTAAATGCATCTCTCTTTTTATAAATCCCCATTAGGGATAGAAGATGTCAAATCTAGACTAATCATGGCTTATGGGAATAACCACAAATGCACTATATAAAATTAGACATAATTAAATATACAAAGTTTTGAAAATCACAAAAATATCCCATCTATTAATTAACTAGCAGTCCCTCATAGAGTCGAAGGTATCAACATAAAAGCTATTATTGATTTAAGTATCTAGCTCCTCTACTTAGCTAAAACCGGGATATATAATATTTACCTTATTACAACTAAACCTACTACACTACTTTAATCGAGATTTCAAATCTATTACTTTTAATTAAAAACTAACTAATTATTAATACGTGGCAGCAAGACCATCATAGATGGGAACCTTGGCAAAAACTGAATCTAGTAAAAGAAACTATGAATCAAGAAATAACCAAACTCATACGATTTAATGGTACATACCGAGAGCAGTATTTCCAACTATTTCGGAGAATTAAATTCATGATAGTTACTATCTTAAACCTCCAGAGATGCACAATTACCAAACACATAAATAAGAATCGGGAACAGACCCTAAGGGCTGTATTACTTTGTTAAATATCAAAATGTTAAACAAAATGGATTTTAAATCCTTGTGGTTGTAAGACTATCAACGATGGCATTCACCATCTTTTAAAAAACTCAAGTTTTAAATAAGTTTACATAAGAACTAAAGTGGTGGTGAGTTGTCACATGCCCCAATTTTGCAAAATAATATTAGCTTATTTGATTTTATTCCAAGACATTATGTTAAATTATATGCTAAGTTGTAAATGATGATTCAGCAGAGTCAAGCATATTGAATTTAATTCTGAATATTTAATTATAAATAAATAAAAGTGGAGACAACAGTTTGGGAGAGCTATTAAAAAGAGTGTTACTGGTCAAGTTGGTGGAGGAGACTCAGTGGAGAGCAAATAGACAAATGGCAACATCCTCAAACACTTCCAATGTTGTAGGTGGAAACCTCCCTACATTTGGATTCATGATCCCCCAAGAAAGTGGGATCAGAGCACGTGGCTCAATTAATGACAACTAACCCAAAAAGACCTAGGAAATCTTAATAAAAAAGCCCATTGAAGAGAGTTGAGGTTGCTCATTATTCCAAGAAGAGAACCATTCAGGTGAATGTACTTCAGAGGATTTCATTGGGAAGGAAATTTATGGAATGTGTTTGAGGGGTAAACTGCAGAAAGTGATCTAGTACAACTATTCAGTTGAAGGATCTTGCTGCTGAGTGTAGAGTTAGTACTGAGTCATTGGACTAGTATTTTGTTGTTTGCTCCACCAGTTCTCAGCTAAGGAGACCAGGAACAGGCTCAGGGGCCCTGAGAAGTTGTTGTTTGAGCGCTCTCTAGGAGTTGGTAGGGAGGAACGGCCTCCCAACGCTGTTGTGATCCAGCTTTAAACAGGTTCTACAGTCTTTATTTACTGTGTTAAAAGTTTATATATGAGAAGGAATGAATAATGAATGATCTATATGTTTTGTAGTGAACTGTTAAAGCTTGAAATATTTTAGTTATTTGAATGTTGAATCTGTATTTGAGGAAAAATAATCTTACCTGTGTTTTTCCCCATTTGGAATAAACCAGACCGTACTCTAGCACAGGTAGTATAGTTTAAAATAGATGAAGGATGGGAAAAAAATCTGAATGAATAGAGTTATGTTTTTTTTCAGAGTGTTGGAATCTTTTCTTTCTGTAGATAGTTGCTTCTAGAAAAGAATATTAATCTGCTTAGTTAAATTATTGTTAAAACCAGACTGCGTATTAAGAATGCTAGAAAAGGAAATAGTCATATTACTTTACTAATAGCAATGTGTTCAAGTACAGGTAAGTTGTTCTTTTACACAGTACTTTCTTTTACAAACTATACATCTAACCTGAAATAGAGGAAATAGAAATATCTGAGTTATAATTCTTATGTATTTATGTTAAGTAAGGGTTTAAGTAGGGTTCTGTTAGTTTATATCTTTTACTAACATTAATAGCTACCTTAACCTGCAACTATTCAAACCCTAGATAGAGTTTAAAAAACATTTATATTTCTAAGGACAAATTAATCTAAAGATAAAGAGTATCAAGTAATAAAGAACTTATTTAGCTCTCATAGTCTTCTTTTACTTTAGAATCAAAACAACTAAGATACATTAGTAACCTATGCTTAAAGTATTATTAACAAGGAACTCTTCTTAAACTCTTACAAACAAATCATATGTAGAGGAGTAATGACAGAGTTAAAAATCCTCATTTCTTTTTATCAAGCTTACAGAAATAATCCTATTGAATAAACTAAACTATTATAGACTCTTCTGAGTCTTTATTAATAAAGTATATGTGTAAATACAAACTTAAGAAAATATAGTATTCGTAGATAATATTATTAACACAAATAATATTATTATTAACACAAATAATATTATTATTAACATAAACAATATTGTTTATAAATCAAAAGAAATTCTTTTTACAAAGTAGAGGAATCTTTAAAAAAAGAACAAAGATTATTTCCATAAACCCTAACCCAGAATTCCTTGAGCCACTAAAATAATTTTAATTTCTTCTAACAGTAATCAAAACTTAACAAAATAACAATACAAAAATTATCATTATAAAAATTAATAGGGTAAAAACCCTAGCTCGTATTTCTAAGGAGAAACTACCCAGTTTTCTTTTATATGCAAATCCATTACAGTAGTAATCTAGGATAAACTTTATACTTATTCTTTGATATAAACATGTAAGGAAAAATTTAATTTATTAACACAGAGATAAACATATAAATATATAAAGGAGAACGAAATTAAGCTTAAGACAGATAGTATAAAAAAATATTTACATTATATCAACAAGTCCGTAGACCGAATGTAAGCCAAAAACTTTAATAGAGTACAAAACCTCAGCGAGGAGCCGAGCACCCATATTTAGATATGGAGTATATAAAAGTTTTAACAACTTATTACAAAACTGTAAGTTCATTACAATTACGAGAGGAGCTTTACAAGCCATAGCTTAAAGCTGTAGTCACCTTGCGAACAACAAGGGTTTTAACCAAAATAAAAACCATAAAAATTAAGGACAACAACCCAATACTGGGTGCAACACGACCAATACCTTCTCCAATGGCATGAGTCCGTACAAGTAGAGGAAACCCTATTTGAAACCGGAGCTTACCGTAAACGCTTCGTGGAGCCATCTTTACAGTGCAACGACCATCAACCTTGCAGACAATTTAACTTGCATTGAAAAAGGAACAGAGTTTAATAAAAATTAAAAAAAATCCCTTATGCAGAATGAAAACGCAATAGTAATGACAGTTAGTATTTTTTTTACTCACCTTATCTGGAAACGAAAAACAATGGAGCCCCGAATGAACAGTAACACTACAAATAGCATCAAGAAGAGTCGAACCCTCATGCTTGCCGAGGATGGAGACGTCAGACTCTGGTATTTCATGACTAACTACAGAGGTGGGTAAGCCTGAGTAATGGCTGCAAGGAGTCTACAAGCAAGGAGTCAGACTGTCACTATAGGTAAATAGGTAAACCAAAATCCAGAACCCTAAGATGAAGGAGTAACGCCATTACATACATTAAGCCCAAAGCTTTCACCAAGGACAGACCATGACAGAGGAGTAGAAAGGAATTTCAAGCAATCGTAATCTATGTGTAAGAAGAAGCAATGAACTCTGACCCAAGAAAGAAAATTACAGTGACGGCGAATGATAGAACCTAGCTCAAGGGACTAAGCCACAAATAATGCCAGTGTTGAAGCCACTATAGCTGTCTGCAACTCACAGCCGCCATGGGATCCTACAGAGCATCCCACCGAGCCAACACAAATGACGGAGGTCGAATGGGCCAAAGATTAGGGTTGACGACTTTATAAGCAACTGATGCATGGCTAAGAAACATCCACGTGGTCGCAATATTTTCTTCATGCAGTGGGTCAACTTTCTATAGTCACCTGCGTTTCAAAAATCAATTTATTCAACCAATGATTTCATCAAAAAACACATTATAGTTTGCATGGGTTCAAATCATTCCAATAATCGTTTCAACGCTTGGTGCATAGCGTTATTGGCGTGGGTTTACAACATCATGTTAATTGATTAACGTTAGCATTTGGCTCAACGTTATCATAACGTTGACTATTACATAACATAAACCTTAGCCACGTAACCCAAAAAGAAATACCGTATGTAATATATCGAATCCAATGTTAGGAGTTATCGCTAGTAAAAGATGGGAGATTTATGTTTATGTTTGCATATCAAAGTCATACTAATGAGCATCGTGGGTTACAACATTAGGATAATAGTTGACTTAACACAATCATAGTCTATATCCTGATGACCCAAAGAAATCTTACATATTGTATGTAGTAAGCAATGATACCAGATTATATTAGTAATCTCGAGAGAATCATGTTTCTCTAATGTAAGTTTGCATAAATAATTGACTTATGGAGATAATAAAAGGTTATGTAAACTTTTAACTTAATAATAAGCAAATCCCTATATAGGTATTAATCCCCTTTTGATTTCGTTACAACTCATTGAAGTTTATATAATAATATCATCATTGGGATATTGGTTGTGTAATAACTAAGTTATTACTTGTAGTATTTTATGATAAATTATGAAGTCATGGACTTATAAACAGTTTAATAAATAGTGTAAGAAAACTATCTTTTAGTTCGAGTTCTCTTCATGGTGGTGCAATGAATTACACAGCTTTCAAGTAGAGTATTTTGCATAGTGTCATTTGGGTAGGATCACAAGAATTATGCAAATGTAACACTAATAAAACCTTTTATGTCGCTAAACAAATAGTTTATGTACTTTATTAAATCTTAGAAACTAGCCAAGTTTTGATAACAAACCATGTAATGGCAAAGTGAAAGGTAAGAACATTTCCCTATGACCCTTTTACTTAATATAGATCCATGAGATCTTAGAAGTTGTGACAGTTTCTCACCACTAGGAGTATAGTTTTACATTCTTGGGTGTGTGCAAGAAGTTGAGGGTCTCTTTTGGCACGTTAGATGCAAAACAAAACTGAAAAAACAGGCATCCATCAACTTGCATGGAAATTTTGAGACACTTACACAATGAATCTTGCGATCAGTAAAAAACAAGAAATGTAGGAAATTGAATGACCTTTCCAAATATATATTTTTCTATTGAAAATATTGTTAACTATCTAAAGTTAGATAAATTTTAACGGGCACTTTTTATTTTTTGGACAAATTATAAGGTATATGTTTTTGTGGGTGCAGCGTTTGAGTGTTTAAATGATGGAATAAACTCAAGAAAATCGGTATACATATAGAGAACATATAGGACTAGTGCACGACTATTTTTCCAATAATAAAAATAAATTTTTTAATTTTTTTTTAATTATCTAAGAGATCAAACCTCGAAAACGGTATGTCAATTGTGGGTGCAGCATTTGAATGGCTTAATGCAATTATTTGGAAATGGGTTTTTTATAGCATGTAGAGGTTGGTGTTCTTTAGTGCACCATACAATTTTTTTTTTAAATGGTTGAGAAATGAAAGAGATATGGACGAAACACTACCAGTGTGTTTTTTGAGTTGAGGAGTGATGACAGAAGATAAATAAGAAAAAAATAGAAAAAATTATGTATTCTTGTTAAAATTTACATATTTAGAATCTGCAAAAAAAAACATATCTGTTTCTAAAATCTCATAAAAAATGGAGGAGTGCAGCATAATCAGACGAACCGCTAAACATGAGCATATTGAAAATTTGGATATAATGCTGAATTTGCCATGGTTTATCATACTCCAAGGCACAGGCATGTTGAATCTGAAGCAAAGTACAAAGCAGACACATAAGTATAGGAATTCCATGAAAGCATGGGTGGAGGCTCGACCTTATCATTTGGAGGGAATAAATTTTTGAATTTAAACAATACGCGAGCGCGATTTAACTAAACAAAACACGTGCGCGTTATATAGAAAAAAAACGCGTGCGCGTTATATAGAAACAAAACACGAGTGCGTTATTTGCATACAAATCGCGTGCGCATTTTTTAAAACCAAAAATAGCGTTCATCATCATTTTCATCTTCTTCACCATCTTCAACTTCATCATCATCATCATCATTAACATGATCATCATCTTCAACTTCATGATCATCATCTTCAACTTCATGATCATCAACATCATGAACATCACCATCACCATCAACATCATGAACATGATCATCACCATTGTCGTCATCAACATCATCATCATCATCACCTTCCTCATCATCTTCATCATCATCATCAACATGCTCATCATCTTCATTACCTTCATATTCATCTTCATCATCACCATCATCATCACCTTCCTCATCACCATCATCATCATCACCATCGCCATCATCATTATCCTCATCATCATTATCATCATCCTCATCCTCATCCTCATCCTCATCATCAGCTTCATCATCACCACCATCATCATCATCATCATCAACATGATCATCATCATCACCATCAACATGATCATCATCATCACCATCAACATCATGAACATCATCATCACCATCATCGTCATCATCATCATGAACATCATCGTCATCACAATCATTGTCATCATCATCATCATCCTCCTCGTCATCATCATCACCTTCCTCATCATCAACATCACCATCATTATCATCATCATCATCATCAACATCGCCATGATCATCATTATCATCTTCATCATGTCCATCTTCATCATCATCATCTTCACCATCATCACCTTCATCATCACCATCGTCATCATCATCATCATCACCATTGCCATAATTGCCATCATCATCAACAACATTATCACCATCGTTGTCATTGTCATCATCATCACCTTCATCATCCTTATCATAATCATCACCATCAACATCATGAACATCATCATCATCATCATCATCGTCATCATCACCATCAACATCAACATCATGAACATCGTCATCATCATCCTCATCATCATCACCATCAACATCATGAACATCATCATCATCATCATCATCATCATCAACATCATCATCATTCATCATCATCATCCTCATAATCATCATCACCATCAACATAATGAACATCATCATCATCATCAACTTCATCATCATCATCCTCGTCATCATCAACTTCATCATCATCATCCTCATCATCATCAACTTCATCATCATCATCCTCATCATCATCATCTCCAACAACATCATGAACATCATCATCATCATCCTTATCATCATCCTCATCCTCATCCTCATCATCATCATCATCACCGTCAACATCATGAACATCATCATCATCGTCCTCATCATCATCATCACCTTCATCATCATCACCTTCATCATCATCATTATCATCATCATCAACAACATGATCATCATCATTACCATCATCATCGCCATCATCTTCAACTTCATCATCATCATCATCATCAACATGATCATCATTATCACCATCAACATCATGAACATCATCGTCACCATCGTTGTCATCAACATCATCATCATCATCACCTTCCTCATCATCTTCATCATCATCACCATTGTCATCATCATCATCATCATCATCATCATCATCAACATTATCATCATTGTCATTATCTTCATATCCATCTTCATCATCATCATCATCATCACCATGATCATTGATCATCGATCATCATCACCAACATCGCCATGTTCATCATCATCAACATCATGAACATCATCATCATCATCATCCTTATCATAATCATCACCATCATCATCATCCTTATCATAATCATCAGCATCATCATCATCATCATCATCATCATCATCACCATCATCTTCATCATCATCACCATCAACATCATGAACATCATCATCATTCATCATCATCATCATCATCATCACCATCAACATCATGAACATCATCATCATTCATCATCATCATCATCATCATCACCTTCATCATCATCATCATCATTCATCATCCATCATCATTCATCATCACCATCAACATCGTGAACATCATCATCATCATCATCCTCATCATCATCACCATCAACATCAACATCATCATCATCATCATCATCCTCATCATCATCCTCATCATCAACATCATGAACATCATCATCATCCTCATCCTCATCATCACCATCATCATCATGAACATCATCATCATCATCCTCCTCATCATCATCACCTTCATCATCATCATCATCATCATCAACATCGCCATGATCATCATTATCATCTTCATCATGTCCATCTTCATCTTCATCATCATCTTCACCATCATCACCTTCATCATCACCATCGTCATCATCATCATCATCACCATTGCCATCATTGCCATCATCATCAACAACATTATCACCATCGTTGTCATTGTCATCATCATCACCTTCATCATCACCATCGTCATCATCATCATCATCACCATTGCCATCATTGCCATCATCATCAACAACATTATCACCATCGTTGTCATTGTCATCATCATCACCTTCATCATCCTTATCATAATCATCACCATCAACATCATGAACATCAACATCATGAACATCATCATCATCATCATCATCATCACCATCAACATCAACATCATGAACATCGTCATCATCATCCTCATCATCATCCTCATCATCATCACCATCAACATCATCATCATGAACATCGTCATCATCATCCTCATCATCATCCTCATCATCATCACCATCAACATCATGAACATCATCATCATCATCATCATCATCATCAACATCATCATCATTCATCATCATCACC
>LPNX010892795.1:0-13108 GCA_001517045.1 Pseudotsuga menziesii | reverse complement strand
GTTGATCATACACAGTGCAGAGGGGTTTATAAGATCCCTTGCTCGTGCAAGATCAGCTATATAGGTGAGACGGGACGCTCTTTCCACACACGGCTAAAAGAACATGGGGCAGACATTAGAAAAGAACGTATCCGTTCCTCGGCCCTGGCGGAACATGTAGCCAAAACAAACCATCACATCTGCCTAGAAGACGCCATCATCCTCGCGAAAGAAGACCACTATTTTAAAAGAAAATTTAGAGAGGCCTTAGAGATTACCAAACTCCCACACAACCTAAATAGGGATGGTGGCCTCGAGGTGAGCACTAGTTGGCTTCCAGCTATTCTCAATCGGAAAGGCCACTCTGTCCCTTAACCGTGTGCTTTCTGCCCCTTTCAAGCCCTTCCCCCCCTTATTCCTCCTTCCACGTCTCTAAATAAAACCTTATTTTAAAATACCCTAAAAAAATTAATGTTAAAATTGAAAGATCAATCTTGATGCAATTTAATAAATTTAGGTTTTTAATATAAAATCAACCTTTTAACCTTATAATTCCCTTCAATTCTTTAGGATTTTAAACGAAATTGAAATCAACCCTTGATTTCAACCTTTAAATTCCTAAAATTAAGTTACTCTCATTGAAATCTAATTATAATTATTATTAAAATTCATTAATAATAACAATTTTAATAACTTTAGGTGTTTAATTTGTTATTAATAACAATAAATTTAAAAACTTTAAGTTTTTAGTTTTAATATTAAAAGCCTTTTAAATTGTTATCAAGGATAATAAAGTTATATTTTTAGCGTTTTGAAACTTTTGGGGCGTTGGGTGGGTTTCTAAAAAATCAAATTAAAAAACTTTAGGTTATTCATAATTAAAATCAACCTTGTAAAATTAAAAATATAAACATTATTGTCCTTAACTTTAACTTTTCAACCTTTATTATTATAGTGTTTAAAAAATGATTATTAATGATAATATATTCAATAACTTTAGGTTTTCTAATTTATTATGTAGGTTTTTTGTTGTTGTTGTTGTTGTTGTTGTTATTAATAATAATTAATTTAAAAACTTTAAGGTCTTTAAATTTATAAATCTAATTATAATTAATATTATATCTCATTAATAATAACAAAATTCATAACTTTAGGGTTTTTAATTTGTTATTTATAACAATAAATTTATAAATTCCAAGTTTTTAGGTTTAATATTAAAGCTCTTAAAATTGTTATTATTGATAATAAATTTATTTTTTAGGGTTTTGAAAATTTTTGGGGCATTGGGTGGGTTTTAAAAATCAATTCAATAACTTTAGGGTATTAATAATTTAAAATCAGCCTTTTTCCTTAAACATAAATCTTTTCATTTGTCTTAATTCAGTTTTGTAAAAATTTAATAATAAAAATTTAAAAATTTGAATAATATAAACATTTTTCCCCAGATTTAAGGTTGGGTTAAATTTTCCGCGCACTTTGAAACCAATTAAAATTAAAAATATTGTTCGACTTAGCAAACCCTACTCCTCGGAGCCGACCTACTGGTTCTAGTATTTAACTTGGGTTCTCACTCTCTCCACATTCGACTTGTCCTGATGATGGATCCTGATATGGATTCGAAACGTCGACTTGGTCATTTCGATACTGTGGTTTCTCTGATTACATCAACAAAAAGTATTAAAAAACTGAAATTTTAAAATGTTTACCTCGGTGTGAGATACGGGATCAGTGGATGGAATGTCCTGCCCCTGTGTAGAGTGTGGAATATGATACTCTGGGGCGTCGCTGCCGGCATAAAGCATCAACTGCAAGTTCACAAAATTAATATATTAGCTCAAACTATACATATGTGTAGAAAGAGGAAAATAAATGAAGAATTTATTACAATTAACCATATACATACATCACTCAAAAACCCACTGAAGACAACATCTGATGAAAGACCATAGCATGGACGACCACACGATGTGCACTCATGAGGATGAAAAGTAGGCTGGGAATGTGCTGATGGTGCTGCACTAGTAGATGGTCCTACACCAGTGGGTAGTACTGCACTAGAAGATGGTCCTGCACCATGATGACCTGGTGTATGTACCACACCAGGGACAGATGTCCCTTCCTCACCCATATGCTGAACCATAATGCTATGGTGAACAACGGCTCGTTCCAAACTCAAAAATGCCTCACGTGTCTGTGGAATAACATGATGTACAGGTGGCACATCTGGCCTAGGCAACTGCCTGCGAGGTGCAGGGATAGGGCGATCAACGTCTTGAAGCCTGGAATTGGGTCGGTTTTGGGGCATCCCCCCACCGATCCCCTGAAATTGCAATATATCAAAATAGTTTACGTGTTTTCCCAACACGAACTCTGCATACATCTTCCAAAGGAAGTACAATGGGATTTCCCTGTTGTTGTGTGGTGGCATATCAAAAACCATATACCATCTGTCCATCCAGTTATCAACAAATGGTTGATATGTGCACCACTCGATAGAGATATGTGGCCTATTTGCATTTATGATTTCCCCTGTGCGAGGGTCCCTAAACAATGAAAATATATGCTCTTTGGTGATTTTCAACTTTTTTATTGCATTGTAGCAAAGCCCATCAGTGTACTCACGTCTTTTTCTTTCTCTATATGAAGTAATATCATATAGTATGTTGTTTGACAATGTGATAGTCTCAACAATTACAACCAAAGTGGATGCAAGAGAATGTCGAATTCTATCACCACCACTAAAAGCAGTACTCAAACCTCTCAACTGGTCAAGCTCAATCAATATTTCCGCATTGGGGTCCATAACCGCAACTGCAATAAAAAAATCAATAAGAAAATAATTAGAAACATATACATGATATATAATGACATCTCTTCAAAATTGAAAATGTAAATTAAGGAAAACATACACAAACTTAATTTTGACTAATTTTTCAAACATTAAAAACTATAAACAATAATTAAAGTTTAACACTTTTACTTTTATTTTGTATTTTTATGGTATTGATTTTTTCTTACAAAGGTGTTACTGGGAAAATATATTCAACATATCAATTAAATCATTGGCGTGTGGTGGATTTCCTAGCCCCACCAAATCAAATGTCGTTGAGAAAATTGTTAGAGAAGCACAAAATAATATGAAACAAGAAAACTTATTCAGTTGAGAAGTTATGGAATGTATTTACCTTGACATCATAAATCCACTAAAACATGACCACCCCAAAAACTGTTAAAAACCTAATTTCCATTATGTTTGATGCATAAACAAAACATACACAATTATCATTCTCTAAAGATTGAATTACATTCTAGTATGTTCTAAAAACTGTTTTAAAGTGATATTCAACCTCTACTTTCTTTTGTTGATTATACTCCTCAGTCCACTCTAACATAAATTAAGAATTGTATGCACCATACAAATGTAATGACTCCCACTTTTTAGAATCTACATGTACAAGTAATCATTATTTAAATCCAAATTTACAATATTTAGGATTAGAACAATTGTTACAAAAAAATTGAGTATACCTCTTATCCTCTTTGAAGACCCTCCACCCTCTAATCTTTCTCCTTAAAAAAATTGATTTTGGTTATTGCCCCATAATCATGGAGCTTCAAAATGCAATTGAGGTAAGTACTCACTCAAATGAACCATTATCTGAAAGACCATGTACCCCTCAGCCATAGATCCTTCTAGATGAACTCTTTGTCTCACAAAATGTTTTAGAAACGTCATATATCTCTCCGCAAGCAACATTACATGGATATGGATAGAACCACATTCTTCAATATCTTCTACTAGGTGTATAAGGTAATGCTCTTGAGAATTAAAAAATATAGGAGGGAAGTGCATTTGAATATCACACATCTAAAGTCACACAATTATAGGGTAAAAATTGACAAAAAAAAATGCATTGGGTGATTGAATTACCTTGTTGGATGACAATGCACGAGTGAAATCTCCTCCCCTGAACCTGAATTAGCTCCTGCAACAATCCCAAGCAATGGTCTCGCTCCAAAACGCTCCAATGGCCCTTCAAATTCACGTTCTTGATTGTGAAAATGGGTCGTGGGTTCGGGACTGTGTATTTAATTTTTTTTTATGATTTGCAAATCGCGTACACGTTTTATAACTACATATCGCGAGTGCATTTTGTAGTTATATAATGCGTACACGATATAGCTTCCTATCATACATGTTCCATGACATGTCAGGCTCGGGTTGAACCATACCAAGTGGTATGTCAGACTCGGGTTGATGTATTTTTTGGTAACATGATATTGTTTTTGAAAACTAGGATTGCATCTTAAAGGTCCCTCATCTTCTTGCACTGACCCTCTTACCAAATTACTAAGGTTAACATAAGAAGATATAGATTGACTCGATAAGAAAAATATTAACTTTGGAAGTTGTTCTTAGACAGAATCAAATATAAGAAATGTAACATAGAATTGCTAAGGTATGCATTTGAAAATAAAGAATATTAAGCAGATAAAATAAACTGTTCAGAACTAAAGGAAGTAATACTGGCGCTACATATTCTACATGAAGAAATACAATCATCTGAACTTCGTTCACAAGAGCACCAGAAGAAAACAAACTGTGTTACCTTATGGAAGTAGGTTGAATTACAATAGCTTATAATCTAAGCTTATTAATTGCAAATAGAATTATTGCATGATGCTTTATGAATTTAAAGACGATGCTCGGTCATTTATACCTGTAAACCTGTAAGGATAAATAATCCATCTGCATTAGCATAAATGCTAAGTAAGCCCTGGAATTCAAAGTCATATTCCACCTACTGTCATAATCAATTTGAACAAAAGAAGAAGGATTTTGTGTCTAACAGAAATTTCAAAAACAATAAGGCCAAAAACTATCCTAATAACAATAACTTCCAAGGAAATAGGAACAATACACCCCACAATAAGAATAATTCTAAAGGTAAGGAATTTGTGAATAATCATGGAAATTTTACCAAGAACTTTGAGCACAAAGAGCCTATCAAGTGCTGGGAGTGCAATGGCCCACACTATGCTTCAGTCTGTCCAAACTAGAAGAACACTGTTAGCAACATTCATACCATACAAGAGCAGATGACCGTTGGGGAGCTAGCAAGGAGTATGCCTAGAATCAACGCAGCTTTGGAGAATCGACAAGCTGAATATTAGACTTCCATGGTGGAAGTAGAAGGTGTGATAAATCAGACCCCTGTAACTATTTTGATTGATCCAGGAGCTAGTCTCAGTTATATTGCACCCCAAATAGTAGAAAAATGTAAGTTATCTGTTGATAAATTTGAGAATTCATGGTTAGTTCAGTTAGCCACTGGTGCTAAAAGAGAAGTAACTTGTTTTGTTAAAGAATGTGCAATAGTTATGGATAAATTTGAAACTGTTGTTAAACTTAACGTTTTGCCTCTTGGTTCTTATGATTTGCTAATTGGTATGGACTGGTTAGAACAACATAGAGTAATTTTAAACTATTATGATAAAACTTTCACATGCTTAAACAGTGATGAAAAACCAATAAGTGTTAAAGGATACCTAGAAAAACTACTGTAAGGCAGATTTCTTCTTTACAACTTAAAAGAGATATTAGAAAGGGATGTAAAGCTTATGCAGTAACAATTACTGATGAGGAAGTATGATTAAAATAGATAAGTTAAAAGTGGAAGACATACCAGTCTTAAAATAATATGTTGATGTATTCCTAGAAGAAATTTTGGGATTACCTCCAAAAAGGGAATTGGATTTCACCATTGAGCTGGTACCAATTGCAGTACCTAGCTCAAAGGCCCCTTATCGAATGGACATACTCGAACTTAATGAATTAAAATCTCAATTGAAAGAATTAATTGATAAAAGTATATTCAACCAAGTGTGTCTCCCTGGGGGGCACCTGTTATCTTTATCAAGAAGAAGGACAGAACTATGTGACTTTGCATAGATTACCATCAGTTAAACAAGATGACCATCAGAAATCGATATCCGTTACCCCGCATAGATGATCTGTTTGATCAATTAAGTGGAGCCACGGTGTTTTGGAAAATAGATTTAAGGTCTGGATATCATCAAGTAAGGATTAAATATGAAGACATCTTTAAGACAACTTTCAGAACTAGATATGGTCATTATGAATTTGTCGTAATGCCATTCGGGCTTACTAATGCCCCAGCTGTTTTCACGTGTTTAATGAACAACGTGATGCATAAGTATTTAGATAAGTTTGTGGTCGTTTTTATCAACGACATTCTAATCTATTCAAAAACTGAAGAAGAACATAAAGAACATCTAAAAATTGTTTTGCAAGAGTTGCGAGAACATCAACTCTTTGCAAAGTTTAGTAAGTGTGATTTCATCAAGGATAAGATTTAGTATTTAGGTCACGTAGTGACCAAAGAAGGAATTTCCGTAGATCCTGAAAAGATAAGGGCAATCAAAGATTGGTCGGTTCCTAAGGATGTGATGGATGTTCAATCTTTCATGGGCATTACCGGTTATTACCCGAGGTTCATTGAAGGTTTTTCGAGTATAGCAAATCCAATAACTTCCTTACAGAAGAAGGGAAAGAAGTTTTACTGGAATAAAAAATGTGAAGAAAGCTTTAAAAAGCTAAAAAATTTATTAACCAGTGCACCTATTTTAATAATAGCATATCCTAATAAAGAATTTGTAGTGTGCAATGACGCTTGTAATGATGGATTAGGTGGTGTTCTGACTCAAGAAGGGCATGCTATTGCTTATGAGTCTAGAAAGTTAAAAGTTCATGAAAAGAATTATGCAACATATGATCTAGAATTTGCAGCTGTAATACACGCCTTAAAGATGTGGTGACATCACCTAATTGGCAGAAAGTTTGTTTTAATGACTAACAATAAAGGATTGAAGTATCTTTTAGATCAGCCAAATTTAAATGCTAGACAAGCTAGGTGGTTAGCTTTCTTAATCAAGTATGATTTTGAAATTCAGCATATAAAAGGTAAAGAAAATAAAGTTAATGATGCATTAAGTAGGAATGCAAATCTGAATTTTGCAGCAGCTATCAACACCTACATTTCAGACTTAAATGAATAGCTTAAAGAAGGAATAAAACAAGATGAAATTTACCAGAATTTGCAAGCTAAAGCTAAAGAAAATCCAACAGAAAGCTTAATTAAAGGTTATAGTTTAAATGAAAAGGAATTTTTACTGTATAAAGATAGAATGTATGTACCTAACGTACATAAAGTTAAGCTGTTAATTCTGGATGAAATTTATAAAACACCATATTCAGGTCATCCAGGTTATCAAAAGACTATAACTATGTTAAGAAAAGAGTATTTCAGGACAAATATGAAAACTGAAGTAGCAGAATATATTGCTAGGTGTTTCGAATGTCAACAAGTAAAAATGGAACATCAACACCCAACTAGTTTGCTTAAGGCATTAACCTTGAAGATAATTCTAGCATCCAATAGTTTCTTAACTTCATTCTGGATTAAAGGTTCTAATTTTGGATGCATTTTCCTTAAAGGCTGCTGATAAGGTTTGATTCCAGATTTGATGGGTATAACATGTTGGATTATATTGGTGTCATATGTCTTCAGATCTTCATACGTCCAGGAAAAAACATCTTTGTATTGTTTGAAAAGACTGATAAACTTATTCCTTTCACCTAGAGAGCAACACTTTCCCAAATTCACATATTTAGGCCCCATTTTAGTCCCCAAATTAATCAACTCAAACTGTAGAGACGAGCTATGAGTCTTCACATTCACTGGTCTTCTAAATTTCTCGTTTAAATCAAACATTCGCTCTAAAGTCCTGACTCCTTTAGGAATAAAATTGTCGAATTTTAGCTCGGCTTGATGTTCTTCATCATCAATAATCGCCCCTTTGAAGGTCTCGTCATTTGTCAAGCATTCTATAATTTGTTGATCGTCATCAAAAATTCATAGATTGGTAATCATATATGGAACTGAAGGCCTGAAAAGCAATTCAACAGAGCACCGATTATTTGAGGGCACAGGTCTCGCAGCTGAGGTGGACAAGTCAACTGCTACATTCTTATGTCTTGGAATCGATACAATGTTAAATGCATTAAAACATTTAAGTAAATCCCATACTTCATTTTTATAAGCTTTAAATGAGGATAAATGCAATGTATTTGATTTCGAATTTGTTTTACGATTATTTTAGAATCTCCAAGCACTTTCAGATATTTTGCCTTTAATTCAATTGCTTTTCTTAGTCCCTGAACTAATGCTTCATATTTAGTTGTGTTATTGTTACATTCAAACTCTAACCTACATGAAAGAAAATGTTTGTTTTTCTTAGAGTCAATCAGGACACATCCAGCTCCTGACCTCTCTAAAGTTTTAGAACCATCAAAGAAAAGCGTCCAAAAATTGCTAACCACTACTGTGCGAGAATTAACATCTACATCTACAGCTAAGTCTACTATTTTACAATCAATTTCATCAGCCTGTGAAAACTGAAGGAGATTAGGCTGAGCGTCTGATGTATCACTGGCTTCTTCCACTTGATAGTTTCCTAGTTCTAGCTCAATAAAGTTATTTCCCAAAACAGAATCCACTGGTTCATTTTTACCTTCGAACTGAGTAACATTGTGTTTCATGTGGGGCTCCCTCAAAACTTTAATTTGATTTGGGCTTCCTTTATATGGTAGCCACAGATGTGACCAGTCCAAGGAAAAATATATGTTCAACTTTTCCAACCAATCTCTGCTCAAAACAAGTCCATAAGCTTCTGGTATGTCAGCCACCACAATATCAATGAATTGACATACCTTATCATTTGAAGATAAGCGAAAAAGAACATCCTCCATTTCCCAAATTACCTTCACATTCGTTCTATACAACTGAATGACCCTCCAGGTAGATGGTTTAGGTTTCCCATTTATTTTTTTGCAGACCAACAGCGGCATGACATTGACTGATGCCCTTGAGTCTATTAGGTAGTTATGCACGTTGTGGTTGAAATTTTCAAAAGTAAGGAGAAAAGGTGGAGTCTTTCTTTTAGGCTTACCTCCCACACTTGCTTCACCAATTTCTTCTTGTTGGGGCTGATTGTCAGTGGGCAGCCTCTCCTTTGATATTTCAAGTGCTTTCAATAGCTTTTCCTTCTGTTGCGGCTCATTGCACATTTCAAATAATGAGTTGTTTTCCCTTACCTTTTTGATATCCTTCACAATGTCATAATCCATCTTATGTCTTGTGAGATTCGGTTTAACATTATTTATCTTTTCTTCATTGGGCTTAGTAGGCATGTTGATCTGTTTAGGATTTTGACTGGTGATGGTATATTCCAGAATTTTATTAGCTGAGGAGTTGTTTTGAAATTTCTTAACATTCTTTTGAAGTCTCTTAATATTCGGGAGCATAAGACTGTTTTCCTTAATCAACCCCTGGCTTCTTGTCGTTACATTTGTTTCCAGGATGTCCTCGTGTCTTAGATCCTTTTCTTTCACATCATCAAACAATGATACACAGTCCCATAAAACCATGGCCTCATCCTCCTGTTTTTCTGTTGATTTATTGTTGTCTTTACCTTCTTCATCGTCGTCCTCGGTTAATTTGGAATCCAACAGCTGATTCATAACCAACGTCATTGAATTTATCCATTGAGAAAAATTCTTTTCAGAATGGGGTTGTTGGTGGAAAGTGCAAAAGTTATCCACTCCTACCTCAGTTAAGTTCATGAATGCAGGGCTGTGTGGAGGGGTCTTAAATTGGTTGTTATCTTCCCTTTTCTTGTAATAAAACTTATATAACTTTTGTGCTTCCTTTTCCTTTTCCAAGTCTATGATTCTGTTAAAGAGCTTATGCATCATCTTTGCCATTCCTTCGAAATCTGATGATTGCTCCTCTTTAGTCTTAGTAAATAACAAAGCTTTCCTCCCAACATTTTTTTCTCCTCACCGTTCAGGATAATCTTCGATGCTTTCTTGTCAACCTCTACTCTCTCCGCTTCTTCATAAGTCTTTGCTAGCGTGGGTTTGGCTTTCATTTTGGCAAACATGGCCAACTCGGGTCCTATAGTTGAGGTGTAATACTCAATCAGAACTTTATCCGAGGGTTTGTCAGCTTCAGAAAAATTCTTAAGATAGGCTCGGAATCTTTGGGTAAAACTATGCACCTTCTCTTTTCTTTCTTTCTTTAAGGTGCACATTCCTTTCATGAGAGCCGCATGAGTTTTTTGGGTTGCATACTTACTTCTAAAAATCCTTTCAAAGGTATCCTAGTCTAGGATAGAGTTTGCAAGAAAACCGAAATACCATGATGCTGCTGCTCCTTTAAGGGTATGCGAAAAAAGTCTACAAACAACATCCTCATGCTCCCCGACCCTCAATCCTTCTATTTCCAAATAAAAACTTTGTAAATGGTCATCTACTAACATCTTCTCATTTGGATCAAACTTGGGAAACATCTTTTCAAAAGCTTGAGGTAAATCATGCAATGGAGGTGTCAGGTTTAGGGGTGATTTGGCCTTCCAAGCCGGTGGTGGATTTGGTCGGTTAGGTGGCTGGTTTGTGTTTACATCTGCCATGAGTTTGGTTGGAGACTAAGGAGGTGAAGGAACAGGAGTCCGCATAGGTGAACAGTAAGGTGTGTTTGGGCCTACTTGATTCAAAGGCTGAACAACCTCCTGTAATGCTACTTCTACTAACTCTTCCAAATCTCTAACCAACATTGAATCTTCCAAGATGGGATGGTCTTTCTTCTTGTATTCTCTTCGGGGTAAATCAGGGATAATGAGTAATCCTCCAATACTCTTTACATAAGCCCGCGTGTGTCTTCTCAGATCATTTACTACTTGGTTGTCAACAGCAAAAAAATGTTCTCTATTCTCTTCAGTATTTTGATTAGGAAAACTACCTTCAAAACTATCACTGGTGGAGTAATTTCGGGGAAATGGATTTCCCCGGCCAGCCATGCACTGGTGGCCCTCCTTCTAGTGGCAAAACTGTTGAGGCCTGGAAAATCGCAGGCAATAACAGTAAGGGATTCTCCCCAATAAACGTTGCCAACTATCCCGTTACTGATTGGTATGGGGAATCCGTCCGGTTTGCAGTCCAGCTACCATAGGTCAAGTATAAAAAATAAAAGGTTTTACCGGTTGCAGCCCGGTCCACCGTGTATATTTTTGTGTTTTTAGTTTTAAGTATGATATGCAAGTGCCTATCTAAAATGCGGGTTGATAGAGAATACGAGGAGCGGTCACAATGTGATGCGCAGGTTCTTACCTCTCGTCTTAAACTCTCTCACATCTAAATCACACATAGCAAGAAATTAAAACTAACTACCTAACCTATCCCTAGGGAGAAAAATTGTCATTCATTAATGAGTAATGTATTTAGTACATGCATTATGAAAAGTCACAGATAGCTGATACTTCTTTCAAAACAAATGAACATTAAAGATATTTGAACAACCAGATAGCCAATTGTTTATGAACAATATTCATTACTCATAGTGGAAATTTTCATAAAATAAACTAGAGAACTTTCATACAAGAACATAGGTTCAAAGAGTTAGAACGATCTCACAGTTAATGGACACAAAGCTAAAAACAAAATAGTTCCTCTTCAACAAATCCATACCACAACATTTGAACATTCCACCAAGCTTTTTCCAACAGGAAAATTGTAATTATCTATTGCAAAAGGAAATAGTTCTTCTTACAATATGTCCTCACAAATCTCAGTGGGAAAAAGTCCATTCTTCCCTCTAATTCTCCTATATTTAAACAAACAACAAAACTTTTGGGTTGCCCCCTCGAGTGACCTTTGGGCTCCCCCAACTGTTTAATCTCACGATTTTGTCCCTTGTGAGTGCTCATGATTCATACAATACGTTACATTTTAGATTAAGATTTACAAGCACTTTGTAAAAAGGGACCGTATTGGTAATTGATGAGCCATTTCTAAGCCTCGGCCTTTGCTGCTATCAATTCTGTTTAATAACCTGTTGATCGCAACCTTTCACTATCTTTCGTCTGTGAGCAACATCTTTGCTTCTGACTTTTCTTTTAGAAACGTCTTCTTCACAGCAACAATCATCAAACCAGATCTAAAAAGTCTTCTAAGTCTGTCTACAGTTAAACGAAAAAACTCAACATTAATATGGACAGCATTCAAGAAAATGTAAACCACACTATTAATGAGACTACGCATCAAACATGCGACCCTATGTTGTGTTCTCATCACAAAAACCCTAACAAGAATCAGAAACCACCGCTGCCCACAAAAGGGGTTAAAAACTCACAAGATGGCAGGAAAAACCCTTATTGACGGCCTGAACCATTAAAGCATTGACAGGATAGTTTTATTCATAGCCACAACAGCGGGTTTCAGACAGACAACGAGTTCCGCGAGACCATTAAGTCTATCGACGTCAGAAAGACTAAATACTAAAGCACCGGGCGAAAAAAACTCCTTGTCGACGAACGGAACGACATAAACGTCGGGTCGTTAGTTCACTAAAACGTCGCAACGACGGAAAATGTATAGACTAAGGGTTCTGTAGTCACATAAAAAATCGGCGGTCGGCAACTCTATAAGTCGAATGGTTAGTGCATTATGCACCCGCAATGGTGGAAGACGAAAATACCACGGGCTCCACGACAAATAAAACATATCGACGAAAACCATAACAAAAAATCGATGAGTGGAGCAGTTATATGGTGGATGTTTAGTTCGCTTGGGAGCCACAATGGTGGAAAGAAATCAAACTACAGCCCTCGATCAAAGTCATAAAACTTTCCGATAGCGAAGATAAAAAAAATAAGACAAGGAATCGGCGAGGATAAGCCCTAATCCGTTGGAACGCTTATTATTGATCCTCCGAAACGGCGGCTGCACAGATGACTACAGTTTCGAATCAAACTTCAACTAGCTTTTGATAGTGTTAAAACAAAAAATCGCAAAAATAAAAAATGTTAAGTTCCACAGTCAAAAGCATTGGCAGTTTTATATCATTCAACCTCCAAAAGTGATAAACAATCGAACTCAAATCAAACTTAGGGGTCAGTGCAAGAAGATGATGGACCTTTTTGGCACGTTAGATGCAATAGAAACCTGAAAAATCAGGCATCCCTCAACTTACTTGGATTTTTTGAGATA
>LPNX010892770.1:443361-481846 GCA_001517045.1 Pseudotsuga menziesii | reverse complement strand
CACTCATGATGTTTGAAAGAATGCATACAAGAAAATGGGATCCAAGGATTCTCTTTTCAAATGGTATGGGTTGGATAGCACTCTTAATTATTAGAGTGCAATGCAAGAAATGGGACCCTAGCATAGTTTTTAGTCCGATTGATTTCAAATTCTTTGGGAAAGAAGAAGTATGGGAGATGGATTCCCCACTTAATAAGGTGATGTTAATCAGATTATTGTAGCAGCAAGAATGGTGGTTCCCCTCTGAAATCTTCATGGAATCTCAAAGACTCAAAGTGGGAAGCTTAATGGAAACTTCAAAGAATCATACAGAAAGCAGGTTCTTCAACAACCATGTTTGAAATTGCTTGAGGACAAGAAATATTGGGAAGGGAGGATTTGTAATGTCCCAAATTTGGAATTCGGTCACAATGGCCAAATCACATTTTCCATATTCATGAAATTTGTAAAATGGATGCTAAAAGTCAAACAAATTCCAAGGAGGAAAATCACTAGTTTCCTAGGTTGGGGGTGGAAGCTTTGAGATTTGGAATAAGGGGGATAATAAATGATGTTTAGACATTATAAGGGGATAAATATTTAATAATTGATCTTATTAAATAAATACAAGATAAAATGGAAGTGGCAATAGAGCATGAAGACACATGGAGACTATGGGGCCCACACTAGCTAGAATTCCTATGTTAAATGGTATCTTTCTCTTACAAATTTGAATGTATGGGAAGTATAATGTTCTTGTATGGATTATAATGTTATATACTTTTCCATATACTTCATAGGTCTAATTTGGGATGAATTGTAACTTACATGGGAGAGGAAGAGCCAAATGGGAGTTTTATGGACACTTGGCTAGATTCTCCTTACATTTATGACAACTATGACACCAATGATGGAGATTCTATGACAGTTATGACCCAAGTCAGATCTAAAGGCTGAAATACTGAAATACTGAAATTTCAGGCCTGAATAGAGCATATTGGAGGTCGAAATCAGGAGTTGGAGAAGGCCAAGAGGCTCCTACTCAAATTTGGGAGAAGAGGGAAGGTGAAGAGAGAGGCCACATGTCATAGCATGAGCAGCCACACCAATTCGACTTAGCTTTGGTTTATGGATGGATTTGGAACCTTAGAATACAAATAATGTTTATAAAATATAGGGATCATCCATGAGAAGAAGCTTTTGCTCATTTACATGAAACTGTCATTTGTGAATTGTGAGAGCTGGCAGATGACTAGTTTTCTTGCTTAAGCCAATTTCGAGGGTGAAAGATTCCCATCCTAGTTGGTGTTTGGAAATGCCACTCAGATATTTCATGGAGATTTAATTGAGTCTTATTTTCAGGTGTAAGCTATAGGAAATAATGTGGATTCTTCTATTGCAGCACTCTCTCTCAACTATTTCCAATTTTCACACCATATTCATGCTAATGGAGGGATTGTGCTTTGGGTGAGCTATTGATCTGTTTGGGGAATATTCTAATGCTCATTATCTTATGTTCTGATGTATATGATATTTATTTCATGTTTATAAGACTCTCAAGTCTGAATACCAAAAATAATTCACATAAAAATGTTGAACAATGAAGAAATAGAGTCATTTCCCCACTATCTTGTTGTGAACCATTGTAATCCTGATGATTTCAAATTGGGAGAGCATTTCATTGTCCATTTATGATTGGAATCAGTTCAATATTATATTTTATTCATTCTCAAAAAGTTTCAGGTCTAAATTCCCAAGAGTTGTATGTCAAAATGACTTTTAATGAGCAAACAATGACCATTTCCACTCCATTTTGATATATGCCATGGTAATGCTTATTATTTCGAATGGAGGAATGTATCTCTGATAAATGTATGATGTATGGACTTTAATTAATGTGCATTTCAAGTCTCATGTCCAGTACTTAATCATTGGAATCCATTTTACTCATTTTTATTGCATTGGGAGAAGATTTGGTGCATTTTCCCCAAGGGTCTAAATTGTGACTTGGGAGTTGTTTTGGAAAGAGTCATAAGAGACTGTATAAAGTGAACCATGATGCATATGAGACTTTTAAAAGTTCCATTACACATAACCAGCCTCTTTTCATAAATTCAAGTGACTTTGGGATCATTTGTGAAGCCGTTTTCGGCAATTACCCAGTGGGAATTGGAGCCCCAATTCACTAGTAAAGACTCCTACTTTGAACAGAACATTAAACAAGTTTGCAGAAGTAATTGGGAGTTCAAAAAAATAAATGAGCATGATATTTAAGTTATATTATCAGTCATGTACCTTCAGATAAAATTTGGAAGCATTTGGGTCAATTTGGAGGTCTAGACATCAAAACTAGTCAAGAGCCAAAATTGTGAAAAAATTGGAAAATTGGGCATTTTAATAAAATTCCAAAAAGGGTACATTACAGCTGGCCACAGACAGATTGAGATCCTATTGATGTCTGAGGCATTTCTTCCCACCGTTGAACCCTCCGTGGCTACAGGACTCACAATTTATCTCGTTGTTGGACAAAGGCAAGTTCTGGGAGGAAGCATTGTGGGTGCCTTGACAGAATGCTTCTAGTTGTGTCAACAGCCCGGAAGGTGTTGGTATTTGGAGCTTTGGAATCTTATGGTCATTCAGAGCTCACTATGTTGGATGTCATGAGAATGGAGGAGCATGACGGGTACAATAGTCTTTTGAAGCAATCTTCTACGGTGCTTGTGAATGCATATAGTCGCAAAGGATTTCCATACCAACCTTGGAGAGTGAAGACGATGTTCATACAGTCTCTCGTCTCTCAACGAGGCCTTCATAGTTATTAACGATTTTTTTATTGTGGTTGAAATCCAACTATTTCCATCAATGTAAGATTTGTACAAGTGGTGACTTTCTATTTGATAGAGGGACGACCGATTTTCGACCAATTGAAAACATGATCTCCAAAGTCGACCTCGTAGAATAAAAGCCTTAGGCTTAAATATTGTAAAGTCATTTAATTTTGGATTGTATTTCATTTATATGATGCTATTAAAGTGTAATTTTATTTTCTTTAGACTTAAATTTATTAAAATTTGGATATATTTTTTCGAAAATAATTTTCATTTCTTAGACTTTTTAATATCCCTTTCATATTTGGAAATGGGCTAATGTCTTTGTTGTTTCAGTTTACTTTTGAACTTTTTCTTTGAAAAGAAAAAACAATTAAAAGTATGTAACTTTAATTTAAACTAATTTGACTTGGTAACTTATTTTTAAAATTTTTTAGCTCAATTTAAACTTATAAATCATAATTATTAAATCTAAAGATAATTCTCATGTCTTACAATGTTATAAGATATGAGACTTCCTTAAAATAAATGTTCATATTAAAAATAATAATCACGTGTTTATTTTGATCAAAGGTGTCCACACATATACATATAAAAAAGGTATGTTTACAAAGCAGCTTAGTCCCTGCTTAAGGGATTGTGTGTCTAGCTACAACTTCGCCTAGATAAGAGATTGAGATTTTGATTGACCTAGCCGTGGCATAAGCTTGGTGCAACATTGAGGTACCTAGTACAACATTGAGTGTTTAATAATCATTATATATATATATATATATATATATATATATATATATATATATATATCATAGGGTAATGTTTAACTAAAGCATGGATGGAGTGTAATAGATGTAAAGTCCATTTCATTATGTGTTGCATTAATTTCCAAATTGTTTCCACATATTCTATGGTCGAGAATCAACATTTGACTAGGATCTAGCCAAAGGTTTAACAAAGTTGGAAGCATATGGCTGAGAGTAAAGAAACTAGCCCTTAATGTAAATCAAAGGAGATTATATGCTTTTCTTTTAGGTCTTTTTCTCCTATAGCTTTAGTTGGAGATATTAGGTCTAATAAAAAACAACTAGCTCTACTTTGGTTCTTGTTATTGATATAAACCCTTGCGATTTTTAAATAACATGAAAATCAAGTTGCATTTCTTAAATCCATCAAAGTTGAGGCACATCACACTTGCTTCTATAGCTATCGTCTTATAGCAAGAGATTCTAGCAACGTCAGGGACATTTCCACCACGTGGCTCTTTTTGTCTCATAAAACTTGTAGGTTTGGTGTAAATTTAATTAGCATTTGCACATTTGTTATTGCAACAATGAAGTCATAGGCACTATAACTAAAGTTGGAAATTGAAGAATTGATGTTGGATATTGTGTGGGTCTGCGTGCTACATGGTTTGGACCTAACACCCTTTTGTACGAATGAGATTGCTTAGAAGTTCATGCTCTCCTCTAATTTCTACCTGTTAAATTTCTCTGTGTCTAACCAAATATTTTGTTGCCTTGAATGAGGAGGGGAACTAGGTTGGTGGGAATTTGAAGTGGTTTCTCTTGAAATGTTGTAACTTCAAAGAATATTCTATATGTATCTTTTGTGGTCCCCGATGGTCCTACAGGGAGAACCACTTGTATTATCTTGTACCCTAATGCTTCTAATAGGAAGAACTAATAAGAGTCATGAGGTTGTCCCCTCTAATTGTAAAGGTGGGTCATTAGCACCCCAGTGTGGTTACTTGAGCCTACATGTGTAACTCGATCCTACATGATTAACTCGAGCCTACATGTCGGATGAGTTAATTGAAGTGAGCGGATGAATATAAATAGAGGTGCAACTCTCCTCATTTGAGAACACACTCTCACTTGTGTAGCGCATTAGTGGAGAAGAGAAGAGTAGTTGGTGAAGGAGGAGGATCAGGCTTTGATCTCCTTGTTGGTTTTACCTTTTATTTTTTTGGGACATCTATATTGAGGAAGCTTTTGTTGGGTTTTTCCCTTTAGGGTTTTCCTAGGATAAATATTTGTGTTCCTTTTGTATTGTTGTGCTTGTCTATATTTCAGTGATCTTGTTTATATGCTTTTGTTATGAATTCGAAATGAAATACTAATGATCTAGCTTAGCATATGAAAATTTAACATGGTATCAGAGCCACCTTGAAAGAAGGCATTGTGCAGCTACAGAATCTAGGGCTTCTTAATTTTTGGTTCTCTCTCCACAATTGATCAGCAAAAGAAGGCTAGGATGACTCTCCATTGAAGGGCGCATCTTTCTGTTGAAGCAGAATTCAATTCTGAGCATTTTCAGTTTTCGATGCGGGAAATTAGGGCTTATTGCAGAAGAAGAATTTTTGAGTGAGCTTAGCATAGGATTTCTCTCCTCATCAAAATCGAATTTTAGAGACCTGGATCAAGAAATTTGGTTGGGTGAAACTCTGGGAAAGTCAAACCCTAGTTTGACCCCGATTTGGAAAAACCCTAAATACTAAAACTGCTAAGTTTTGGTACATTCACTATATCCTGATATTGGAGAAGGATCAGGATTTCAAAATTATAGAGGTCAAATATAAAATCCTGATTTACATCGTGTCCAAAATTTAGCCTCAAATTCACTATATTCTGGAAGATATGATCCCTCCAAGTTAGGGTTACATCCTCTCCCAGAATTCATCCCTAAACAGGACACCTGGGGATAATTGTTGTAGCGTGGGCTATAGAGGTCCAAATGGAATTATGGAAGATGTTACAGAAATAGCATAGACTGTAATTTCTATGCTCTGAATTTTAGAACCTGAATATGAACCAGTGACATGTGGAATGCTGTACAAATTCATTGTTCTGAAAAGTCCTGTAACAGGTCACCTTGGGAAAATGATCATAAATCTAAATTGGTGAAACCAATTCTGATGACACCTATGGTGTTGGATCAAGGACATGCAAGGTTACTGTAGTGAAAAATTTTAGACATAGAGGAGTAGTAAGTTCGGAGATATCACAGAAATAGTAACATGTATTTCGGCAAAAGAAATTGGAAAACTAGGGCTTCCTGTTCCGGGAGCTTCCCTCCACTGTTTTCAGAAAATGAGTACATTGGACAGCTCCATTTAAAGAGATATATCTTTCTATCCAATCATATCTGAAATATTCCAAGTTTTGAAAATTAGTGTTTCTCTGACAAACCCTAGATCAGCCAGCTCTGGAAGCAGAACAGACACCTCAAATCGATAAGATCTAATCTTTTGCTATTTGCATTTGAGGTTATCATTTCAAAGTGATCTATCACATCATATTGATGATAAGCTTGGTGAAGTTGAAAAATTTCAAGCATGGAAGTATTTGATCTCTTTGAAGAAAATGAATTGGACACCTACATGAGTAGAGAGGTTCCAGTTCTAGAGGGAGATGAGCTTCAAATCCTTACACAAGAAGAACTTGATCAAGGCCAAGAAGATCATTGTTGATTCAGTCACGGATCAACTTGTACCACAAGTGTATTCCCTAAAGACATCGAAGATGTTTGATTCCTTGATCAAGCTATTTGAAGATAAGAACATAATTCAGAAGATGGATTTGAGAAAACAGTAGAAGAAGAAGTATGCAGAAGTGGTGATAGCCACCTTGAATGGCCTCACAGGATCATGGGATTCATTCATGTGAAAAATGTATACCAGAAGTAAGTGATTACTTTCAGCTCAACTAATAAGAAGAGAAGAAGAAGATGGGAGCAATTGAAGATCAAGCTCTCACCATTCAAATAAGATCCCTCAAGTGATGAAGAATATGAAAAACTCAATTCTTGAAGAACCTCTTATTCATCTTATCATTTGGATAAGAAATGATGATTTCATGAATGAAGAAGATGATAAAGAAAAATGATCAAGATGGAGTCTACCCACGAAACAAATAAAATATAAGTATTCAATTGCCATTTCATGATATTGTTTTGTTGTACATTTGAATGTATTCAGTTGATGTGTTATGCATGATGGATTTTTTACATTAATACTACTAATATGCATGTGATGGGTATGTAGCTCATGGCGCTATACAACTCTCCAGTGCTACTTATCAAACCTCTTTGCTGACATATTGGATTAGTGCACAATCTCAATGATGTCATGGTAGAGATGGAAGGCATCTAGAAAGTTTCTGTGAGATATGAATGAATGTTGTATTGGCTAAATAGCTGCATGATGCATAAGAATTTGTCGTTATGCATATGTTTTATGAAATAGTTCTAACCATGCAACTGGTGCATTTGAATTGTAGGAAAGTTCCTATACAACCTCCTACAAGAAAAGAAGGATGAGACTTGTTCCGAAGAACAAGTAATGACAATTCAATAAACATGAATCTGAAGCTCCGAGGGTTAGAGACACCATGATGGAAGAAAGAAATTCAGAGAGTAGTAGATCCACCTCAAAGGATGAAGACCACCATGGGTATGAGATATAACTCAAGATGAAGAAAATAATGCTATGAAAGAAACTATGATCAAAGAATAACAGTTGATCATGGGGAATGATGTATACGATATGATTTTGAGACATAAAGGGAAGTACATAGTATCCTCCATATGGATCTAAAAGAACAAGTGTACAAAGAAAGGTTCGTGATTTTCCTCAGAAAGAATAGACTATGACATGACATACTCTATTGACCAGTATATATCAAGCATAGAACCACCTGTACAGAATGAAGAAGGAAGATAATACTCCACTTCAACAAGAGTGACTACAGAAGATATCTAAGTTCGACACGGTACGACATGATGGACAGCTTCTTGATGGATCGAGACTTTACTAAAAGTAAAGTGGGTTCCAACCTTCAAAGTTGAATGCAGAAGACTAGGATATGTTGATGATCTGATAAGACAAACTCATGGAAGATGTTATGATGAAAGAATACTAGAATCATGTATGGGATATAGTTCCCAAACCAGAAGAAAAGAGTATTGTATCCTCCAAATGGATATACAAAATAGAGCATGCAGCTGACGGAAGTATTGAGAAGTATAAAGCAAGATTTGTGGCCAGAGGTTTCTTTCAGAAAGAGGGAATTAATTCTGAAGAGACACTTACTCCAGGAAGCAAGGTACACTTCCTTTAGAACTATCATGGTAGTTTCTTCCATGGTGAAGTAAAGACAAGCCTTCCTTAATGGTATGATTGAGAAAGAGTTTTACATCGAATAGTCATGAGGATTTGAAGTTGAAGCCAGATGGAATCACGTATGCAAGTTGAAGAAGGCCCTATATGGCCTGAAGCAAGCTCCCAAAGCTTGGTATGGAAGAATAGATAGTTTCTTGTCAAGCATGGGATTTACCAATAGTAACGATGATCCTAACCTTTATCTCAAGGTTGTAGAAGATGAACTTGTCATCTTGTTATTATATGTGGATGACTTATCCTTGACAGGAAATGAGAAACAGGTCATGGAAAGCAAGAAGAAACTAGCAGAAAAATTTGAGATGAAAGACCTTGGGTTAATGCATTATTTCCTAGGTCTAGAAGTATGGCAAAGTTCAGAAGAAATCTTTCTCAACCAGGGAAAGTATGCGGTAGAGATATTGAAGAGATTCAATATGTTGGAATGCAAAGTCATGGCCACACCCATGGACTCCAACCTGAAGCTGTTAGTTGATGACTCATCAGAGTTAGTGGATATGACTCGTTATAGACAGATCATTGGGTCATTGATGTACTTAACAAATAGCAGACCAGGCATTTGTTTTGCTGTGAACACCTTAAGTCAATATCTTGTTCAACCAAGACGGGTTCACCTAGTAACTGCAAAACATGTGAAGAGATATCTGAAAGGGACTATAGACTTTGGTTTATATTATGATGATAGCCATGAGTATAGATTGTATGGCTACACAAATGAAGATTGGGCTGGAAGTATCTCAGATAGGAAAAGCACAATAGGTAGATGCTTTTGGGGTCTGCTATGAGTTCATGGTTTAGCAGGAAATAGTCCAATGTTTCTCGTAGCATGGCTGAAGCAAGATACATAGAAGATTGCTCTGCTAAGTTGTGAAGCCATATGGCTTTGGAAGCTGATATTAGGTCTCCTTGAACTGAAGATGGATACTACAATGATTCTATGTGATAACCAGAGTTGTGATGACAGAGAATTCGGTGTTCCGTCATAACACATAGAAATCCGGTATTTCTACATATGAGATAAGATGCAGATGATGATGTTTAAGTATTCCCATACTGAAGATATAGATGATGTTTCAGTATTTACATATTGTAGATGTAGATGATGGTGATTCCGTATTTCTATACTGAATATAGAGATGATGATGCTTTCAGTAATTCTATACTGAAGATATAGATGATGATGCTTTCAGTATTCACATACTGGAGATACAGATGGTGATAGTTCATTATTCACATACTGAAGATGTAGATGATGATGATTTGGTTGTTGATGTGCTAACGAAGCCTCTGTCTCGAGTAAAGTTCGAACACTTTCAAGACAAGCTTGGTGAGGTTCGGAAGAACCTTCCTCGAAAGGGGGAGTAGTGATGTTGCAGTGGGATTGTATCATCCCTGGGCATCTGCCCTAAAGTGATCCTGTGACCTCGGTCCTCGAGAATGAAGAGGGATTGTATCATCCCGGGACATTTGTCCAAAAGTGATCTGGTGACCTCGGTCCTCGAGAATGAAGAGGGATTGTATCATCCTAGGACATCTATCCAAAAGTGATCTGGTGACCTCGGTCCTCGAGAATGAAGAGGGATTGTATCATCCTGGGACATCTGTCCAAAATAGATCCGGTGACTTCGGTCTTCGTGAATGTGGTGGGATTGCATCATCCTTGAACTTTGGTTCAAAATGTATCCCGAGGTCTCGGCCCCCATGAATGTTGTAGGATTGCATCATCCCTGAACTTCGGTTCAAAATGTATCCAAAGGTCTCGGCCCCCGTGAAAGTGGTGGATTGCATCATCCTTGAACCTCGGTTCAAAATGTATCCAGAGGTCTCGACCCCCGTGAAAGTGGTGGATTGCATCATCCCTGAACCTCGGTTCAAAATGTATCCGAAGGTCTTGGCCCCCATGAAAGTGGTAGGATTGCATCATCCCTGAACCTCGGTTCAAAATGTATCCGGAGATCTCGGTCCCCATGAATGTGGTAGGATTGTATCATCCTTGAAATTCGGTTCAGAACAGATCCAGTGAATTCAGTACTCAAGAACGTGTGTTGATCCCGTAATTCCTAGAGGAAGGATTGTCTGAGTTCCACATATGTGGTGATCCCGTAATTCTGAAAGGAATGATCATTAGTAACTCCGTAAAGACCTAAATCCCGTAATTCCGAAAGGAAGGATCATTGAATTAATCCCGTAATTCCAATAGGAAGGATTTTCTGAGTTCCACAGATGTGTTGATCCCGTAATTCCAATAGGAAAGATTGTCTGAGTTCCACAAATGTGTTGATCCCATAATTCCGAAAGGACGGATCGTTAGTAACTCCGTAAAGACCTAAATCCCGTAATTCTGAAAGGAAGGATCGTTAGTAACTCCATAAAGACCTAAATCCCATAATTCCAAAAGGAAGGATCGTTGGTAGCTCCGTAAAGACTTGATCCCGTAATTCCAACAGGAAGGATTATCTAAGTTCCACAGATGTGTTGATCCTGTAATTCCAATAGGAAGGATTGTCTGAGCTCGACAAATGTGTTGATCCTGTAAATCTAAAAGGAAGGATTGTTAGCAACTCCGTAAAGACCTAAATCCCGTAATTCCGAAAGGAAGGATCGTTAGTAGCTCCGTAAAGACTTGATCCCGTAATTCCGAAAGGAAGGATCATCTGATCTCCACAAATGTGTTGATCCCGTAATTCCGAAAGGAAGGATCGTTAGTAACTCTGTAAAGACCTAAATCCTGTAATTCCGATAGGAAGGATCGCCTGAGTACCACAGACATGTTGATCCCGTAATTCTGAAAGGAAGGATCATGTTGATTTTTTGATGATGATGATGTTGATGTTTTGATGATAATGATGTTTTGATGTTGATGATATTTTCATGATGATGTTTCTGATCAAAAGATCAGAGTATGATGATGATGTTGTTGTTGATCGAAAGGCCAAAGTGCTGAACATGATGTTGCTGATCGAAAGGTCAAAGTGCTGAAGATGATGTTGCTGATCGAAAGGTCAAAGTGTTGAAGATGATGTTGCTGATTGAAAGGTCAAAGTGCTGAAGATGATGTTGCTGATTGAAAGGTCAAAGCGCTGAAGATGATGTTTCTGATCGAAAGGCCAAAGTGTTGAAGATGATGTTGCTGACTGAAGGTCAAAGTGCTGAAGATGATGTTGCTGATTGAAAGGTCAAAGTGCTGAAGATGATGTTGCTGATCGAAAGGTCAAAGTCTTGAAGATGATGTTGCTGATCGAAAGGTCAAAGTGCTGAAGATGTTGCTGATCAAAGCAGTCAAAGTATTAATGATGATGAAGACTGAAGATTGAAGATGAAGACTACATAATGTCGAAAAGCTTCCAATGATTTATAGATGTATTACCCTGATGATGTTGATGATGTCCTTTATCTCTCTCCTACTATTGTTGTTGTTGATGTTGTTGTAGAATACCCTTCTCGTTAAGGGGGAGTGTTGAACTATTGTAACTTCGAAGAATATTCTATATGTATCTTTTGTGGTCCCCGATGGTGCTACCGGGAGAACCACTTGTATTATCTTGTACCCCGATGCTTCTAATCGGAAGAACTAATAAGAGTCATGAGGTTGTCCCCTCTAATTGTAAAGGTGGGTCATTAGCACCCCAGTGTGGTTACTTGAGCCTACATGTGTAACTCGATCCTACATGATTAACTCGAGCCTACATGTCGGATGAGTTAATTGAAGTGAACGGATGGATATAAATAGAGGTGTAGCTCTCCTCATTTGAGAACACGCTCTCACTTGTGTAGCGCATTAGTGGAGAAGAGAAGATTAGCTGGAGAAGGAGGAGGATCAGGCTTTGATCTCCTTGTTGGTTTTACTTTTTATCTTTTTGGGGCATCTATATTGAAGGAAGCTTTTGCTGGGTTTTTCCCTTTAGGGTTTTCCCAGGATAAATCTTTGTGTTCCTTTTGTATTGTTGTGCTTGTCTATCTTTCAGTGATCCTGTTTATATATGCTTTTGTTATGAATTCGAAATGAAATACTAATGATCTAGCTTAGCATATGCAAATTTAATAGGTTCTATGTCTAAATTGCTTTCTTTATGTTAAATGTTGGAAAAGAACCCTATGGGGACATATAGCGACAACCTTTGGATATTCTTCTTACCATGCTTGAAATGTCAGAATTTTATCATTGTTTTAGTTCAAACTAAGGTTGGTATTTTTGTTTACTTTTGTTAAGTGTTTACATATAACGAAGGTATTTCTATGTCCATGGTATAAATGAAAATTTCCATTACTATAGTTCATAAAAAGGTTTTTTCCATTTAATGAGTTTTGTCATTGCTATCCAAACATGAGCTCTCCTCTCTTCTTCTTGTGTGTATTGATGTCTTTAGGTGTTTTGTTGTTACTAGTTTAAGCTTGTCCTTCTTCTCACTTGTTGTTATGTTACATGCATGTGATTGATTGAAGTTAATTATCTCCTCTATTTTCTTCTTTTAAATCTCTTTGTGTCTAACAAGTTGGTTTGTTGATTTTAATGACTAGGGAGAATTGGCTTGATGGAAACATGATGTGGCTTTAGAGAATTTAAGTGGAAATGTGAAGTGGCATTTGTGCATTTTCTTAACCTATTACCCTTTGTCTAAGAAAACTTCTACATGTACATGACTATGGTTGGTTAGTGGAATTTTTGTTACTGCAATTGTCAAAGGAAGAAGTTTAATGTGAATAATCCTAAGATTGAGAACTTTAATGCATGTTTTGGTTGTTTTTTGTTGGATTAATAATTTTTTAGAGTAAGCAACAATAATTCCTTGTGTATGTTTTTTAATGTTAAAAATATGAATTATAATGCTTAATTGTTATAATGTTAATAAATTGCTTATTGGGTTTGAAATTCTATCTTCTAAAGATTGAATTACTTTAATCATTGTTCATTTATTTAAAAACAAATGTTTATTCTTCTATATTATGTTATTTCATAACATTTTTAACTTGAAAGTTGATGTTTAAGTCTATATCTAAAGCATCCTCAAGTTTAAACTTAAAGAAACAATGGGTTGATCTCATGTTCCTCTCTCCATTTGAAAGATTGATTATGGAGCCGAAAGATTCAACCTTTATTGAATGTGCATATGTATAAAAAATATATAGGTTTAATAATGATCGGAAGAACGGCTTTTGTATATCAACATATTGCGTAAAAAGAATTAAACTTAAACTTGTATAAACAAAACAATAATCATTCCTCCCATTGAGGAGACATTTTTCCAACTAATACCTATGTAAGCAAGCCTCAAGGCTTAGCTTAATTGGTAAGACGTGCGCACATTTTCTAGGTTCGGGGAGGTCACCTTCGAAGCCTTGAGTCCTCTGGGGTTAGGCCTTCTGCTAGGATGGCCTGCGGTTTACCACCTCTACCATCCACAAATATGGAAAAGTATTGCTGGATTTCCCGACCATCTTTCCATCTGAAAAAAAAAAACCTATGCATACCCATTTGATATTTATTTACTCAGCGTGAACATCATCCACAGCACAAGCGCAATCATATGTATAAACTAGTATATTAAAGGAGATGGAAAGATAGGATCTTTCCATCTGAAAAAAACCTATGCATGCCCATTTGACATTTATTTACTCAGCGTGAACATCATCCACAGCACAAGCGCAATCGTATGTATAAACTAGTATATTAAAGCAGACAAACTATAACTGTTGTTGGAGCATGTTCAACCTGCAAACAGTTGGGCAATGTAAAGCAAATGTCTGTGAAGATCCAAAGGGGAAGAAAAGAAAGGGAAGTGATCAGCATCGATGCTCAAGACCTTATCAGGAGCCCGTATTTTGATCATGGCTTCTTGTTGATCAATTGATATGGCTCTGTCCTGCAAAGTCTTTATATATACTCTTGGAACCTTCATGAATTCTTCCGAGATTGCGATAAATTTGGCTGTCTGGAATGCCAACAGTGATTTTGGTCTTATTAACAGGGACACCAAATCCCCATCCTGTAATTTGAATGTAACCCACGTCAATAATAATGCGAAGAAAAAAATAGTTATTGTGTTTTGGTTGTCATGTAGATATTGTCCATTTGCCATTTAAGTGAAAACCATTGTGTAATTACTGAAAATTGGATAAAATCCGATGCATAAAAAAGTCCTTAACAAATGGTAAAATCTAGCCCACCTTAACAAGGCGGGCTAGATTTTTTGTTAATATTTTTCTGATATAGATATTGAATTGTATAGCTATATGGCTATTCTGATGCTTTGCTTCTATTTAATTTGATTCAGTCATTAGACTTATATCATTAGTGTCTTAATCAAATCTTGAGGTTGAAGTTTTGAAGCTATGCTCATTGGACTATACACTCAAAACAGTTCTGGTTATTATGCTAATGTTATGTGAATGCTAATGGAAGGAGACTTATATTTATGTGTTGGAACTCTACGCTTGAAATCCAGTTAACTTTGCTCTCTTCTATGCAACTCTGGAATTTCTTGACGGATCTTGTAAAACTTGTCTGGTAATGGTTTGTGATTCTTTGAAATCCTCAAAAAATTATCTATTATTGCTTTGGAATGTAAGGTTAAGCCATGCTCACTACATGTTCACGTCCAGTATACAGTCAAGACAATTCTGGTTATTATGCTCCGGTATGTGAATGCAGTTCAAATTATATTTATTTGTATGTTGGAACTCTACTTCTGGAACCTGTGGAATTTCTTCACCTTTCGGAAGTCCAGTAATACTTTCAAATCATAGAAAAGTGAACTCATATCTCTTTCTACTTCCAAATCATAGAAATGTGAACTCATATCTATTATTGAAATTTAGGATCTCGATTTGGGATTGTTAGACTGAATAAGTTTTCCTCCTGTTATGTTTCTTTCATTATATTTGTGTTAAACTTTTGTTAAAAAATTCAGGATCTATCATGACGATTTGTTGGTACTATGGTGCATTTTTTGGTACACATGAGACTCGAAAAAGACGTGATTATGAAGATTCAGAATCAAAATTTCTTGCATAATTCTGCTAGAATGAATACAACAACGATGGAGAAGAACTTCGTTGATTCTGAAGTGCCATGGCAGTTTCGAACTGGAAAGGTCGAAGTTTAAGATTGAGGAAGCAAAATACTATAAGAATATCATGCCAAGGCATTAACTCAGCAATTGGTCCTTGGTTTGGAGGGATTGATTCAGTGTTTCCAGATATGGGATCGATCATTCGATTTTCGAAAGGGAGGGAAAAGAGGTGCTCTCCAACCAGAGAGAATTTTTTTTTTCAAGTCTTTATGAGACCATGATGGAGCAAAGACTGTAAAACAACAATTTTCATAGCAGCAACAATTTGATTTATTTTTCTCTTTCTATTTTCTTTCCATGAGATTTCTTTTTATTTTATTCATAGCTAACATAATAAACCATGTACAATAAAACCATGGGTTGTTTAGGAGGCCTTACCCATGGTCTTAAAGCTTTGCAACTACCTCGTAAACCATGTAGAATAAAACCATGGGTTGTTTAGGAGGCCTTGCACATGGTCTTAAAACCATTTGCAAGGTCCTCATAAACCATGTACAATAAAACCATGGGTTGTTTAGGAGACCTTGCACATAGTTTTAAAACCATGTGCACAAACAACATTTTTTGTGCGGATAATTGAATTTTTAGTTTTTATTATTTTGTTAAGTAGGAACATTACAACATTTCCCCCATATTGTGTTGGTTTTTTTTCGGACATTTTTTTTCAATATTTTTATTTTTTTTATTTTTATTGTTTTGTTAGGTAGGAACATTACAACATCTCCCCCAAATTAGGTTGTTTTTGTGGCTGACATTTATTTTGGAGGATAATTAATTTTTTTTATTTTTTATGGCCTACTTACATGAGGAACGTTACATAATGTTACAAGATCTCCTCCATACTGGGCTATAGAGCGCCTCTCGAGGCAATGATGATAGAAAGAACACTTCCATTTATTATTTTCATTTTTGAATAGGTGTAGTATCGTGGACCTAAAAAAAACAACGAATTGTCACTCTTTCATATACTGAAACAAAGTATGTAGCAGCCATAGGTGCATCATGTCAAGCAATTTGAATAAAAAAAGTTTTGAAGGATCTCAAGAACCAAAAGGAAGCAGCAAATATATATTGTGACAATAACAGCTACAACATTGTCAAAGAATCCAGTATCTCACAAAAGAAGCAAACATACAGACACAACATATCATTTCATATGGGAACTAATCAACAATGGAGAAATCTCTTTGGGTTTTTGCTGGTCTCAAGATCATTGTGCAAACATTTTCACCAATGCATTAGGGAGAGAAAATTGTGTCTCTAGAGATCGATTGGGTATCAAAGATGTCAGGAATGATGATTGGGAGAGAGTTGGAATTAATCCCAACTACCTCTACCAATCAGATCATTACTCATCCATAACTCCATTACTCTCACCCACACATCGTCCTTCCTCTCTGCAGTTGAAACAGTCACGGAAACAGTCACGGATTAGTACTTTAGAGTCGTAAAAATTTATGCTCTGTTTTATCCCTTTGACTTTGCAATGTGGTAGATAGAACGATCATCTTTATTGCAGATTCTCTGCATCCAACAAGCAAGGAGCAGAGTCAACAGTTGACTCTGCTCTTTGTTCGATGGATGTAAAAAATCTGCAATAAGTATCGAGAAAACAAATTTTTTCACATATACGCATATGCATTCCAACGTATTGTATGCTCTGTTTTTATATATATATAGATGCACCAGAGTTTTTTGATAAAAAAAAGGTGTGGGTGAATCAAAACAGAGTGTTGGGAATGTAGAAGACGTAACATTATCTCTTTGACTTTGCAATCTTATCTATTTATTTGGTAAATTGGTAGTAGCTGTTGTAGCATCAACTTATATATATTCCTGTAGCAACAAGTTGTATGAGTCTTTTGTTATAACTATTGTAACAAGGGATATATGAATTTTGATTTCTGAAGCATGGGAAGAGCAACAACTCTATCTCTTCATATTTAACAAAAATGAAGTAAATGTAAACAAAAATTGCAGCATATTTCTGTGTATTACTTGTGTTAATATTGTGCTCTGTTTTATTGTGTCTCCTTTGCCTCTCCCCTTCACCAATCGATGGTGATCAAGGGATATCAGAAGGTCGACTAACTCGGAGGTTGATTCCCATCTCACCACCTTCGAGGATGGTCTTGACATTGTGCCTATTGACGGAGATCGACATGTGAAGAAGGGTTGATGAAACTACTATTTCTGGCTCCTTATACCATTTATCTTCTTGGCCCTTGGTCATGAGGTATGGTAAATCGTGGTGGATAAAATTACCTTAAAGCAGAGATAAGTTAGGCCTCATTATAGCTGTGGAAAGAAATTTATTCATGCGGGTTTAAATCTCTCTGGTGGTCGTGTAGATAAATCCTACAATGCAATCAGTCTTGTAATCTTTTTGCAGATATATGTTGTTCTATAGTCTATTATCTACCTTCCTACTCCCAATCATAGTAAAAACAAGCCAATATATCGGGTTCTATGGTGTAGTGGTTAGCACTCTGGACTTTGAATCCAGCGACCTGGGTTCGAATCCCGGTAGGACCTATTCTGTCGAAATAGGTGTATTATAGCACTTGCACTCTGAAGTTAATTTTTGCTGATATAGCGACTTAGGTTCGACTTCCAGTACGACCTTTCAGGATGAAGTAGCCTGTACCTAATGCCTGGATTGTTGATCCTCCAATAATTTTTGCTGATATAGCGACTTAGGTTCGACTTCCAGTACGACCTTTCAGGATGAAGTTGCCTGGATTGTTGATCCTCAAATTTTTGCTGACATGAGTTTCTAGATATAATTTTATTATATTGTATAAACTCTATTGTATATCATGTCAACTTTTTTCATCTGAGGGGATGTAGCTCATATGGTAGAGCGCTCGCTTCGCATGCGAGAGGCACGGGGTTCGATTCCCCGCATCTCCATCGTTATCAGTGTTTCAGTGTTTGCATACTTTTTTTATATATGTCAGTCTTGCTTTTTGTTTAAATTAAGTGATTTGAATTTATTCAAAGCTTCATCGACCGACTTTATAGACTATTCTCCTTTTGAAATGCCCAATGGTTTCAAGGTAACGTCTTTTTATTTTCCTTTGTTGCTATTGTTTTCGGACCATGAGATATATATTTTATACAGGTGGTATTAGTTTGTTTGTAAGCAATTATTTTTAAGTTTGAAAATGTATTTTATTAAATCCAGTTTTTAAAATGTTTTTTAATTTAATTTTAATTGATTTAGAATTATATAAATTTTGCTTAACTTTATGTTTGTGTCATCCTTGTGAAAAGAACCGCTTTTTTGGTTTTTCGTTCCTCTTATAAAAAAATTTACAATCACCTTTCCTCTTAACATTATAATCACCTTTGATGTCCCAAGCGTTTGAGTTAAGAATATTCTTCAATGTACATACTTAAAAAAGATGCTTCCATATCACCATGTGCTTCAAGATATTTGAGGGACCATTTTAATGTATCGAGTACCTTGGCGATGTCACATTAAAACTAATATATGAAATCATTTTTGTCAAACTTTATTTTTTGTAAGTTTGTCAAAGCCAAGCTTCCACGGAGACGACTGCAAGTCAATCTCCTCGTATATGAGTGGAGGTTTTGGTCATTGCGCAGAACGTAAGTCTTTGGCAGGGATGCAAGAACCAGAGAGAACCCAGGGTTGAGGTTTAGGTCATGCGGAGATTTGATGCAGGGATGCAAGAACCACAGGGAATGCAGGGTTGAGGTTTAGGTCATGCGGAGATTGCGCAGAACGTAATTTTTTGGCGATGGATCATGAACTAGCGATGATCGTTTTTCTTTGACGATGGAACAAGAACTAGGCGAATGTTAAATTCTTGTTAGCAGGTTTTTATTTGGCGAAGGATCAAGTACTGGATTGTAATTCTTGATTGCACAAGTCATTTATCCCTTGAATGCTTGGTTTGTGCTAATCGTTTATGCGGTGATCGGTATTTTATGAGGCAATCGGTATTTTTGGTTTCTCGGAGATCGGAATTATTGTTTTGAATGCAGTGTGCCTGTATCTTTTGAGATTATTAATGTCTGACCGATTGTTTTAATTATCCTTGGGTGATTGATATTTGGCGACCTCGAGCGTGGAGATCGGAGTTAAGACAGCATAGAACCTGTCGTATTTGGGATCGTTGAGTACTTGTGAAGTGATGGGAGGCATTTTGCCACTTTGACAGATGGCTGGGGAGTGACCTATTTGTGCTTACGTTTCTGATTTCTCCTTTATTGATTCTCGTAGGGTCATTATTTGATCTGTTTGGATGTGATTAATGTCATTAAGAGCACTAAATTCGTTGGCTCGGACTCCACCCAAGGGTCGGCGAGTCTTTACACAGTCTCGGGTGGTGGATTCGAATACTATTTCGGCCGGGATATCAACATTTTCCCCTGTTAATGAAGTCGTGGGTGCCATGATTTTTTCTCCAGAGGCTTGTGGTGTACCAGTTCCGAATCCTGTCACGGAGAGGGAGGCTCTGTTTGTGTGCAGACAAATGGTTTTAAAGTTCTCTGAGGAGGATTGTTCTGGAAAGTTTTCTATATCATTTTGTGCACCTGTGTCGAAAATGCACCAGAATTTGTCTTCTGGTCGAAGGGTTTCTGCACGTTCACTGGAGGAGGATTCTTTTGATCCATGTGAATTCAATTTACAGATTGTGAGAGGAGATGGGGGCGTTATGGTTTTTTCTCCTGCTGATCAGTCGATACCGATGTCGAATCCTCGGGTGGTGAAGGCTCTTGTCGGAGATAAGGAGGAGGTTTCTCTGTTGGGTGATGAGACTTCGGCTCATCAGGTTAGTAATATTGAATCCTCTGCTCTCTCTGTATCAGGTTTGGCTGGTAATGTGGGTTTTGTTGGAGATATACCTATTATATCTCATGATGAGGATATACATAGGGTGGTGGATTATCCTATGGGTCGGGATTCGGGTTTAGGGTTTGTTGTTGATAATGTTGATTTGGAGGATCTGGGGTATGATCTTAGTCTGGATAATGGCTTTGTGTCTAAAGATTTGGCAAAAGGTTTGAATTCTAGCTTCATCGGGTCTTCTTTCGGAGGCTTCAATGGAGATAGTAGTTTACCTGCTAAGATTGATTCCCTGCACAGACCTTCGGAGGGTAGGGATTTTTCTAGATCATAGCCTGTCCACAAGAGAAAGAATAAACCAGTGCGTAAAGTTGACCTCCCGTTTCTGATGGTTGGTGAGGATATATCTTTAAATCAAATAGTGCTTACCAATGCATTCACACTAGTTGGGAGATTTGGAGGACGTAGGGTCTCATTTGATGGTTTGAAGACTTGGGTTCTGGGCACGTGGAAGAATATCTCTGTACCTGATATTTTTTTTCTACCGAAGGGTTGGTTGGCCTTCAAATTCACATCTGAGGTGGATGATGCTCGTATTTTGGCAGGGAAGTGGAGATGGAACTCCTCAGGTTTGATCCTCAAAAGGTAGACTCCAATGTTTGATCCGCAGATAAAGAGGTACGATACAATCCCCATTTGGGTTAAATTACCAAATTTACCCTTTCAGCTTTGGTCTTAGGAATTTTTTAAACTTATTGGGAATATCCTTGGATCCTTTCTGGAAGCTGATTTTTCTTTTTTAGACTCTGGAGTTTGTTTCCTGGGGAGGGTTTTGGTTTTACTAGATCTTCGCGAGGGCTTAGCAGCAAATATCGATATAAGGATTGGGGATACTGTAATTAATCAAACTCTTGATTATATTGGTATACCATTTAAATGTAACCGGTGTAACAGTTATGGTCACTTGGTTTCTAATTATCATTTGAAAAAGAACTATAATGATGAACTTAAATCTAATTTTGCTTAGAGAGTAAAAAACCTGTGGTGAATGCTGTTTTTGATGAGCAGGGTTTTGTCTCTGCACAAACTAGGGTTGAGGGTTTTGATATTTCTTGTAAGTCTGATATTTCTAGTATTGAGAACCTTAAACCTCTTAGTTTGACTGATGCGAGGGTTAATGATGGTATATCTGATGACGGTTTTATGTTTGATCCTCCTTTAAGGGATTTGGGTTTTATTTCTCCTATTAAGACTAGCTGTAAAACTGGCTATTTTCTAAGATCCTGTAATAAATTTCTTACAAAGGATTCTGGTTTATCCAGCTTTGATGTGAAGAACGGCATTACGGGTTTGAGCTCGGCTGGTCCTCTTTTGAAGCAGAATGATTGGACTTGTGTTATTGGGGCACTTAGAGCAGTACAGACCCCTGTTTTGGTTACTTAATGCTTTTGATGACCCTAAATTGTCAAGGTTTGGCTAGTAAACCTAAAAAACTAGCAGTTTGCACACTTGTTGAAGATCAGCATGTCGATGTTCTATTTTTACAAGAATCCATGGGAATTGGGCAAGTTTTAGTGGTAGAATTGGAAATTTTGCTAAAGAGGTGGACGTTTATATCCTTGGATGCTTGTGGTAAATCTGGAGGTCTTCTGTTAGGATGGAATTCTAGATTCTTTCATTTTATGAATGCATGGGGGGTGGGTTCTAGTCTCTGTGCATCTGTTTTCTCTTTTGAACTTAATATGGATGTGTGTTTGGCCAATATCTATGGTCCATACATAGATAGAGAAGGTTTTTGGAATTTTCTTATGAATTTAGATTGTCTTAAATGTGAAAAATTAATCCTTGTAGGGGATTTGAATTTTTCCATTGGTTTTTCTGAAATCTGGGGCAACAGGGCTAGGATGGATCCCCTTTCTGATTTCTTTTCAAAAACTTTGGAGAAATTTGGATTGGTGGATATCATACCATCAGTCTTGCTTCCTACTTGGACTAATAGAAGAGTTGGGACTGAAAACATTAGCAAAAGATTGGATAGGTTCCTTTTATCAGCAGACATGCTTGATTTTGACTATTTTTACAGTCAATGGGTGGAAAGTGGGGGTGAGTCATATCACAATCCTTTTTTTTTAAAGATATTGAACAGAGGGATCAAGTTGATTAGTCCTTTCAAGTTCAATCCACACTGGCTTGAGAGTGATGAGTTGGTTAAATTATTGAATGAAACTTGGGTGCTTTATTCGGATAACCTTCAAGCTTCTCCTACTAATCAATTTTCTTCAAATCTTAAGAGAATTAAAGATGTTTCTATTGCATGTTCTGTCAAGAAAAGGGAGATGGAGTTTAGAGCATTAGTGGAAATTGAAATTATGCTTTCAGTTTTTTCACATAAGTGTGGCTTTGGCTTCTTGTTTGAGGAGGATAAGGTTGTTTTAATAGATTTGGAATCTCGAAAGAGGAAAATACTATTGGATCGAGAACATGAGGCTAGAATGAAGAGTAGGGCAACTTGGTTGCTTGCTGGGGATGATAATACACCCTTTTTCCATAAATTTGCTAATCAAAGAAAAAACATAAACTCTATATGGAAGATTGAAGATGATAGGGGAAATATGGTGGAGGGTTTTGAAGACATTGGTGGAGCTGCTGTCTGTCATTTTGAGTCACTTTTTCAGGTTGATTCGAATCTTAATCTTTCTGAACTTTTAAAAATTTATGGAAATTTTCCTTCTTCTATTTCGACTGAAGAAAATGTTGATCTTATTAGACCTGTTACATTGGATGAGATCAGATCTATCTTGGCCCTGTGCAAAAATGATAAGAGCCCTGGTCCAGATGGGATACCTGTAGAGGTTTATAGGACACTTTTTGATGTGATGGGAGAGGATCTATTAAGGGTCATTGAGGACTTTAGGAAAAATGGTAAAATTCCTGTAGTTCTTGATTCAACATTTATAGTTTTAATACTAAACATTGATTGTCCTATGACTTTTGATGGCTTCAGACCTATATCATTATGCAATTTTAGCTATAAGATTATTGGTAAGATTTTATCTACAATGATTAAGAAGGTTCTAGGGAGATATATATCTTCTGAGCAGTTTGGTTTTTTGTCGGGAAGACAAATTCATGATGCAGTGGGTGCTATTCAAGAAGGCATTCACACCATTCATACAAAGGGTTTAAAGTCTGTGGTTCTGAAAATAGATTTGTCTAAAGCATATGATAGAGTTAGTTGGATTTTTTTAAGGGTTATTTTAACCAAGATGGGCTTTGGGGTACCCTTTATTACATGGTTTATGAGCAATCTTACCTCTGTCTCTTTCTCTGTTTTGATAAATGGTGTGGCTTCTAATTTTTTCTGGTCTGGAAGGGGACTTAGACAGGGGTGTCCTCTGGCACCTTTTTTATTTCTTATTGTTGCTGAAGGTTTGAGTAGGGCACTGTTGTGTGCTAAAAACAATGGTTTTTTCAGGGGTATTTCCTTTGGAAATGGAATTTCTTTGACCCATGTACTTTTTGTTGATGATATTGTTATGATCACTGATGGTACTGCTCAGTCTTTATCAATGTTGTATGAAATTTTGATGGACTTTTCTAAAGCTATAGGGATGTTGATTAATGAGGATAAATCTTCTTTTTATTACTCTAGGCTTGATGAAGCAGAGGTGATATTTTTGCAAAATATTTTTTCATGTAAGGTTTTAAATATTGACAGTGGCATGAAATATATTGGTTTTTATTTAAAACCATGCAGATATTTACTTAAAGATTGGGATTGGCTTATTGCTAAAGCTGAAAAGCGTATTAAGAATTGGAGCTACAGATGGCTATCTAGGGGTGGCAAGCTTATTTTGATTAAGTCGATTCTTGAAGCTTTGCCAGTTTTATGGATGCACTTCTGGATCCTTGTTGGGATTATTGAGAAAATCAGAAAACTTTGTTTTAAATTTCTTTGGTCTGGTGGTGATGGAACCTCTTTTGGTATGCCATGGATTTCATGGAAGGTTTTGGCTAATCCAAAATCTTTGGGTGATTGGGGCTTAAAAGTTCCAGCTCTTTTTGCAAAAGCTTTAGCAGCTAAAAGTGTATGGAATATAATTCATGGCTCAAGGTTGTGGGTTCAGATTGTCACTTAGAAATATATTTGGCCTCTAACTCTACTGGATTGGATTAGAGAAAATGACAAAAATAAATCAGGTATCTCCATTTGCTGGAAATCTGTGATTTGGTCTTTTCATCTTATAGCTGATTTTCTGGTTTGGAATATTGGGAATGGAGCTAACGTTCGTATTGGCATGGACCCTTGGGCAGGTTACAAATGGCATCATTGCTTACCTACTCATCTGATTGATATTCTGCATGCTGCAGGTTATTACTTTTTAAAAGATGTTGGAACTGTGTCTGTAAATTTCTTTATGGATCAAGGTTGGTTAAGCTCTAATGATTTAGGTCTGGTTGAGATCATGGATATTAATGCTTGGAATGGATACCTATCCATTCTTAAATCCAGTCATACCAGACTTAGAAATGTGATGGATGAACTTGTTTGGAACCAAGCTAAAACTGGTAAGTATACACCTAAAGGTGGATACATGCATTTGATTCTGAAATAGAATGGAAGGGAATGTGCTTGGTGGTAGAATATGTTTTGGCATATGAAGAGTCCTCTCAAGTCTAAGATTTTCTGCTGGTCTCTTTTTTTAGGAAAAGTCCTTACTTGGGATATACTTAATAGAAAGGGGTGGGAAGGTCCGGGTCGTTGTTACTTATGTAAAAATGATATTGAATCTAATCAACATATAGGGCTTGATTGTCCTTTAAAGCTGTCTGGCAAGAGATTGAAGATAAGGTTATATTACAGAATTTGTGGGTTGGAGACAATGTTTTATCTGTTTGAAGAATTGGGTCTTCAGGTCTCAGGTGAAAAATATCAGGTCTTTACCCCTCATTGTTTTATGGTTTATATGGAAATCTCGAAACAAGAGTTGTTTTGACAATGTTGACACATCTCCTGCGCAGGTTGTAGCTTATAGTTTGGCTTTAATTTATACTTACCCTATGGAAACAGCTGATTTGAAAATTAGAATCATCTCTGAGGAAGTTATTGATAGAAATAAGCCTTGGGGGTTCTTTGATGGTTCTGCTATGGGAATTCCTAAAGTATGTGGTGCTGGGGGTATTCTTTTCCTTAAAGATGATGATTTTATCACTTTTAAAGCTGGTTTGGGGGAAGGGACAAATAACTTTGCGGAGTTATATGATTTGAAATTACTGATTAGATTGTCCTTGAAGAAGCAGATTAAGCATATCTAGATTTTTGGCGATTCTATGCTTGTCATAAATTGGATCTCTAGAAAATTTAGAGTTCATAATGTTCAGCTTGCTCAGTTTCTTCAAGAGGTTATCAGACTTGTTGATTTTTTTGATGAGGCTATTTTTAAACATGTTTTTAGGGAAAGAAATACATGTGCTAATCAGTTAGCAAATGAAGGAGGGAAGGTTCAGAGTGGTTACTGGTTTATTACTGAGTATCAGGGGTCTAATAGACATGATACCTTTCAGATCTTTTAGTTTTTTGATTGGGTTAGGAGAGACATGGGCTGTCTTTTTTACTTCTGATATGGATACTATTGAGCTTCATGTTTTATCAGTTCTTACACTTGATTATATTTTTGTTTTTGCTGAACTTGAATATTATATAGTAGTCAAGATGTTAGCATTTTTTTGGGGAAAATCCAGTTTGGGTTTCTTGGAGACTATTTCTTGTGACTTATTTGATGAATGTATTGAATAGATATATTTTTGGACCGGAAGGAGTCAGAGTTTCTCTGATGTTGGAGACTCCGATTTTTTGATGATGTAGAGTTTGGGTTTAGACTTCCATTGTTATGGAGGTTTTTTTTATCTTCTCTATGAAGACTATTTTAAGTCTTTTTTTGATGAAATTAAGACATATGTTTATTATTATTGAGGATGTATATCAAATTTATGATCATTTTTATTTGATGAAATTGGATCATCCGCTCTATATAATTTTGAATAAAATTATGAATTTTTTCTTTGGGAAAAAAAAATGATGGTAAAAGCCCAACGGTAAGACGTATGGACACTTTTTCAGTTTGCGGGTAGGTCATGGGTTTGAGCATTGAAACCTCTGGGGTCAAGCATTCTGCTAGGATGGTAGATAGTTTACTACCTCTACCATCCACGAATGTGCATAATTATTGCTAAGTTTTCTATACATGTTTCTATGTGAAAATAGTTATGATAGTAAAATCTATATATCATATTATAATAAATATGTTATTATTTATAAAAATAATTGCACCAAGAGAAGCGAGGTGTTCTCATCTTGGGATGTGGGAGATCCTGTCACATTAGTCACGTTATGCTAGCCGACATAAATAAAACATTATGTTAACCCACTTAAAAAAAAAATATATTGTGGATTCATATATTTATATAGTGTCCACTCAACCCAAAACACCAAATAATCAAACTAAATTAAAATTAATTAAAAGATAATGAAAAGGAATTAAAAGATCCGTGTTAAACTCAGATTTACCACTAAAAGGATCAAAATGTTTGAGGTGTAATTTTTTATGAACATTTAAAAATTTAAGATAAAAATAACTTACACCTAAAGATATTGGATCCCTCTAGGTGCTTTCTAGATCCAGGTTTAAGATGGATCTATGCTGGTTATACTAGCATTTGCACCGAGAGGTAAAATATCGTGTCTTTTTGCAACTGAACCATTTCGCAATTGAGTATTTATGCAACTTGTTTTTTTGGTTTTGCGGATTGCGGAAGGGCTCTTTTTTATTTTATATACGTTTGTGTTTCCCATGCAATAAGAGATGTTATAGCTACATGAACACATTCAAAGCACCTTCGAATTAATTTACACTTCAATTGTCCATGAAAGTGGTAGGCACCCCATCTAGGGAATTTCTCAAAATACATGAATAAAAAAATTTCAGCTTGGGTCCACATGAATCAAAACCTTTCTACTTGGGGCCTAACATACAGAAACAACATGTTACTGAGCCACTTTCTCAATGACTGATTATGTAGTAAGGCCTCTACAACATTTAACACAATTGGTTTGCATAGACAATTATGATTTCTTTGGTTAGCATTATTATAATCTCCCACTTTGAATGCAATCCTTGCTTGCATGAAGTTACTCTATCAATAGCATAGATCCATCATAATAGACTCAACCCTGGATCTATGGATTAAAACAAAAAGCGTAAACCTCTTGAAGTTTAGAAGATCAATAATTAAGATGGATTTATGTTTTTTTACTAAGACACCAGGATTTTTGAAAAGCCAAGATTTGGATACGACAAGTACACAAATATAATAAATGAAAAGTGTGAAGAATGCATATTACTATTACCCATTAATGTACATTATCTGAAAATTTGACAAGTTATAACCATGATCCATAATCGATAATTCTGAAGACCATTTCAGCATGAACATGAAGCATATCACAACAACATTTTTCTGAGCCACATCCACATGCCCATGATAGCAGTGATAAGAGTGGTTTTCTTGAAGGTTGTGACAAGAATGAATAACAATGAGGGTAAAGTGAGCAACAATATATCACAGAAGGATGGATCAGGCCTTGACAACAGATCTAGAGCACAAAGATGGATCAAACAAAAACCTTGAGAGAATACCTTGATAGATCAGAGTTCAAGAGCAGATATTAACACAAGGACGGATCGAACCTAGATCACTGTTCAGTGTTTTGGAAATATTTTCATTAAAAAAAAAAAAATTTGGGGGGTCAGTGGGTAACAAAGCCTTTGAACTTTCAATATCCATTTGGGGATTTGTTTGATTTTCCACATGATCCATTTCCCTCTCTAGGGGATCTGTTTCCATAACGAATCCTAGTCGGATCCACATATCCTACGCATTGGTGTGGTGGATCCGATAACACAGGTTTTAGCCTTAGGTGTTTAGGGTTTTGAAATCTTTTTTATTAAAAGGTCGATTTTGGGGGGGTTTGTTGGGTCACAACATTTCAAAATTTCAAGATATGTTTGATTCCACGGGATCCATTTCTTGGGCTCAGGATCTGTTTCCTTATCAAGGGGATCCATTTCAATGATAGATCCAAGATGGATACTAATAGATCTAGATCTGCCTCAGATCCCATGGATCCACAGATCCTACAACCTAGGGTGGTGGATCTGGTGCGACAAGTTTTTTAATTTTTACATGATGGTAATTAGCAAATCTAACAAAATGTGGATCTCATAACACATGTTTATTTACATGATGGTATTAACAAATCTAACAAAAGGTTGGCCTTTCCTTTTTTCAATTAGACATCAGACCTCAAGTTTATCCACATCCACCCAGGGACATGCCACAACCCGTACACCCAAGCTGTAGAGTGCACCTCACTTCTCTTGGTGCAATAAATATCAGTCCCTAGAAACACGTTCCAAATATACTTGTGGATAGTGCTTGTTGGATTATACCATCTTGATCTACATAAACTTATATTTTACAAAATAATCTTGCAGCGGGCCGTCTTAATTTGTAGATTCTATGTTTGTTTACAGTTGTGTGATGTTGTCTTTTTGCTTGGAATCAACCATACCACAACATATGAATGGCCAAGCAATTTTATATGCATGTGATTTCCTATATGTAGTGGGGTAGATTATATCCACTTTGTTGTTTAGTGTTTTTGAATAGATATTGAAAAAAAGCTTCAGTAATTAAACAAAAGATAAAAACTCAGCTTGCATCAAGAATGAGAAAAAGTTCAATGGTACAAATCCTGACAAACTATACATAAACAATAAGTTTCCATCAACACTAGAGTTAAATGTTCTTCCTTTTTTAAAGACTCCTTAAAACGCCTCTTCATTTGTCGTTATGGCTTGAAATTGTTGTACCATGGAAGCTTAGAGACATCAGGCCAGTTAGGTTCATCCGAAGATCCACAAAGCTCAAATATTTTAGTAATTTTCTCTGGCTACAAACATCACAAAAATAGATTAATTAAAGAGATCCACAAAAGTAATGTAAGTTACAAATATAACAAAGAGTCAAAGACAATATAGTGACTCTAGGGGTAGCAAATTTTTCATTTTAACCTCGTTCTTCCCTAGAAAAATTGGTTTTCCATATAAAATATCTACAAATATGCATCTCACCAACCACATGTCAACAACTAGACCATACTTTGTTGAGCCTAAAAGCACCTTTGGGGTCCTGCACACAGCATTAGAATGAAAAATCAACACTCTAATAATGTTCTATCTAGAGTTTACATTGCAAACATGCAAGCAACCATGATTAGACAAAACTGACTGGAATACTAGCATAGGCTTGATTTCACTTACATGTACCACAACGTTATTACTCCATTGGTAATGTTTTTGTTTTGATCTTTGTCGAATGATCTTGCCAAACCAAAATTAGCAAGCTTTAGAATCCCATTATTATCAATCAGCGGATTAGATCATGTTTAAAGCATAAGATGCCATTTTCAAAGGTTTATTTCAATAAGCACATCTCATAATGAAAGGAAGATAAGAAAGAACATATTGATAAAATCCATAATTTACCTTTGATGTCCTAATGCAAAACTTGGTTGATATGACAATAATGTAGCCCGATTAACAACTGCTTCATATAACACTGAGGTACAGAAGCATTTGTTACATGAACATCCAAGGTCTTTATTTGTAGACTTCAAATTTCATTAAGAGGAAATGTAGCACAAATATGAAAAATGAAAAAGTCAACTAATATTTACATTCAATCTCATACATGTATCTGAGGAATGGTACAATGCATTCCTGGTCTCTTAGCTAAACCAGTCAGATCATGATCCATGTATTCAAAGACCATGTAAATGCTTTCATTGTACTTATTTCCATCTGTGGTGCATGCAATAATGGGAGAGACTCAAGACTAACATTTGACAAGAAGAACACAAATATATCACCCAAATCAAAACCACAAAGTAGAGAACTCATATATAACATACCTGATTTCCCTTGTTCATATTTCTCGGGACCTGTATGGCAACAACAACATTTTTTATAAACACGGAATTTACCAAAAATAATCCATAATGGAATTTCAAAAGGAAGAGTAAAATCCACTCTCCTACAATTGTAGGACAAATCAAAACAATATAACCTGGAGAGGTCACTATCTCCTTTAACTTGATGACATTTTCATGTTGTAACTTCTTCAGAATCTTGATTTCTTGAATTGCAGTTATAGGGGACTATGTTAATATTACATTAAAGACACCAATTAATCTAGAATGAAAACATTACACAGAACCCACGAGAAAATATTTGCTTCAAAGCATAACATATCAAAACACAACAATGACACAACCACTCTGTACCAAAAAATTGTTAGATTTTTATCATTTAAGCTAGCATTAACTTAGGATCTTAACTGAGAGAATAACAAGCATAGAAATCAAACACATAAGACAATGAACACAAAGATTTTCCTTGGGGAAACCATAATGGAGAAAACACCGCAAATTCCTCAAAGATAGAATCAACACCAAATAGCAAAGCCCCAAAAACAGTAAGATGATATCCCGACAGCGGTAGCCTCTTTCTTTCTAGCCCCAACAACTTCTTCTTCCTCAGCTATGCACTACAATTGAGCGTGAGTGAGTTTGTATGAGTGTGTGATAAATAGAGAGGCTCACTCTCTATTTATACTAATTCTTGACTTGACAATGAATCACTAGGGCCGACTTCTCTAGGAGAGTCTAATAACCCTAGTGCCCCAGAACTGCAAGGACTTTAACCCTTGAACAATAGGAGGGTTACCCACATCGAATTGACATGACTTGTTTACATTATAGAACCTCCCGATAGGAACATTGGGGCATGACATGACTCAAATACATTATAGACACTTCCTAGAATAAACATCGGGGTACAAGACATAATATATACAAGTGAATACATTCCGAAGTTACAAATACATCAACACTCCCTCTTAACTAGGAAGGTTTTCTTTCGACACAATTTTCAGCACTGGTCTTCTTCTCTGTATCGACTGGATCATCTCGTCCTCTTCATCTTCAAGTCACCTTCATCTTCAAGTCTTCTTCTAAGTCATCTTCTTATTCAAGTCATCTTCATCACGGGATCTAGATCATAACGACTGCTGGATCATCATCACTATACCATCATCAAATCTGGATCATCATCAAATCTAGATCATCATCATCGGTGCTATCTCATAATGGTGTTATCTATCGATTCTTCTCATCACAAGAAGTTCTATAGAGCCAGCCTTTTTCATGCTGGTTGTAGGCCTACCCTTCATGTAGGTCTTCATCAATGCTTATATCTGACCCTAAGTCAGAATGGCTTGCCCAGCTCTTACATCTAACCTCATCTTGTTAGAAAGGCATGCCCAGAACTCACATCTAACCTCATCTTGTTAGAAAGGCCCAACACTCACATCTAACCATGTGTAAACACATCATGCCAGAATGGCTGAGCACTTATATTCGACCTCATCTTGTCGGAAAGGCTCTACACTTACATCCGACCTCATCTTGTCAGAAAGGCTCTGCACTTACATATGACCTCATCTTGTCAGAAAGGCACTGTACTTACATTAGACCATGTTCGAAAACATTGTATTGGAAAGGCTCTCAGTCCCAGACTAAGGATTCCTAGTAACTGAACAGGTGCCTCCATTCTCCCAGAGAATGGCATCAACCCTTATATCTGATCAAGTGGGAACACATCCCTCAATCATAGTAGAATGGCCATGCACTCACATATGATCATGTAAGACTACATCCTATAGTCATATTAGAATGGCCCTCAATCCCAGACTGAGTATTCCTGGTAACTGACTAGGTGCCTCCATTCCAAGAATGGTATTCAACACTTATATTTGATCATGTAGGAACCAATCCTACAGTCACATTAGAATGGCTCAGCACTCACATCTGACATGGAAGGAACCAAATCCTCTCACCATGACAGAATGGCTCAGCCCTTACATCTGACCATGGAAGTAACCTAATCCTCTCACCATGTCAGAATGTCTCTAGCACTCACATCTGACATGGAAGGAACCAAATCCTCTCACCATGATAGAATGGCTCAGCCCTTACATCTGACCATGGAAGGAACCTAATCCTCTCACCATGTTAGAATGGCTCTAGGTCTCATCATTTCCCTTTGGAGGGAACCTCGATCTGGAGAACACCAAGCTTCTCCTTGAAGTACTCAAACTTCACTCTGGCCAATGGCTTCGTCAACACATCAGCTATATGTTCATCTGTCGCAACATACTGGAGCTTCACTGCTCCTCTCTGCACCATATCCCTGATATAGTGATACTTGATCTCGATATGCTTTGACTTGTCATGGAACAATGGGTTCTATGACAACTTCACACAACTCTGGTTGTCGCAATATATACAAGTAGAAACCAACCGAAGATCAAATAAATCAAATAGTAGCTTTCTCAGCCACACCGCCTCACAACTAGTTGAACAAGCTGTGACATATTCTGCTTCAGCCATACTCAATGCCACATAGGAATGCTTCCTGCTAAACCAAGAGATCACACCTGATCCCATACTGAAGTACTCTTCATATCGATGGCACTGCCTGCCCAATCTGAATCAACATAACCCTCCACGTTAATCTTCTGATTTGCCTCGTACTTGAGGCGCCCATGATCAACTGTACCCTTCAGGTACCTCAGAATATGCTTTGCAGCAATCAAGTGAACATGTCTCAGATCTGTCAGGAACTGACTAAAGGTGTTCACAGCAAAGCAAATATCTGGTCTTGTGTTCGTCAGGTACATCAAGGACCCAATCATCTGACGATACATCATAGCATCAACCTCTTCTGATGAAGCATCACTCAATAGCTTCAGGTTTGATGCCATAGGTGTGGTTATGGCCTTGCAGTCCACTATCCCGAATCTCTTCAGAATCTCTACTGCATACTTCCCTTGTCCAAGGAAGATTCCATTTGCATTCTGCCACACCTCCATGCCTAGGAAATAGTGCATCATACCCAAGTCTTTCATTTCAAACTCGGTAGCAAGTTTCCTCTTCGTATCAGCAATCAACCCATCCATACCTGTTACAAATAGATCATCCAAATATAGTAGGAGTATCAATGGGTTTCCATCTTCAACCTTGTAGTTAAGGTTGGAATCTGCTTTACTCTTGGTAAAGCCCAAACTGGATAGGAAGCCATCAATTCGGCCATACCATGTCCTATGTCTCTGTTTCAAACCATACAGGGCTTTCTTCAATCTACACACATGAGACTCCCTATCATGTGTCTCAAAACCGAGTGGCTGCTCCACATACACTTCCTATTCTACTACACCATTCAAGAAAGCAGTCTTGACATCCATCTGGTGTATCTTCCATTTCATCACCGATCTGATGGAAGTGTATCTGGCTACAGGTGCAAAATTTTCTTCATAATATATTTCTTCTTTCTGGGAGAAACCATGAGCCACAAATCTTGCTTTATATTTCTCTATGCTGCCATCTACAACATGCTTGATCTTGTAGATCCATTTGGAAGTTACAATGGACTTCCCTTCTGTTCTTGGGACAACATTCCAAACATCATTCTTCGTGATCAATTGATACTCTTTGATCATAGCATCCTTCCATTATTTCCTTTCTGCCGCTTCTTCATATTTTGAAGGTTCTTTATCAATAATGTCACATAGCAAGGCTACATAACTGGAGTAGGACCTAGTTCTCTTTCTTTCTCTCTGTGTTTCTTCTGAAGTTCCATATCTTTATGCACCTTGGATAATTTCACGTACCCCAGTAGGTTTCCTCTTATGAGTATTCTTCTCCTGAGGTGGGTCTACATGTTCTTGAGGTTCTTCTAATTCTCGATCCTCTTCTTGAATTTATTCGTTCATGGTTGTATCATGAATTCTGGGTGCTTATGTTTCTTCAGGTTCTTCAGCCGGTCTCTTCCTGGATTTGATGTAGGCTGAATCTTTGTCAAATGTTACATCTCTGCAGATGTCAATATTCTTGAATCCTGGGAAGTATATTCTGTAAGCCTTCAAGCTTTTAGAGTATCCCACGAATATACCCTTATTTCCTGAAGGATCTAACTTTGTGCTATTTTCTTTCGGAATGTGTATGTATATAGGAAAGCCGAATATTCTAAGATGGCTGAATTCTGGTTTCTTTCCAGACAAGACTTCTTCAGGTGTCTTGTTCTCTAGTACTCTGTGTGGAATACAATTATGTACATACACCGCTGTTCTGGAAGCTTCTGCCCATAGATGCATGGGAAGATCTTGATCATGAAGCATGGTCTTTGTTGCTTCCATGATCATTCTATTCTAATTTCTTTCTGCAATCCCATTATATTGTGGATTATATGGAGTGGATAACTCCCTCTTAATCCCCGAGTCTTTGCATAGCTCTTTGAATTCATTTGATGTGAATTCTCCACCATTATCTGATCGAAAGGTCTTGATCTTATTTTCTGTGTGATTCTCGATCAAGGCTTTGAATTCCTTGAACTTGCTGAATACTTCATCTTTGTTCTTCATAAAGTATATCCATGCATTTCTAAAAAAATCATCAATAAAAGAAACATAGTATACATACCTGCGTAGTGAACTGGATGACATTGGACCGCATACATCGGAGTGGATGGTTTCCAAGATTCCTTTTCCTTGCTCTCGCTACTTGGAAATTTCTTCTTTGTGTTATTTCCTTTCGCATATCCTTTGCATACACCTTCATGTTTTGTCTGTATTTCTGGGAGACCTTCAACATCTTTGCTTGCAAGTGGTAGTGCTCTGTAATGCACATGTGCAAGCCTTCTATGCCAAAGCTAATTTGGTTCTACCGAGTCATGAACGAAAGCTTGTTCTAGTTGGCCCTTTAATTTGTATAGTCCTCCTTCTTGTTCCCCAATCATTACTGCATCATTGAAAGACTTTCCCTTTGGCCACATGAGGACTTGGCCATATACAAATGAAACCCTCATTTCTTTTGCATCCAATGCAGATATGGAGAGGAGGTTCTTCTTTAGTCCAGGTACAAATAATACATCTTTCATCTTGATAGACTTTCCAGAGTCTAGCTTGTATGAGGATTCACCACTACCTTTCATTGGATACTGGTAGTCATCTCCGAGTTTCACCTTGTGAGGTGATTCATGTTCAGATAGTTTCACAAAGGATTTCTTAAATCTTGTCATATGTTTGGAAGCACCACTTCCTATAATCCAATCATTGCTGCCATGTGTGATAGTTCCCATGAGAACGGAAATCAGAACATATTCTTCATCACTTGAAGAATCATCACTGTCTTGTCTGTTTCTCTTTGTGGAAGGTTCATCATCCTCTACAGCATGAGCATGATGTCTTCTTTTGTTTCCCTTCTTCTTGTCAGAGCTACTTTTGTTTCTAGGTTATTCCTTTGATGAGAGTACTTACCTCTATGGTGGCTAGATCTGGTTTTCTTGGATTATACTGTGAGATCTTGATCTTCACTTCCCATCTTTTCTTCTCGTGCTGCTATCCGAGCTTCTTCTTGAGAGCATTCTTCTCATAGTCTGCTGAACTTGATTAACTTCTTTCTGGAACAGATCCCTTCAATGAAAGAGTCCCATTTCCTAGGGAGACCATTCAAGGTGGTCATTACAATCTCTGCATTCTTCACTTATTCATCTGCTGCTTCAAGTTGTTCTTTGATCTAGGAGACCCTTGTGAAGTATGATTTTATGGTCTCCGCATTCTGGATCTTCACAATCTTCAACTGGTTCCTCAAAGTCATCTTCTGATTTATGTTCTTTCCTTCAAACAGTTTGGTTAGGGCATCAAACATAGCTTTAGGTGTCTTTAGGGAGGACACCTGTGGTATGAGGTGATCCTTGATTGAATCAACAATAATCCTCTTAGCCATAACCAACTTCTACTTGTGTAAGGCCTTAGCCTCATCTCCCTCTGGAACTGGAATCTCCTCATTGATGTAGGAGTCCAACTAATTTTCTTCCAGGACCAGGGAGATCATATACTTCCAGGCTTGGAAGTTATCAATTCCCTCAATCTTGGTATGATGAGACATCTTAACTGAGAACCTCAAATGGAAATACAAAATATTTAGATCTTACCAGGTCAAGATGTCAGATCTGGATTTGGAGCTGAATTTCTGTAGTGCTGGTTCAGGAGCAGATTAGGGTTTGACTTTCCTAGAGTTATGACCAACCAAAGGATTTGATATTGATCTCTAAACTTCTATTTTGAGGAGGAGATCAATCCAGGCCTGGGCTCACTAAAAATTCCACTTCTGTGGAAAGCCTTAATTTCTAGCACTGGTGTCGGGTCAAAAACTAAAAGTGCTCAAAATCAGATTCTGCTTCGATAGAAAGATGCACCCTAGGGAGGAGAGTCAGTCCAACCTTCTTTTGCTGAAAATCTGTGGAGAGAGATCGAAAAAGTAGGAAGCCCTAGTTCCCGCAGCTGCACAGTGTCTTCTTCTCAGGTTAGTTCTAATACCATGTTATATTTTTATCATTTAAGCTAGCATTAACTTAGGATCTTAACTGAGAGAATAAAAATCACATCAACCAAACACATAAGACAATGAACACAAAGATTTTGCTCGGGGAAACCATAAAGGAGAAAACCCCGCAACTTCCTCAGAGACAGAATCAACACCAAATAGCAAAGCCCCAAAAACAAAAAGATGATATCCCGACAGCAGTAGCCTCTTTCTTTCTAGCCCCAGCAACTTCTTCTTCCTCAGCTATGCGCTACAACTGAGTGTGAGTGAGTGTCCATGAGTGTTTGATAAATAAGGCTCACTCTCTATTTATACTAATTCCTAACTTGACAATGATTCACTAGGGCTGAATTCTCTAGGAGAGTCTAATAACCCTAGTGCCCCGGAACTGCGGGGACTTTAACCCTTAAACAATAGGAGGGTTACCCACATTTACTTGACATGACTTGTTTACATTATAGAACCTCCCGATAGGAACATCGGGGCATGACATGACTCAAATACATTATAGACACTTCCTGGAATAAACATTGGGGTACAAGACATAAGATATACAAGTGAATACATTCCAAAGTTACAAATACATCAACAAAAATTTAATCAAAGTCCAAACATAGAAATTTCTTAATCCTGACTAGAAAACTCTCACACATGCATATTGAAAAAAGATTAGAGATAAATCCAAATACATACTCCTTATCTTTCGTTATCAATACGATTTTTCTTCAAGGTAACAACTTCCTTTGTCTGGATATTCTTGACCATGTAAAACTGCCTGAAAATAAATAAAAACCCATCATTCTATCCCCCATTTTTTTACCCGCCTATCAATCAAAATCATGTTATCATTATTTATGTCTGTTCAAATGGTTCCAATAAAAGTACAGCATAAATAAGAGGGTTTGATCCATGAAATGAAAAAGTCTTAATTACATGGTTACAATATCAATCAACTGAAGAAACCCTAAATAAAGTATTTTGAGTCGCTTACCCATCTGTGCCTTCTCCAATCTATTCAAGCTTTTCAAAGAAACTAACGCTGTGAGAACCCTATGAGGGCACCTCTTGCAAATTCAACTGCCTAGGAGTTGCTAGTGCCATCCTCCTTCGCCAAAATAGAAATCCACGAAACTAGACGCCCTTTACAACAGTAAAATAAATAAAAATAAAATGGAAGAAAATCACTTGTCTATCAATATTTTATTTTACAAAGTATTTAAGAATATTTTGGTAGGTACAACACGCCCATGGTTAAATACAGGGATCAAAGAAGGCAGCATGGAGTTGATTGGTTAAATACACATATGAAAACACTCAGGATTTATTGCTTAGACGTGATCAATTACATTATGAACACTCAAAATGAATTCAGTTTTGAAAGAAGAAAACTCATGTTCTTGAGCACTGAATTGATGCCTCGGTGCGGCAAGTGCATTATGGAGCATTGAATCTATGTCCTCAAATGTACTGATGTCGTAGGTGTGATTATGGGCACACTGGCGCACCTTTACACATGTGGAGAAGGTCTTGGCGTGCGTGTAGTTCTCGACCAGGCCTGCAAGCTACGCCCGATGTGCTAGAACTTCTTGTTGAACTCCGGGGATGCGTGTGAGTCTTCAAATTCGCTCATGCTGCTATTAGCACACTAGCCATACCATAAGCATGGATTTGCAATCTACCTTAACACAAGAGCTCCCGCATTCCACGACACATGTCCAATCACCTTTTTCCAAGTTGACGAGACATGTGTCAAAACGTTATTTTCTAGGGAGATGAGGAATCTTCTGAGACTATGTCTCCATTGTCAACGTCTCCGACATAAATAGCATTTGCACCTAGACATGCAAAGGAACACTGAGAGAGTAAAAATATTGAGTATTTCCGCAACTGAACCTTTCTAACTTACCTTGGGAGACTAGAAATTACATTTTAATAATAATTTTGTAGGTACTACTGAGCCGACTTACAACTGAGGTTTTACCTCAATACATTTATGAATAAATACATCAATGTCATCCCTGATTGGAGGATCAACATATCTCTCTCCCCTTG
>LPNX010892770.1:424354-443136 GCA_001517045.1 Pseudotsuga menziesii | reverse complement strand
CCCCCCCCTCTCCCCTTCCCCCTCTATGTCTCCCTCTCACTGTCTCCCCCTCCCTGATATATATTTATGTGGGAATGAAATGAAATAATAGATATAGCATCATAAACACATACATTTTGCAAATATAACAGAGATACAATAAACACATATTCTATTAAATGGAAGAAACAGAACAGACTGTAATAAAATAGCTAGAATGGTGGTAGCTATCTCTGAGAAGATATGTGACTACTACGCTCATCCATGCAAAGATGAATCCAAAATGAGTCCAAAGGGGCCTATTTATAATAAGTACGAGAGCGAGAACCCCAAAATTTCAAGACATAACCCTAGAAGATAAACCATCATAAAGTTTGCGACCCAAAGGTGGTAAGTTGAACTATCAACTTCTCGGGGTCATAATTTTTGCATACGATCTCCAATTTGGACGCTCGATAGCTTGTTGGAAATATCTATCCAATATTTACAACTTTTGACTATGGCCAAATGAATGTTGAAGAAAAGCATTTGGCCACTCGAATTTCCAAAAAAACGTCGTTTAGGGCCTCAAAATAGCCCCGAAAGTTTGGGACCCAAAAAACCATAGAAAAATAACTAGGAAACTGCCACAATGGACAATTGTTTTGAGCTAGTGGAATAGGTGGGTGGCCACCGATATCCATCTGAATCAATCCTCCCTCCTTAGAAATCAGTGATCTCCATTGCATTGAATCCCATATCATATCTCGAACTGTGTTTTGAGTTGATCTCCTGGTGCGACATTTGCTTAAGTTAAGATGTTTCTTTTCTTTGGAATCCCGAGAGGGATGTAATTGTGGTGTGGATGAGTTTTTTTTGGAGGAGCACCTTGAATGCATGGCCTTGCATCGTAGAGGTACTCAGATGGATGAGGAAAAAATGACTCGGTTTTCTTCTTGTGTCTAATGAGCATAGATACCCTATGATGAGGGTGTGAAGGTAATATAATGTTCTCCTTCAGACACAATTGTGAAGAGGAATAATTTTATGATGTGGGAGATTATCTTCCTACCTTGCGAGACTATGTTAGGTTCAATTATCTCCGGTATCAGATATATTTTTCCTCCCAAAGTAACGATGACACTGCTAGGTTGTGACTCATATACAACATGACGCTTCCACATGTGTGGTTGTCCTAAAAGAACATCACAGACTTCAAGTGGGGCCACATCACACAATAAATCATATTTGAAAGGTTTGATTCCATATGGTAGGAGGCATTGTTGAGTAATGCGGATACCTCATCCTTGGCTTAACTAACCAATGTTGTAGGGTTGCGGGTGTGGTGTTGTCGGAAGCTCCAATCTCTTGGCAAATTCTGCTGAGATCAGGTTCTTTTGGCATATATTGTCAACAACTAAATGTAGTGGGATTCCCTTCACCCACATCTACAAGTGGAAGAGGTGCTCCTTTGCCTCTGACTCTTCGAGATCCTCTAGTCGAATATGTGCGGTAGCAACAGTGGGGTCTGCATCAATGATATGCTTCCCATTGTTCGCGACTGTGTCATTGGGTTCAGAATCAGAATCGAGATATGATTCTGAATATTTGATCTCGACAACCAATGACTGCTTTGAGCGACATTCATCAATGTTGTGCCAAGGGATTTTATGAAATTCGCACCACTTACGGGTTTCCTTCTTTACCTTTCCATCCCCCCTTCTTTGCTTGTTATGGGGACTAGTTTTTCTTTCGTTACTTTGTTCTGCGGGCCAAGGTTTCCCTTGCCTTGCTTCTACAGTGGATTCATAGGTCCAGAATCTCTCTTTTTCTTTTGTCAAAATTTCTCCTCTATTTTGACAACATACCATTAGGCAGATCCAAGTGAAGAGATGTTGAGGAAGTCCATCTCAGTTCAGATGTACCGATGTAGACCACTGTGATATTTCAGTATCAGGTGCCGCTCAAAGTCCTTGATACCCAACTTTGTGTGCAAGGTATGAAATTTGTTGGTGTACTCTAACACCACCTGGTCCCTCTCTTGACGTAGAATGGTCCATTTTTTGTATTGGTCATCATAGTTTCCCATAGGGTAATATTGTTCCTTGAGGACATCTATGAAAGAGGCCCAAGTGGGATTTTTCTCAAACATTCTAATGAGTTTTTCTCCCAATAAGTACCCCACCAGTTTTGGACATGGGGGACTACCTTAAGGAGAGAAAAGGTGATATTTTCCCTAACAGAGAAATTGCTGACAAAGAAATACCATTCTATAGCATTCAACTAATTATCTAAGGCATATGCATCGATCTAGCCTTCAAATAAAGGAATATCAAAGTTAACTTGTACCTTGAAGGGAGTTGCATCCCCAAACCGACTAATCATTGAAGATGCACTTGCCGCTGTAGGCATTCGTAGAAGGATTTGGGAAAAACTATCCATCATCTCGTTCCTCTGTTGCACAAGGGATTCCTTGAGCAATGATTTTCTAGGATCTCTTGCTCCGTCATCTCTATTTTCTTCCACCATGGGAGGTCGTTTGGGACGGCGAGAGTGATTGAGTGAAACTAGTTCGAGACCAAACTCTCTATACCCGGACCTTGTCGGGGACATGCACCGAGAAACAATCAAAGAGCAGATTTGTCTAACACCACTAATCCGTATTTATGTGGGAAAAAAATGAAATAACAGAGATAGAATCATTAACACAAACATTTTGCAAAGATAACATAGATACATTAAGCACATATTCTATTAAATCACGGAAATAGAACAGACTGTAATACAATAGCTCGAATGGTGGTAGCTATCTCTGAGAAGAGATGTGACTGCTACTCTCATCTATGCAAAACTGAATCCAAAATGAGGCCAAAGGGGCCTATGTATAATAAGGATGAGGAAGAGAACCCAAAAATTCCAAAACATAACCCTAGAAGATGAACCATCATAAAGTTTGTGGCCCCAAGGTTGTGAGTTGAACAATCAACTTCTCGAGGTCATAACTTTTGCATATGATCTCCGATTTGGGGGCTCGATAGCTCGTTGGAAATATCTATCTGATATTTACAAATTTTGAATGTGGTCAAATGAATTCCAAAGGAAAGAGGCAACCATCTAGCCACCCGAATTTCTAAACAACGTCGTTTAGGGACTCAAAACAACCCCGAAAGTTTGCGACCCAAAAAACTATAGAAAAATAACTAGGAAACTGCCACAATGGACAATTGTTTTGAGCTAGTGGAATAACTGGATGGCCACCGATATCCATATGGATCACCCTCCCTCTCCCTCCCCTCTCCCCCTCTCCGTCTTTGTCTCCCTCTCCCTGTCTCCCCCTCCCTCTCCCTCCCCCTCCCCCTCTCCCCCCCTCCCTCCTTCCCTCCCTCTCTCCCCCCTTCTCTCTCCCTCCTTCTCTCTCCCTCCTTCTCTCTCCCTCTTTCTCCCTCTCTCTCCCACTGATCTCTCCCTTCCTCCTAATCACCCTCTCCTACCACTTACCACCCACAGTCTCTCTTTCTTTCTCTCTCCTCGCATCCTATACCTCTCCTTATCTTTAATTGCCCTAATTATCCCTAAACCCTATCCTCTCTCTCCACCCCAATCTCTATCTTTTTCTTTCCCCACCCCAATTTTAATAAATTTGAATTACTAATTAAAAATAGTCTACATGTAAATACATATAAATAATATACATATAACCTACCTCTAACTTATTTAGGTTTGACTTTTGACATAGTAAAATTATAAAATTTTGACATAGTAAGAAAACTCACATCAGCAAAATTAAAAAAATTTAAAAATGTAACTACCTAAAAGACTAACCCCCCAAAAAATTTGTGCACTTTGTGAAATATCCTTGCAGAAATGAGTTGTCGCACTTGATTTGGGCTCGCTAAGAGAGGGTTGAAATTTTGAGGATTCATTTACTGGTGTTCCTCATGAATCATCCATGGATAAATATTTAAGTTAGTAGTGTTTGATATACATTTTATATCAAACATTTATGGATATTAGGAAGTTAACTTTTTAATATATACATTCTAAACTTATTTATAAAAAAATCTAATAAACCATTTAAAAAAAAAAATACAAATACCTTTAAAAAAAATTAGAATTATAATAACAATTACCTAGGTTGCTTCACACCAATCCCTGGGCTTTGTATCCAAAGTTACATAAATTTTCTCATCATGTGCCTATGATATTGAAAGAAGAAATCCATAACATTTGGTAACTACCTAAAAAACTAGCCCCCCAAAAAATTTGTGCACTGTGGGAAATCTCCTTGCAGATTTATGAGTTGTCGCACTTGATTTGGGCTCACTAAGAGAGGGTTGAAATTTTGAGGATTCATTTACTGGTGTTCCTCATGAATCATCCATGGCTAAATATTTAAGTTAGCAGTGTTTGATATACATTTTATATCAAACATTTATGGAACTTAGGAAGTTAACCTTTTAATATATACATTCTAAACTTATTTATAAAAAAAATCTAATAATTTTTTTTTAATAAAAATAAAAATACCTTTAAAAAAACTTAGAATTATAATAACAATTACCTAGGTTGCTTCACACAAATCCACGGGCTTTGTATCCAAATTTACATCAATTTTCTCATCAGGCGTCTGTGATATTGAAAGAAGAAATCCATAACATTTGGTAGTCCCTGGGCTAAGCATCTGTGATATTGAAAGAAAAAATCCATAACATTTGGTCGTCCCTGGGCTAGGAATCTATTATATTGAAAGAACAAATCCATAACATTTGGCAGGGGCCTGGGCTAGGCGTCTGTGATATTGAAAAAATAAATCCATAACATTTGGCAGTCCCTGGGCTAAGCGTCTGTGATTGCATATCCGTTCGATTTCAAAGTTTAGAATGTGTTGGTTTTACATTAACCAACTAAAAAACTCATTCAAATTGTACCCATTGAGTCTGTTTTCCTAATGGGTAGGCTATTCCATCATTTTACAGAGCTTAGCACACTATGAACACACTTTCTCTGAGGTGATTTGCAGTTTTCTCATCAATTTTGTGTAGTTACATCAATTCACATAGGGTATTCCATCATTTTGCAGAGCTTAGCACACCATGACTATGATTTCACTGAGGCAATTTGCAGTTTTCTCATGGACTTATGTGTTTGAATCGCCAAGGCCACAAATAAAGTCTTTAGCACATGTTTCCCCTTTACCCAATTTTGTTGCTGTGAATCCATGAACAATGAAAAATTAGCATGCACCAAAGGTTCATATATGATCTGGGCCTTCATAGATAGAAGATGCAACTACTATGAAAGATGGAGCTAAGATAAAAAGATGTCACTAGCATTGTTGACAGATTGAATCTGAACCGGTGGAAAAATGGTCTAGTCCCGTGAATAAAACAATAATTTATTTAAGACACCTAACAAGAATTAGACGTCCGATCAACAATAAAGTTATGTCTACATTCATTGTAAGAAGACTTGGAAATGGGAGAGAATCAAAATAATAGAATTCGGATTCCCACGGCTATGAAATCAAACGACCTCTTTCACTACAGAGCAGATAGATGGGCCACGGGTGAGATGAGTGATATGGGAACTTATCAGCATGTTAGGAAGCGGAGCATGTTTATTCCATGGCTTGCTCTTGCCCTTTATCTTGTTTCTATTTGCCGAGGAGATGTCCGGGACTTTGTTACAGATGATTTCTTCAATGTAATTGTATCTGGTGATGTGCCTTTATGTGTTGAGGGTATTACTAACCAATATTTCTTCAATGGAATTTTATCTGCTGCAACTGATGGCTACAAGGAAAAAGCTTCTATAAACATAATGAATTCATTAATGCGGCCAATTTATTCTCTGGATTTGGTACAAATGGGACCTCCGATGACAATACGAGATAAATCGTTGCATTCTTCTCCCACGTTGCTATTCCGTCATTTTGCAGAGATTAGCACACCATGAATATGCTTTCTCTGTTGCCATTTGCATTTTTCTCATGACAATATTGGTTCCAAGACGCTACTCTCATGGATCTCTCATGTTGCTTTTGATACAATAATATTAATGAAATACCTTACAATTGTGAAACATAGATGGTGTGGGGGGCCATTAATCAATCTTTGTGGATCTAGAAGTTGGCTTCCCTGGGTCAATGTGATAACATATTCCCTTACGCTGCTGTTATAGCGTGTGAGCTGTCCTTAGTTTGTGGATGTTTCAATGGCATATCCTCATGTTCATCTACATGTGCATCTAATTATTTTTCAGCAATATATTTCGTGATCCCCAAACCAAAATCTACCAAGATTTTACAATTCTAGCAAACACCCCAAGTGCAAGACAATCCCAAAACTTGCTAGGGATGCCACACTATGATCTCGGCTGTGAAAATTGCAAGTTTGTGCGATGTGTGATCAACCCAATGAAGATGATCTGTACCATAACTTCACTATCTGGTTATAAAACGCTTTCAGGAGGACACATCATGAAGCTCGAGAATGTCATGTCTCACTGCTTGAACATGGACAGACCCTCAAGCAAGCAGCATAAGGACACATAAGATGGAGGTAGGCATCGAAAACAATAACAAAACACATGTCCATTCACCATTTTCCAAGATGACAATACAAGTGTCGAAACGCTATTTGGCAGGGAGACGAGGAATCTTCTGAGACTATGTCTCCATTGTGAATGCCTCTGGCGTATTAAAATATTTTGTTTCAATAAGATATATTTTTTGTTAAAAGAATTTCCATGGAAATAAGCATCTTCACCTTCTTGGTCAGCCGGATATCCAAACAAGAACATGTCTCAACGGAATTGAACCTGAGTGTATGGAATGAAATCCATCTAGCCACATCAATAGACCACCATATCCTTGACACTTATAAAAAAACATGTTTTAGAATCATGGAATAAACTTAAATAGTATAGTTTAAATATTTTAAGTTCTTAACCTTTTTTTAAATATATTTTATGTTTTGTTTTTGTTTAAAGTTTAGTTGAAAATTAAAAAAAAAAAAACTTAGAATTATCTCTCTCTCTCTCTATATATATATGGTATAATTCAGGTGATATAAAGATATTAAATTTATTTATAAATTTTATGAAGATATTAAATATATTTAAAAATTTAATAATATAATTTGAACTCTTCTAAATTTTATTTGAACTTATAAAATAGAGAATAGGATTAATATACATATTAAATCTATTTATAAATTTTATAAGAATATTAAATCTATTTATAAATTCAAATATATAATTTGAACAATTTTGAATGTTATTTAAACTTAAAAAAATAAAAACTAGGATTAATATACAGTAGTTAAAGCCACAGGTTAAATATACAATACACTGTCTTACAAATAATTGAAAAAAAAAGTAAATAAATAAACTACTACGTTTTTTAACTTAACAAATAAAGTGAAGGATTAATATACAATAGACAAACATAAAAATCTGGAAACTTCTAGCCTTGCTTAAATCGTTAACCATTTTCAACTCTATTTATGTACCAAAGATCCAGTTCTAGAAACTTCGCCTGTTGCTGAAACACTAAAAACTTTGATTATTCTGAGCGTCTTTGGAACCATCTCGTACACGATTCCACCAAGTAATTTCAAGCCTATAAATTTTTCTTTCATTTTCTCTTTTGCATTCAACGATTGTAGCATCGATTTTCCTGTGACTTCATATTAGTGCAAGCATCTAGTCCTGTGTTTAATTATCAGGATTTGCTTGGTTTCTACAGCCATTGCAGTACAAGAATAAGTTTGAAAGAATGGCCTTCGCTCCTTTCTTTGGTCGATCCAGAGCCTGTAAGCTCCCGCATCCGCATCCATTCAGCGGGCCGACGGTTCATCATCTGCATCCATTCAGCGGGCCGATGGTTCATCATCCACATCCATTCAGCGGGCCGACAGTTCATCATCCGCATCCATTCAGCGGGTCGACGGTTCGTCATCCACATCCATTCAGTGGCTCCTCAAAACTGCCGACGGTTCATTTGGTTTGGCAACCGTTTTCTTGTTGGGAGCTTTTGGAGTGGTCCATCACCTAGATTTGTGGAACATTTGACACATAGCCAACAGAAGCTTGATGGAAGCTTGGCTATTTAAAACCCCTGTTGGTCCCCAAGCTCACAATCTCAATCCCCTTCAGCTTTACACCATCAAGAAAGAGAAAGCAGAGCTTGGAAGTACCGTACAGAAAGCTAAAATTGTCTGGAACAAGGAAATCTTCTACAGTAAGACAAGTAGCATCAATGGATGGAGGTATGATCTATTCGGCATTTCTATTTCTATTTTGTTCAGAATCATAAATTTATGCTAACAGTTGGTATTAGAGCCATTATCTCTACCTTGGTGTTCTGTATGTAGTTTCCATTGTAAGGTTTTTTCTATGTGTCTGGCATTGTTTGTTTGGGTGTTGATCTCTTACATGAATTGTGAGTTAATCTGTTGGTCTTTCACCCTGAGCCGTGGACTATTTGGGGCTGTCTTCTTCTCTTTTCGAGCCATCTAAGGCCATCGCCCTATTGTCTTGATTCATATTGCTGAACCGTGACATTATTGTGGGATGCTTTGAGCTAGGTGTGATCTCCTTGTGTTTGCTAAAGCCTGGACAATACTTTCTTGCTGCTATTAAATTAGACCGTGACCTTGCTGCTGTGTATTAGAGTGGGTCGTGACCTTGTTGGCTACCCATTTTTGGATCGTGACCCGTGTTGGCTGCCCAGACTTGGTCTGTTACCCTGCTGCTGGCCATTAGAGTGGGCCGTGACTCTCTAATGACAGTTTAGACCTGAGCCGTGATTTGTTGGGGCTACCCTAGGCTAGGCGTGATCTCTTCCTGGGCTGCCACTGTGATTTGAGGATAATGGGCACTTTGCATTCTTCGTTGCATCACTTAAGTTTCCTACGAGAATCTGGTCATTCTGCACAACATTTTGTTACTGTTTCAGTGAAGGTTAAATTGACTCAAGTTTGATGAAATCTTGTAGATTAGAATGCCCCTATTCATGTACAAACTTATTAGAAGTTGGAAATTTTTTAAGTGATAGGGTTGTTTTAATTTAATTTGGTGTGAAGTAGGTCGAAGTTTCTGCTGTGAACTGATCGTTAAGGAAAATACCATAAGTTTAAATAAATATTCAACTTGTTTTTTCTGTTTTCTTGATCTCTGAGTTCAGATTCACGGCGATACTTTTTTGTATTTAGCTTCTTAGCTACAGAGAAGTTTATATTGAGTTAAAACATGTTGAGGTTGCCTAATTATCATATTTATTTTAAGGTAAAACTAAGAAATCTTGAAGCCTGAAATGAAATCTTTATATTTAGGCTCTAGTAAAAATACTTGCTTTCTTAGCTGGAAAGAATTTTATTTTGGGTGATCGTAAGTTTACTGAATTGTACATTGTTGAAGCTATATTTTATCAAGTAGCATTTTGGTGAACGTTTTCTTGAAGTATATGGGTTTATAGACAGACATATATATATTGAGTCGTTTTAAATTCTGGAACTGACAATGGAGTTTAAATTTCTTAGCTTGTCCTCATCCAGATCTTTTCATTTGAAGCTTGTTTTGTTACAGTGAACAACAATAATGTCTAGTGATCTATATGATATTTAATTAGAGAATAGCCACAGCATCTCTAATTAATTAATTTTTTTTTTTTTTAGTATCACATAAAGAAAGTTTAAGACATTAATTGTAATTAATTATACTAAATATAATAAATTTTATCCCACAGGAATTTTTATTATATTTATGTAATTAATTAGGATAGAATATTGAATTATTCATAACTTACCCACAGGAATTATGAATTAATAGTTTTATCATGAAGAATATTTGAATATGCTTGAATTAAAAATTTAGTCCACAGGCAATTTTTATGTCATTAGATTCAATCTTAAAGCATGAATTTACATTGGTAAAACATGAAATTTTATTTGGTCTCAATTTTAACGTAAGCATGTGATCTTTATTTTTATGCAGTTGTACAACCTGCAAATTTCTCTGAAATTCGTTTTGATATCCCTGAACTTAAGGGAGATAACTATAAGGTCTGGAAAGAGAGAATTCTCCTTCATTTGGGATCGATGGACATAGATTATGCTATTAGGAAAGATGAACCGCTAGCACTCACCAATACCAGTACTGCAGCAGACATCACGCTTTATGAGCGATGGGAGCGGTCTAATCGTTTAAGCATGATGTTCATTAAGACTAAAATTTCAGCTGGTATTCGTGGTTCAGTTGATCAGCATGAAAGGGTCCGAGATTTGCTAAAATCCATTGATGATCAATTCGTCACTTCAGACAAGGCACTAGCAAGCACCCTAATCATGAAGTTCTCATCCCTAAGGCTCATCAGTGTGAAAGGTGTGCACGAGCACATTATGCAAATGAGGGACACTGTGGCTCAATTGAAGAAACTCAAGGTTGAAATATTAGAGTCTTTCCTGGTGCACTACATCCTGAACACCCTTCCGCATGAATATGGACCTTTCAAAATCTCATACAACACACATAAGGATAAATGGTCAATAAATGAACTCATGACCATGTGTGTTCAAGAGGAAGAAAGAATGGTGATGGAACTAGGAGAAAGTGCAATGTTGGCAACGCATAGGAAGGGGAAATCTCAAGCCAATAAGAAAGGGAAAGGTAAAGTACCTCCCCAAGCTAATAATAAGAAGGATTCCAAGTGTTTCTTCTGTAAAAAGAAGGGACACATGAAGAAGGAATGCGAAAAATTTCAGAAATGGCTTGCGAACAAAGGTAATGCAATATCGTTTGTTTGTTATGAAACTAATATGGTCAATGTCAATATTAACACTTGGTGGATTGATTCTGGATCAACAATTCACGTTTCGAATTCCTTGCAGGGTTTGTAAAACCTAAGGAAGCCAGTGGGAAGTGAGCAAAGCATCTTATCAGGAAACAAGATGGGCTCGCATGTGGAAGCTATAGGAACATGCTATTTAACTTTAAGAGTGGCTTTGTTTTAGAATTAGAAAAGATATTTTATGTTCCAAGATTTTCTAGAAACTTGATTTCAGTTTCAAGACTTGTACATTTTGGATATTCCTTTAACTTTTCAGAAACATCCGTCAGTTTATTTTATAAATCTGATTATGTTGGGAATGGTATTTTGTCTGATGATCTTTACTGCATTAATTTACAAAACAATGTCACTTATGATTCAATGCATGTTCACATTGGAACTAAATGATGTGTTATTAAGGAAGATTCCTCTAAATTATGGCACCGGAGGTTAGGTCATATCTCCATAGAAAGAATTAAAATATTGGTAAATGAAGGAGTACTTAATACTTTGGATTTCACTGATTTTGAGACTTGTGTGGATTGCATAAAAGGAAATTAGACCAACAAGTCAAAGAAAGGTGCCAATAGGAGTTCGGACATATTAGAGATCATACATACTGATATATGTAGTCCAGAGATGGACTCACATGGTCAGAGATACTTCATCTCTTTTATATATGATTACTCACGATATATGTATCTCTACATGCTTCATAATAAGAATGAAGCATTAGATGCCTTTAAGATATTTAAGGCTGAAGTAGAGAAACAATGTGGCAAGCAAATTAAGATCATGAGATCAGATAGAGGTGGAGAATATTATGGTAGATACACAGAATATGGACAAGCACCTGGGCCATTCGCTAAATTTCTTCAAGAGCATGGGATTGTTGCCCAATACACCATGCCTAATTCACCCAACCAGAATGGTGTAGCAGAAAGAAGAAACCAAACTTTATTGGACATGGTGCGGAGTATGCTTAGTAGCTCCAATCTTCCTAAATCCTTGTGGACTGAAGCACTTAAGATGACAGTGTATATATTAAACCGAGTTCCAACCAAGGCCGTTCCTAAAACACCTTTTGAATTATTGAAAGGTTGGAAACCGAGTTTGCGACATATGCGCGTTTGGGGATGCCCGTCTAAGGTGAGAATATATAATCCACAAGAAAAGAAGTTGGACCCAAGGACCATTAGTGGGTATTTCATTGGATATGCTAAAAGGTATAAAGGTTACATATTTTACTGTCCATCTCACGACACTAGGATTGTGGAATCAAGAAATGCAAAATTTCTTGAAAATGACTTGATCAGTGGGAGCGATCTAACTAGGAACATAGTTTCCGAGAAGGATCATTCAGAATCTCAACCTTCCACCTCAAGTGATAGATTGGTTATTGTTCACAGCACCCCTCAAGTACAAACTAGTGTTGAACAACCAATTGTTGAAGTTCCACAAGCTACTGACGGCATTCTAGTAGATCAGGTAGTTCAAGAGTTTCCAAGCACTTTTGAACAATGAGTTGAACCACATACTTCTAAAGAAGATAGTGATACAACATTGAGAATATCTACTAGACCAAGGAGATCAGCAATTCCTGATGATTATGTTGTGTATCTGCAAGAATCTGACTTTAACGTTGGAGTCGAAAATGATCCCGAGTCCTTTTCACAAGCCATGAATTGCAAAGAATCAGAATTATGGTACGATGCCATGAAGGAAGAGATGAATTCTATAAAGAGTAACGAAGTTTGGGATCTTGTTGATTTGCCTAATGGTGCAAAAGCCATTGGATGTAAATGGGTCTTTAAGTAAAAGAAAGATTCATCGAGCAACATTGAGAGATACAAGGCTAGACTTGTTGCTAAAGGATTCACTCAGAAAGAAGGAATCGACTACACGGAGACTTTCTCACCTGCATCTAAGGAAGATTCCTTACGCATTATTATGGCATTAGTATCCCATTTCGACTTGGAGTTGCATCAAATGGATGTGAAAACATCTTTTCTAAATGGAGATCTAGAGGAGGAGGTTTACATGAAACAACCTGAAAGATTCCCCTCTAGTGATGGCGAGCAATCGGTTTGCAAGCTCAAGAAATCCTTATACGGTTTAAAACAAGCATCTCGCCAATGGTATTTGAAATTCCACAATGTAATTTCTTCTTTTGGTTTTGCAGAAAACATTATGGATCAATGTATATACCTGAAAGTTAGTGGGAGTAAAATTTGTTTTCTTGTTTTATATGTGGATGACATTTTTCTAGCAACCAATGATAAGGGTATGCTGCATGAAGTGAAACAATTCCTCTCTAAAAATTTTGATATGAAGGATATGGGTGAGGCATCTTATGTCATTGGCATTAAGATCCATAGAGACAGATTTTGATGCCTCTTGGGTCTGTCTCAAGAAACCAATGTTAATAAAATTTTAGAGAGATTTCGGATGAAGGATTTTTCACCTAGTATAGCTCCCATTGTGAAGGGTGATAGGTTCAATTTGAACCAATGCCCAAAGAACGACCTTGAAAGGGAACAAATGAATAACATTCCATATGCTTCTGCTGTCGAAAGCCTAATGTATGCTCAAGTCTACACAAGACCTGACATTACATTTGTTGTGGGAATGTTGGGACAATATCAGAGTAATCCAAGTATAGACCACTGGAGAGCTGCAAAGAAAGTAATGAGGTATCTTCAAGGAACTAAAGACTACATGCTTATGTATAGACGGACGGACAATTTGGAAGCAATTGGCTACTCAGATTCTGACTTTGATGGATGTGTTGATTCACGCAAATCAACATCAGGATACATTTTTATGATGGCCGGTGGAGCTGTATCATGGAGGAGTGCCAAGCAGACCTTGATTGCCACTTCCACTATGGAAGCCGAGTTCGTCTCCTGTTTTGAGGCTACTTTACATGGTGTATGGATTAAGAGTTTCATTTCTGGGCTTATAATCATGGATTCTATCTCTAAGCCATTGGGAATGTATTGCGACAATTCAGCTGCTATTTTTATGGTTAAAAACAACAAAAGTGGGAGTCGAAATAAAAACATCGACATTAAGTATTTAGCCATCAGGGAACGTGTTAAAGCACAGAAAGTGGTCATTGAGCACGTCAACACTGAGTTGATGATCGTTGATCCTTTGACTAAGGGCATGCCACCATTTAAATTCAAGGATCATCATGTAATGAATATGGGACTTGGTTCCATTATGTAGTTTCTCATTGCATGGACAATGTTATTTTTAATGAAATTCTTAATTACTGTGCTGTTTTTTCTCATACATATGTGCACCTTAATTTAATTTGAGAAAATTCATCTATGAGGACCAAGAATAAACATAAGGTTTATTCATTAAGAAATTGTTGCCACATAAATTAAAATAGCAATAAATACATAGTAATACATGGAAGGTAATACTTGTCATAAGAGGACTTATCGCCATGATTCTTGTATCTATTACTTAATACAGATTGTCAATAGGTTTTAAGATGAGACATTAAGTTTGGAAGTATGGACCAAGTGGGAGAATGTAAGCTCCCACATCCGCATCCATTCAGTAGGCCGACGGTTCATCATCCGCATCCATTCAGCAGCTCCTCAAAACTGCCGACGGTTCATTTGGTTTGGCAACTATTTTCTTGTTGGGAGCTTTTGGAGTGGTCCATCACCTAGATTTGTGGAACATTTGACACATATCCAATAGAAGCTTGATGGAATCTTGGCTATTTAAAACCCCTGTTGGTCCCCAAGCTCACAATCTCAATCCCCTTCAGTTTTACACCATCAAGAAAGAGAAAGCAGAGCTTGGAAGTACCGTACAGAAAGCTAAACTTGTGTGGAACAGGGAAATATTCTACAGTAAGACAAGTAGCATCAATGGCTGGAGGTATGATCTATTCAGCATTTCTATTTCGATTCTGTCTCAAAGTTTTATTCCGCATTTGTTCAGAATCGAAAATTTATGCTAACAGAGCCAACAACCTGTGGGATTCTTGGGAGTGCGACAACAACAGCCTATTTGATCTACAGGTACCACTTTCCTGAATCTGGGACACCTTTGACTTCAACAGTGCAATAGACAACCTATCCTTTTCCTTCTAGTGGGACACACAAGCCATTGTCAACACCAGGCTCGATTGGAAGGAAACCCCCGAAGCTCATGTTTTCATCGCGGATTTTTCCAGTATGTCGCACTTTTCTTTGTTGAAATTGCCCTATTTTTCTATTTTCAATCCATCAATTAAATAACAGGCAGCTCCATTGAATGTATTTATGGAGGGCTGAAGAAGGAAGAATTGAAAATCAAATTGGTAGACAATAATAGTTTGAGCATAAGCGGAGAAAGGCACAAATAGGACACCGACCAGTGGCACTAGTGGAACGGTCTAGCCAATAACGAATAATAGAATTAAAATAAATAAAATTAAAAGAAAATAATTTTTGTTTTTCGTAGAAATTTACCTTTACCCGTCCTCTTGCATGAATCCCTCCCCAGCATGCAATTCACTTGGAATCCATCCATGAGCACCTTTGGAAGGTAAGGATACACTAAAAGAGATAACCCACCTCTCGCATTCAATTTTTCCACCCATTTTTTTCATCGATAGTTTGGAGTGGTGGTTGCTCAATGCCCCCTCCTCACTCCCCAACCTGAGCAACCCTAGGGAGTGACTGATACACAACCGACAACCCACCCTTTTGCCCTTCTCTCAGCGTGAGAAAGTCATTATTGAAAGAGGGGTGAAGCATGGAACATCAGTATCTTTCTAGAGGGTTTCATCTTATGAACATAGCCTACATGGTTTGCATCGCATGGTTATTTTATGCTTCCCATAGGCTCTTCCTCCATGTTGTAGTGCTCCTTCTCTTTTCATCTCGAGACGCGTAGTGCACAAAATTTGAATGACGAGCTCTTCCTTGGCAATTTTTTCACTAGAACTTGTATTGGAGTGACGGTTGGTGAGCTTTAGGATTAACCTAAAATGGATTTTATTTTATTTTTTCATTTTTAAACTGGTTTAATTTTTTTTACGGGTGATAAGCTCTTTCTAACAGGTTTTTCGAGGGCATATAGTGGCCAACTCCTCCTCCTCCCCCAGTGGAAGTGGAAGAACAAATCCATAGAATTCGACAGTTCCTGGGCTAGGCATCTCTAATACTGAAAAGAAGAAATCCATAACATTTGGCAGTCCCTGGGCTAGGTGTCTATTAGAATCCGAAGCATTTGTACAACCCATACAAGAATTAAGGATGCCAATGTATCCAAGGTACCATTTTTTCAAGGACAAAGACGAAGAGAGGCTAGAGAAGCCCTGCCATTATGGACTCACAGAAATCAGGTCCCCCAGTTATTCTTTCACGGATCTTACCCTCCTTGATGTTTACATTGTTTATTTTCATGTTTTTCCCAGTCTATTACATTGTATCGAACCCGAGACCTTTGCTTAGATACAAATCATGAGGTTTTAAATACATTACAGAAATGGCACACAAGCACAACATGAATATGGGCTTGAGAATTTCATGTCTGACTTCCCGAACACAAATGGACCCACAGACCCTTAGGCGGCGAGCCACAGGGAACGTCGAGCTCGCAAATGAGACGTAAGACACAACACCTGTCTAGGCACTATTTTCCAAGCCGATGAGACACATGTCGTAATTTTAGTGGGAAAGGAGTAATTCTAGTGGGCAGAAGATTATATTTGCCAAGTCGACGAGACACGTGTCATAATTTTAGTGGGCGGGGAGACAAGGAATCTTTTGAGACTGCGTCTCTATTGCGCATATTTTGAAATGAGCCAATTTCTTTGACTTTTACTTTACTTTTGAATTTTTATTTGAGACTAGGTCTCCATTGTGCATATTTTGAAATGATCCAATTTCTCTGTCTTTTACTTTACTTTTGAATTTTGATTTAAAAATTAAAAAGCAATTAAAAGTATGTAACTTTAATTTAAACTTGTTTACCACAATATAAACATTATAAATAAAATTTACAATAACATAAGAAATTTTCATAAAAACATATAATTTAAATATATATTTTTAAATCTAATCATAATTATTTAATCTAAAGATGATTGCCATGGCTTACAAAGTTCTAAGATATGAGACTTGCTTAAAATAAATGTTCACATTAAAAATAATTGTTATTTTGATCAAAGGTGTCCACACATGTACATATAAAAAGGTGTGGTTGTAAAGCAACTTAGTCCTTGCTTAAGGGATTGTGCATCTAGCTACAACTTCACCTAGATAAGACATTGAGATTTTGATTGACCTAGCTATGACATAAGCTTGATGCAACATTGACGAACATAGTATGACATTGAGGGTTTTATAATCATTTTATTTTTTATTTATTCTATATATATTTATCATAGGCCAATGCTTAGTGAAAACATGGATGTATTATAATAGATGTAAAGTCCATTGCATTATTTGTGTTGCATTAATTTCCAAATTATTTCCACATATTCTATGGCTGAGAGTCAACATTTGACTAGGATATATCATAAGGTTTAGCAAAGTTAGAAGCATATGGTTGAGAGTAAAATAACTAGCCCTTAATGTAATGCGTAGTATATTAGATGCTTTTTCTTCTAGGGTTTTTTTCCTATAGCTTTAGTTGGGGAGATTAGGGCTAGTAAAAAACAACTGGTTTTCTTTGGTTCTCATTGGTATAAACCCTTGCAATTATTAAATAACATGAAAATCAAGTCGTAGTTCTTAAATCCATCAAAGGTGAGACACATCGCACATGATTCAATAGCTATCGTCTTATAGAAAGAGCTTCTAGCAATTTCGGGGACATTTCCACCTCGTGGCTCTTGTTGTACCATATCTCTTGTAGGTTTGGTATGCATTTAATTAGTGTTTGCAAGTTTTTTATTGAAACAATGAAATCGTAGGCACTATAATTAAAGTTGGAAAGTGAAGAATTGATGTTGGAGATTGTGTGGGTGCACGTGCTACATGGTTTGCACCTAACACTTTGTTTCATGAATGGGATTGATTAGAAGTCCATGCTCTCCTCTAATTTCTACTTTTAAATTTCTTTATGTCTAACCAAATATTTTGTTGACTTGAATGAGGAGGGGAACTAGGTTGGTGGGAATGTTAAGTGGGTTCTATGTCTAAATTGTTTTCTTTGTGTTAAATGTTGGCAAAGAAACACATGGGTACATATAGCGACAACCTTTGTATATTCTTAATGCCATGCTTGAAATGTCAGAATTTTGTCATTGTTTGAGTTCAAACTAAGGTTGGTATTTTTGTTTACTTCTTGTTAAGTGATTACATATATTGATGGACTGAAGGTATTGGTATGCCCATAGTATAAATGAAATTTTCCATTGCTATAGTTTATAATAGGGTTTCTTACACTTAATGAGTTTTGTCACTGCTATCCAAACATATGGCCTTCTCTATCTTCTTGTTTGTATCGATGTCTCTAGGTGTTTTGTTGTTACTAGTTGAATCGTGTCCTTCTTCTCACTTGTTTTTACATGCATGTGATAGATTGAAGTCAGTTATCTCCATTGTTTTATGCTTTTAAATCTCTTTGTGTCTAACAAGTTAGTTTGTTGATTTTATTGACTGAGGAGAATTGGGTTGATGGAAGCGTGATGTGGCTTTAGAGTAATTAAGTGGAAATGTGAATTAGCATCTATGCAGTTTCTTAACCTATTACCCCTTGTCTGAGAAAAATTCTATGTGTACATGAATATGGTTGGTTAGTGGAGTTTTTGTTACAAGAATTGTCAAAATAAGAAGTTTAATGTGATTAATCTGAAGATTGAAATATCCAATGGAAGTTTTGGTTGTTTTGTGTTGGCTTAATAATTTTCTTAAAGGTAAGTGACAATGATTCCTTGTGTATGTTTTTTTAATGTTCAAAGTATAAATTATAATGCTTGTTATAATGTTAATAAATTGCTTATTGGATTTGAAATTGTATCTTCTAATGATTGAAT
>LPNX010892770.1:286248-424276 GCA_001517045.1 Pseudotsuga menziesii | reverse complement strand
TACTTTGATCATTGTTCACTTATTTGAAAACAAATGTTTCTTGTTCTATATTATGTGGTTTCATGCCATTTCTAACTTAGAAGTTGGTTTTTAAGTCTATTTCTAAAGCATTTTTAAGATTAATTAGTTGATCTTATGTTCCTCTCTCCATTTGAAAAATTGAATATGGACCCAAAAGATTCACCCTTTATTGAATGTACATTTCATATAAATTGAGACATTCAAAAAAGAGGATTGAATTACTTTGATCATTGTTCACTTATTTGAAAACAAATGTTTCTTGTTCTATATTATGTGGTTTCATGCCATTTCTAACTTAGAAGTTGGTTTTTAAGTCTATTTCTAAAGCATTTTTAAGATTAATTAGTTGATCTTATGTTCCTCTCTCCATTTGAAAAATTGAATATGGACCCAAAAGATTCACCCTTTATTGAATGTACATTTCATATAAATTGAGACATTCAAAAAAGAGGATTGAATTACTTTGATCATTGTTCACTTATTTGAAAACAAATGTTTCTTGTTCTATATTATGTGGTTTCATGCCATTTCTAACTTAGAAGTTGGTTTTTAAGTCTATTTCTAAAGCATTTTTAAGATTAATTAGTTGATCTTATGTTCCTCTCTCCATTTGAAAAATTGAATATGGACCCAAAAGATTCACCCTTTATTGAATGTACATTTCATATAAATTGAGACATTCAAAAAAGAGGTTTATATATCTTATTACTGAAGTATGATTTATAGTTAAAATGTGATTGTTGCAATCTTGTTTAACAAACCAAAGCCATGGAGAGGACATGGGTATTGAATATATATGTATAAGTACTACGTTCATGTAAGCTTTGGGGCTTAAACTCACAACATTTTATTTTGTGGAATAAATATTAATTTCATTATCTTTTATGTGAAGGGATCTAAAATAAGTTTTGATTCCCGAAACTCATATCATTTTATTTTATGGAATAAATATTAATTTTATTATCTTATGTGAAGGAATGGAAGCTTAGTAGGGTTTAGAGTTAAGTGTGTTTTTGTTTTACTTTTTCATAGTATTTGAATATTTTCATCTCTTTTTATCGATTCTCATGTGTATCATATTTCTTATATATAGAGATTAATGCCCTTTTTTACTATTCATTATTTCTTGCTTTCGCAACATTTTGAGAAGATTGGAAAGGTTTTAAGAAATAGACATTAAAACTTAAATAATAAGGTATTTTTCTTTTGAATTTTTGGGAAATTTGATTTCAAACTTTTAATCTATCACTATTTACAACCTATAAAGGAGAATCATTAACCATAACAAAATTGAATGTATTGACAAGGTCAAAAAAAAAAAAAGTTAACAAACTTCCTAAGATACCTCAATTTCTTCTTTACATCTTACTAGTGGAAAAACATTTAAGACTTTATATTCTCAAGAACAAGACCAAGGTCATTGTCCCTCACCCACCAATGAGATTACTCTTTGTAAAAAAGGAGTATAAAGAATGAAGAGGGAATTATGTAACAACCTTATAGGAATACGAGTTGGAATTCAAATGAGCGACTTTTATAAAGGTCTAAGGCCTGTGCAAATTGTTCACTAAGAAACCAAAATGAGAAATTGACAGTTGGGTAATTATTTAGCTATGTGCCATCAATATGTTCACTATATCATGACCATTGTTGATATCTTGTATCATGATATCTTACAATTTATGTAACATGTATATTCCCTTGAATAGTGGAGTTCAAAACAAAGAAGGGTGCTTGTCCCCAAATCATTGTCATATCATATTATTGATTGTGTTTTGTTTCACAAGAATCATGATGGCATTCTCCTAAGATGGTTAGAGGAGGAAGGTATAGATAAACCTCTAGTTGAACTGCTTGATGGATCTGCTAGAAGATTTTACATCGATGAAACTACTGCTTATAAAATACTCAAAGTAGGTTACGACTATCCAAATATTTTTAAGGATTCACATGCTTGGGATCAAAAGTGTGTCATTTGTGAAAAGAGTTCCATAAGGGAGAAGAAACTAGTTGTACCTTTTCATCTAGTGGTTATCATTGAACCATTTGAGCAATGGGATTAGATGTCATAGGAGAAATCAACTGTAATTCTTTGAAACATCACCATTACATCATCACTACCACAAACTATTTCATAAGGTGGATAGAGTCAATACCTATTCACAATTCCAATGAGGATGCAGTCATCAAATTCTTGGAAGAGAACACTATAACTAGTTGGTTTTGGGTTCCAATTTCCCTGGTATTTGATAATGCTTCATACTTTCCCTCATTAAAATGAATGAATTTTCTTTGATAAAAGGAATTAAATTGCAATACTCTTCCAATTATTATTCTCAAGGGAATGGGTTAGCGGATTTGACAAATGTGAATATGATTAAGATCATAAAGAAAACAATGATTGAAAATCCAATAAATATGCATAACGATCTCCTAAATTCCCTTTGGGATGATAGGTTCATGCTAAAGAATGCCTTAGGGAAATAAGTTATCCTACTCGCAAACATACCCTTTACTTCCTTACAATTGGTGCAAGCATCGAGAGGGTTTAAGAATTACACTATCCAATATTGGATTAACACTCTACTAAGGATGGAAGAAGAAAGAGAGAAGAATTGGTTTGGCATCATTCGTACTAAAAATAAATACTTTAAAGTGGGATAATCCACACAAAGAAAAGGGGAAACATACATATTTCCAACAACTATGGCTTGGTCCCTATACTATTCCTAAAAATCTTGCCCCTAGTACATAAAATTGCAAGACCTAGAAGGGGCTATTAACTCTCTCCCTACAAATGGTAAATACTTAAAACAATAATTTGCTTGGTATAATGAGGAAAACCAATCTTATACATAAATTATTCTTTTCCCATTTTTTTTTTGCTTTATTCTAGTTTATTTCTCCTGTTTTGACTTATTTACCCTTGGTTTCATTGTTTTCATTAAAGTTGAGTTCCAGTGTCAAAGTGCAGATTGGGAAAATGTTTAGTCTCATTTTGTAATAGCCTCTGAGCATCCCTTATCCTATTGACAAGCTCATGTTTTCATAGCCTACACAAAACATTATGATGCCTAGAATTCCCTCTTAGGGTGAAGAGTTGATGTTTCATTTTCTAGCACTATCATTTGAAAGGAGCTTATCCCATATGTCAATAGAATATGTGTTTGTATCAATAAAGAAGGTATCATGTAGATCAAATTAAAAATTAAATTGCAATAAAACTTCCAAGCTTAATGTGCTTTACAAAGGATTACTAGTTATTCTCCTAGAGCTCCATCCACCTTAACATATAAATGGATATATCTTTTAATGTTTTACCAAATTTCGAACCATAGAAAGAAATCAAGACCCAACATCACATAGCGAATCAAAGTGATTCTATATGCTATCCCATGTCTGTAAATAGATTACTAAGTCAACTCCCCCTTCTAAAAGAAACTACTAATAAAAATTCTCTAAAGAGAACAAATAATTTTCATATATAATGGAACACATATATTAGAATGGGACAAGAGAAATAAACTATAAAATGGGTGTAGGAGGAAACTCTGTAGAGGCTATGGATGCATGCTATCAACAGAGCTGTGTCTATAGTGTAAGGGGTGAGGAACACACATTTTCACTTGTCTAACTTTGTCACTTACCCTATGGTGTCATGCCCCAAGTATTCATTAAGGAAGTTAGTTCGAAAAATGAACTCCATAACTTGGATTTCGGAGAGTAGCTACGAAATTCTAACCTCAATTATCTTTGAGTAACACTTGTCTAATGATACATCTATTGAGAACTACCTTGATCTTCTTGATTCCTCTTCTCCAACTTCAGATAAGATCATCTAGGCATGAACTACAAATGAATGATACTGCAAATCCTACACTAAGTGGTCACTTTGGAGATGTTAGAAGGGTTAGTTATGGATGGAAATTTACATAGACTTGATTATGAGTTGGTATGACATATACCAGTTAAGTTGTCAAAGGCTAAGGGATAAACTTGTTTGTTTTAAGAAATCTAAGATTCTCCCATCCTATCACTAATTTTTGCACCTACAACTACCTTCCCCATTATTTGTTTATGGGAAATGATGGCGCCATTCCTTGAATTTTCTTACTTTGAGTAGATTTGGTTTTTCCCTCATTCTTGGTTAGGATTGTCTCAAGACTGAAACTCACTAGGAAAGAACACTTAAACTTTTTTCAAATTTTTTCCCACCTAGAAAATTTTCCCTAAGTGTTTATGTTTTAGAGGGTTATCTTGAGTTCACCTCAATGCCAACAATTTGTTTCCAGTTGGTCATCGTATCAACACAATTTCCTTAAGTCCACCAAAACGATGGTCCAGCTCACCATGTTTTACCACAACGATGGTATTCTTCTAACAAAATTCCACAAGGGTGTCCAGAATCATGAAAATATGTTGCAATGACAACCTTCAATTCCAACTCTTCCATTTTTTAGAACAACTCTCTAGAACAAATCGCATCAACAACGAGTTGTGCCAAACTGGCCACAACATCACAAGGGATGGGGATTAAACCAAAGATGGTAAAACTTGAGAATATCTACCATAATGTTGTGAAGTAATTTGTAAAATATCTATGTAATAGTAAAAGGATAGGGTGTTGAAGCTCACCAAAAAAACTCAAGTAATTTCGCTGCAACGTTGCAGCGTAACCCATTAAGAATCATTGCAATGTTACAGTGTAAAAAAAGTGTTGATCACCTCAAAACGCACCCACCGATCTCCATTTAACACACTGCTTGAACCCCATGGATACCAAGATTTAAAATGGAAGGAAAGGGCCATTCTTTTTTATTATAAACTACCCCCCTTACCCCATTCGAGGTGACAGTTACTTCACATACTTCACAAAAACCTTATGCAAAATTCCAACTAGAGAAAAGAGGCAAGGAGCGGGAACCTATCACAACGCGTCACCTAGCATACAAAGTACCAAGTAAGTACACATGACCTCCTTGTATTTGCACATTATTTTCTCGTCTCAGTTGAGTCGTAGATTTTAGACCCGCAAATTAATACTCACCAAGTGGAAAGTGGCATGCTTTTATCCTTTTTCCAAGAGAAAAATAACATTTCCTTTTATTCATCTGAATCAAAGGAAACCTTTATGATTCAGGAAGAGTACATTATAAAGAGACAAGCCACATCCAGGGGCATGGTGCTCAGTCACCATTCCAATACAAAAGAAGGAAGTCATCATCATAATCTTCAGCATAGGCAGAAATCTAGAGCTGCACATGAATACAATAAAAATACACAGGCCACATCCATACAAAGGATCAATCACATATCGAAAAACAAATAGTAGAATTCAAAGGAAGCTATTCCAGAGGAAGGGAAATATAAATATTCTTCCATTTCCCATCTCGAATCAACTCAGCAACAGTAAACAAGTCCGAACAGTCAACTGATCTAAGGAGACACTATTGGGATAGACTGTAAGAGTGGTAAACCAACCACACAAATCATCAAAGATGATATCTAAAACTCAATCCCCAAATATAGGGAAGAGTTCATAATCAGAAGAGCTGAATAGTACCATTCCAAAGGAATACTTATTCAAAAAATTCCAAGAAATATAGGATCCCAGAAGGTAAAAGGAGTGCCTCCTTAGATAAGTTGTCCACGTTGAATTCTCTATAGACATGAGATGTTTCGAGATGGGAAAAGGAATAATGGAGGGTCATGATATTATGACACCAGCTTGCAAGCTCCAGAGTCTCTAAGGAATCCTTTCCATTAAACCAATTTATGATTGTCAAAGAGTCCCCTCTGATATGCAGATAAGGAAGTCTAATAAGCTTGGCAAAGACTAAAAGTACTCAGAGAGCAAGAAGTTCACACTGAGTATTGGTACTCAGAACGCAACCTAGTTTTAGATGGAAATAATGTTCATTACTCAGGATGATGTGAACACCAAATCCCCTAGTCTTATTTGTAGAGGCTCCATCAAAGAAGCCGACTGGGTAATCATAGACCGGTTCCATTCCAAATAAAATCCTATTAGTTCTTGCAACAACCTTCACTTCATATCTATGAAGTTAATCCAGAATAATGTGAATAGTCATCCAAGCAGAGGGACTGTAATTTTGAAATACGATTCTGTTACGGGTAATCCATAGATTCTAGGTCATTAGAAGAGGGAGATACTTCAGTTCTTTCTCCATCCCAGTCCACTTAACCATATTTTTCTTGAAAGTAGTTTCATTCCAAGTTATGTTGCGTTGAAGGGAAACACTGAGTCCCCCAATAATTTCTTTAGTAAAAATGAAATCAACAAATAGATGGTCTACCGATTCAGCATCCCCAATACATAAGTAGCAATGGCTAGGCCCGATCCATCCCTTCTTATGAAAGTTATCCTAGGAATTAATCCGATTGGCTAAGCATAGCCACACAAAACATATCACTTTCAGAGGTAAGTTAAATTTCCAGATAATAACCAAAATATTTTCTGGAAAATCGGGGCAATGACAGGAAGCAATAGATTTATATGCCAATTGGGTCGTGACCTGCCCAATCCTCTTATAATACATCCAAGCCAGTGAATCCAACCTATTACTCAGGCGAATACAACCATGAGAAATCCCTTCAATATATTTGGTCCATAATACCTTCTAGGGGCTAGCCAAGTCAAGGTCCTCAATAGAAAGCCAATACTACTAGCAATAGTGATCTATACCCCCAAAGTGTGCATCAGCAAGCGTATATATACCATAGTCCTCTAGGTAGGCTCTGAGATCCTCAAGAAGGACAAAATCTGAATTTAGACCAGCAATGGGATCAACCCCAATCCTTATATCTTTACCATTTCCCACCCTCCAACCCAAGCATCTGGTGATCCAAGAAAAAGTTCTAATAAATCCGTTCCAAATGTAAGAAGTACCCAGGATAGTAAAGACCTGGGTACAGAGCCAATCCACACCAGACGTTTTCTTGAGATATTTGAAATTTATGATGAGAGACCAGATACCTTTACCCTATAAAACCATCCAAAATCACTTGAGTCTGAGTGCCAGACTAAACCACTTAAGATTCATGATATTCCACCCACCTAAATCATAAGGCCTGGAGATCTGCTGCCAGTCCACTAAGTCACATCTGTACTTTCCATCATACTTTCCCCAAAGAAAACTGAATATAGCATGTCTTAAAAAATTGAGTATGGATTTGGGCATCCTTGCTAGAGTGAGCCAATAGACTGCCAACCCCATCAATACAGCTTTCACCAATATCAATCTTCCTCCAAGGGATAAGAGTTTGTAAGTCCAATTACTGATTCTTTTTTCAAATTTTTTAATGAGCTAGCACCAGTCACTAACATGATAGCCCAAAGGCTTCAAATAATAGCCCAAATACTTGAATCTAGAAGACATTGGCTCCATTTTGTAAGGAAGTAAGGCTGCAACATTAACTATGGTGAGTTCATCAATTTCATTGTACAGGAAAGAAGAATTTTCCTCACCGATTTTCATTCCAGTAGTAGAGAAGAAGAGGTTTAATAAAGCTTTTAAATGTTTCCATTCCTCAATGGTCCCTAATCCAAACAGAATGACATCATCAACAAATAATGGGTGTGTAAGATTCAGGGAAGAAGAGACTTTAATACCCATTATATTCCCATTACAATGAGCATGTGTGATCAGCAAGTTAAGGCTTTCAATAATCAATATGAAAAGGAGGGGTGAGAGAGGACATCCCTGTCTGATACCTCTCAACCCCAGGATGAAATTAGATGGAGTGCCATTTATGAGAACTACAAAATTACAGTATTCCACGCAGCCCAAAATCCAGTTAACACCAATGACAAGTACCCCAATCTGGAGAAGAACCAATCTAAGGAATGTACAATTAACCATATAAAAGGCCTTGACAAGGTATAGCTTAAGGATAAAAACATGCCTCTTCTCAACTTTAATAGTATGCATTACTTCCTGGGTAATGCCAATGGGATCTACAATCTGTCTATTATGAAGGAAACCAAACTGATTCCAAGAGATAGCTCTGTCTAGAATAGGTTTAAGTATGCTAGCAACTAGTTTAAAAATCACCTTATACATCATATTGCATAGGGAGATAGGCCTAAAATATGCAAAGGAAAGGGGCTTGTCACACTTGGGGATAAGTGTAATAAAGGTATAATTTAGAGAATGAGACACCCTACCTTCAGTACGAGACTGTATAACAGCCTTAAGGATTTCATGACCAACAAGCTCAAAAAAATGCAGATAAAATTCTATGGGCCAACCATCAGGGCCAAGACTTTTGTCCTTTTTGAAACCCTTGAGTACATCTTCATCCCTAGCTTCTGAAGCTCTAATCTATTTCGTATTATTTTCCCAGGCCTTAACAGTCTCCTTCAGCCTTTTGAGTTTGAGAGTAAGAACCAACATAGGATCCATAGGGGAAAGGAGCTGTGAATTCCAAGAATTATGGACAATATTAGATAATTCCTTCTCCAACATCCAATCCTTATTAAACTTGAAAGGATAGAGATGACACTAGGGTGAATGGTTCCATTCAAGGCAGATAGGATAATGATCTGAAATTTTAGAGGGTTGGATCCAAGACTTGAAGTTATTCAAAATAGGAATAATATGCATCGAATCCAGGAATCTATCAATGCATTTACTAATCCCTTCTAACCCTGGTCTTCCATTTCTCCAAGTAGGACCAGGATGAAGTGGAGCAAGATCCACCATATTAGAATTATCCAAAAGATTAGTAAAATAATGTACCAGATGGTCCGATAGAGATTTGCTTCCCCAAATCTCAGCATCAGAAAGAGTAAAATTAAGGTCCCCAGCTAGGATTAGGTTGGGGTAGTCAAGAATTCCTCCAGCTACAACATTGTCCCAGAATAAAACCCTATTAGAATAGGGCCCATATCAGTTCGAAATAGAGAAGACAGATTCAATTCCTTTAAACCTTTCCTTAATAAGAATACCAGCATAGGACTAGAAAGATTTGCAACAGGCAATGTGAGGGTTCCAGCCAGTAAGAAGACCCCCAGATAGACCTTGAGAGTCTAGATCACAAAATTCCTAGCCATGCTTCATATTAGAAAAATTGAGGAGAGCAAATTAGTGATCGTACATAGTTTCTTGAAGCATTATCAAATCAGGTTTCAGATAAGAGAAGAGAGAAGTGAGGGATATTTGTTTGGTTTCCCCCCAAACCCACGAATGTCCATAGATATAATCCTCATTGATCGAATTGGGAAGCAGGTGACAATGCTCTAAGTACCTGAGAAGTGTTATGGGTTCTGGCAGTAGCTTTGATATGAGCTGAAAGGGGAGTGTAGAGACCGGAATGACTAGAGTCCACGAAGGCCTTGTTTTTCCTCGATTTCCTTATAGTGACATTTTCATACCTGATAGATTCCAAAGGCATGGTAGAAGGAGAGATAGGAGTATTATCTAGAAATATATCTAGAGACTTTGAAAGTGAGGGGTCCAAAAAAGATGGTGAAGAGATAGGACTTTGCGGAGCAAAATAAGTAATAGGTGAAGGGGATTACTGTAAGGGGGGAAACTCCTCCATAGTGAAAGGAGAAGGAGATATCGAAAATGCCTCTGATGTATGGATCAAGGGGGACTGAGATGTAGGAGGAGAACACGCAGGTGACTTAACAAGAGACTCAGAGAAGGGATGATGGGGAGAAGCTGTAGAAGAAAGAGAAGTGATCAAGGAAGTTGTAGGTGCAGAATCAAGATGTAGCATGGAAGAGGCTCTAGCCCTATTTTCAATGTCCTAAATAACCTGTAGATCCACATTCCCAAAGATAGTCGAGGAATCATAGGGTTCAAGGGGAGAAGGAGAGGAAGAGGAAACAACAGGCATGGAAACATCTAGTAGTGAATCCGATGGAGGATCAAAGTCAGAGAAGCCAAGTTTAAGGGGCAGTCCATGACGAATAGAGGTTCAATTAATCCTTAAATGTCCTGTATCCCAACAAAAAATATAGTGGAATGGAACATTTGAATAGTACAATTTCTGGACACGGATAGAACTACCACAATCTATCTCAACCTCAGGTAAAATCCCTTTTGAAACATCAAGTTCCACCAACACCTTCGCCATTCTTTTTTCAAATAGGAGGTGAAAATCCTTTTCCAACGCCACAAATATTCCTATCGAATTCGCCAATCCAATCAATATTTCCTTATTCCACAAAGGATAAGGAATGGTGGGTAACAGTACCCAGAGATGGCGTTTGATGACTCTTTCCTTAATGGGATCAAACATGGAGCACCAACGACTAAGAAATAATGAGTCATTTTCAATGGTCTAGAGTGAGTTTAAAATGCAAGAGGCATCCTTGTCTTCAATAAAAATGAAGACCGACCACTTATTGGCCAGGAGGCTAATGGTTGGGACGTAGTTGAGTATGGGCTTCTAGTGGGAAGTAGCCCAGGCTACCCATGCCTCCTTACTCAGGTTAACATTCTCAAGTCTGCCTATCTGAGCCCAATGGAAAAGTTTCAAAACCCTATCAATCTATGGCTTAGAATCTAGGGCTTTCAACTATTTAGGTTTTCTACGCAAGGAATACTAGGAAGAGCGGTTAGAGTCCCAGAATGACCGCTGGGTGGACAAATTTCAGGTGACTCCATAGCCAACAATACTCGAAAAGGAGCAAGTGAGTCGTGAACAATGCGATAGGTATCAATCAAAGAAGAACCCAAAAAAAATAACAGTAGGCCGACTGAACCGACCGGAAGAGAAACCCCAGATAAACTGCAGACCATCTACCCAAATACCCAGTTCCCACTTTTTTTGCATGGTTGGTACTAACCCTCACGTGAGGGTGGACTCCATGTAGTGATAAAGTCAACAACCCTAATCATCATACAAAGAACTCACTAAGCCCTTAAATCAACAAAATATTAGCCAATAGTATAAAGACAAAGCAAAATAAGTCAAATACCGATTCGAGATGAAACTGCAACTCCAGGAAACCGTTGCCCTCTGAAAGTTTTGGTCCAAGGAAGACTGCTGGTTCGCAGAGGAAAGTCACCTTGCAAGGTACGCCAAGCCATCTTGTCATTAGGCGGATAGAAAGTCAATAGCCAAAGGTGACAACACATAAAATGTCATGACCAAAAATCCCATGCATAAACTTTCATACTCCCAAAAGGGTGGCCGAATCCTGTGAAAGCAGCCGTAGATTAGGGGAGAGCTTAATCAACCGGCCCTTTTGGTAAAAGACCAGAAAAACAAGGAATATGCATTAACACATAGAGGATAAGGAGAGATAGGCTGCCACCAGTTGAAATAAGAGGATTGAGTAGCTTCTGCAGAGCCATAGTCACCATGGTTGCAACCCCTCAAACCCCCCAACCTTCAAACCCTATCGATGATACCCAATGAAGCATTGTTTGTGATTAAAAACAATATTGATTTTTCATCTTATCCTAGTTGAGAATGTATACCAAGTGTTTTATACATATCTTTTTCCATTGTTTAACCTAGGGTTTTGGGTTTAAAACAATTTATGGAGAGATGAGTACACCAAATTGTGAAACCTCTCGACCTTATGTGACACCTTCTCTCTAATCAAACCAACCTAGGTCACATAGGTGTTTTTGCTGTACATTTTTGAATATTTTCACTCCCACTAAATAAGCAAATTGTCATTCAAATTATACCAAACAAGAAAACTCCATGCATAGAAATATGTTATGATAATTTTGTGGTAGTTATTCATGTTGGTATTGAATTACCTAGCCAACCACTCAATCACATGAACACATAACTATCCTGAGGAAATATGCACTTGGATATAACTTTTTTTTTAACATAAAACACTTGGAAATCATCACCAACAAGGTATCAAATATCATAGGGGGGCTCCAAAACTTATTATTCCTTGGAATTTGTTTTCATGTTGAAATGAGAGGATGATTCTATGTATTATGTTGTAAATTTGTATTCCATGGAAAATGATGTTGTTATTAATGGCTTGTAGGAGTTCACTATGTCTTGACGGAATACCAGACAACATTCCAAAGTTGTGTGAGAGGTATTGTATGGTGACGAGCAAGTAGAAGAGTCCCCCCTCCAAATTCAATATGATGATACCCAAAGCATAATTGTAGCTAAAAAAGAATATAAGTGGGGAGATATATATTAGTTCTTTTAGAACTGAAGAATATTAGTCAGCTAGCATGGAATAAATCTTGATATGTTAGAACGTCAAGCGATTGGGACTTCATAAAGTACTAGAAAGAGTTGATATTTTCCCCTTTGCAGAACTAATAAGCTGGATTATACCCCATATTGATGCCACATCATGCATCTTGTGGAGGACTGCTGGAAAATGCATCAATTCCTTTTAACTAGCTTATTTAGAGAAGGCTTATAAGCTCCTTGTAGTTGATATTAACATGAAAATTGAGTGGGTTGAAGACTCGAAACTCAATTACATATACTTCATCAAGCAACTACAGGTTCCTGTGAAATAGTTTCGTCAAAGGGAAAGAGGTGAGTATGAGACAAAAATGCTAAAGCACCCTTATTAGCTAGACACAACTCTTTTGTGTATATGTTATGGGACTGCAAGCACAATACATTTCAAGATCCAATGGACTCGGCTCTTATATAATGTATTGTGCATGCCACAAGGTTCAACTAGGAAGCCATTATTTCCACAAATATGGAAGACACAATTCTGAAGGCACAAGATGGTCTTCTTATGCTCAAATCTGAATTTCATATGTCTTCATATATTCTTGATACGATCTATATGGCTTCCCATGCATGGATGGCAATGGAACCCTGAGAAAACACCCATACAGGTGTGCTTACAAGCATTGTGGGATCAATTAAAGCACAACAATTATTATAGGAAAATTTGTGAATATTTTGTTATGCCTTTGTAAAATATTATCTACAAGAAGTCGTTTAATTGCATGTCCAATAACACGATGGATACAATAACTTAGTTGGGAAACTAGTACCCGACTATATAAGGGAATTATTTGTGCATATATGAAGAAGAGATATTTCTTGCACAAGAGCTCATTATAGAACAATTGTATGAAGTGCAAAATATTGCAACCAATCTCAAGGAAATGTTAGAGGTAGCCCAAATAAGTGACTTTGAGATTATAGATGTTAAAGGAAAGCTAAAAAGTTTGGTATTGTGGAAAAAGCATAACATGGAAATCCCATCTAATTTTCCCAGGAGGAAAATAGAAAAAATATGGCTTGATTATACCCCCTTGATAATTGTTAATAGGAAGGGGAAACAATATAGAAGGAGATCACATTGTCACTAAACAAATGTCACAATGTACACCTAACCATAGAAAGAGAATCCAAAAGATGTCACTTTCCTTCACCAAGAACTTTTGAAGAACCTATCCCTAAGGAATAATGCTTGGTGGAGCTAAGGAAAACCAAGGATGAATAATTGGGAGATTTTAGAAGCACTACACAAGTCACCACACATGCTCTATAAGAACATATTGGGGTTCCCACACTAAAAATTCAGTTCATGACCATAGGGAACGACTTAGTTACTAAAGGATTAACTACATTAGCTAAGGAATCTATTGTTCGTGAAGTTTCATTGTGCTTATTAGAAGCCAAGCAATTAATTGTTATATCTTATGATTGTGAACTGTGGGATGAGTTCATTAGGGATCAAGGGAACACCCTTTATTAATTGTATAACTTAACTTTTATTTTGGTTTATTTTGAAGAAAACTTGTAAATACCTATGTGACATGTGTTTAAGGATCCCAAAGATTAGAAATTCCTTTTGGAATTCAAATAGTCACTTGGAGGTTATTTGTAAATTATAAAAGAAAGATGAAAGGAACACAAAGGGAATTTTGGCATGGGGGATTTGCTACTCACCCTTTTGTAAGAACTATTTTTAGAATGGCTTATGGAATCAAGTTTTGGCATGGACATTGTTTTTTGTGTAGATGAATTTCATGGAACTTATTTCCTTTTCACATGTTTCTCATAGGCAATAAGGATGGATTGTTTACATGTCATACTATTGTAATGGTTGACTACTTTCTATTGTATATGTACTCATGTAGTGTCTTTGCTTTCTCATAGTTGTAAATTGAAAATGTGTTTATGCTATACCTATTTTGGTTTTTACTTTCATCTTATAGATGTTATACATTTCATAACATGTGGTCATATGTTGTTGAAATGTGTTTCAACTTTATTTATTTCTCATTTCATTCACTTTGGCTCCTATATAGGATAAGTTAGGATAATCTAGGACTGCATCATAGTTTAGTGCATCTTGCATTTCATCTCTTAAAAGAAAACCCTAAATGGTGAACTGAGATGCAACCGATAAAAGCCTCAACTAGTGAATGGTAGTTGGTCCAAAATCCAAATAGGTTTCCCCCACTCCAAATGGTTTAAATTCTAATCAAAATTTCATACCAAGGAGAACCCTTACTATCGACGCAAGGATTTTTTCGGGTGTCAATGGCCATATTGTATTGATGTATGTATTTATAGTTGTTTCAATTTAGTATGACAACTTGTACTCATGCATGTAGTTGTAGTTACTCATGCATGTAATTAGAGTTTCTAAAATTTATTATGACATATTTTTAAGATCTTGAATGGATTTGTTTACATGTCATACTACTATAATGGTTGATTACTTTCTATTGCATATGTACTCATGTAGTGTATTTTCTTTCTCATAACTGTAAATTGAAAATGTGTTTATGCTATAACTATTTTGGTTTTTACTTTCATCTTATAGATGTTATACATTTCATGTCATGTGGTCATATGTTGTTGAAATGTGTCTCAACTTTATTTATTTCTCATTTCATTCACTTTGGCTCCTATATAGGATAAGTTAGGATAATCTAGGACTGCATCATAGCTTAGGGCATCTTTCATTTCATCTCTTAAAATAAAAACCTAAATGGTGAACCAAGCTGCAACCAGTAAAATCCTCAACTAGTGAATGGTAGTTGGTCCAAAATCCAAACAGGTTCCCCCACTCCAAACGGTTTAAATTCTAATCAAGATTTCATACCAGGGAGAACCCTTACTATCGACGCAAGGATTTTTTTGGGTGTCAACATGCATATTGTATTGATGTATGTACTTATAATTGTTTCAATTTATTATGACAACTTGTACTCATGCATGTAGGATAATCTAGGACTGCATCATAGCTTAGGGCATCTTTCATTTCATCTCTTAAAATAAAAACCTAAATGGTGAACCGCGCTGCAACCGGTAAAATCCTCAGCTAGTGAATGGTAGTTGGTCCAAAATCCAAACAGGTTCCCCCACTCCAAACGGTTTAAATTCTAATCAAGATTTCATACCAGGGAGAACCCTTACTATCGACACAAGGATTTTTTTGGGTGCCAACATGCATATTGTATTGATGTATTAGTTATAATTGTTTCAATTTATTATGACAACTTGTACTCATGCATGTAGTTGTAGTTACTCATGCATGTAATTAGAGTTTCTCAAATTTATTATGACATATTTTAAATATCTTGAATGGATTTGTTACAAAATAAGAAAATTCTTTCCAATGTGGTGTAAAATTCAATTCTTAGTGACTATTACAATGTTGAAGTTTCAAGCAAGGGTTCCCTAAACCTTGGACTCAAAGCCTCATTATCCCTATTTTTAAAAGTGGGGATACAAACAATCCCTCTAATTATCGGACAATTATGATTAGCCCCCTCTTAGCCAAGTTATATGGTATTATTCTAGAAAAGAAGATCAGCATATGGCTTGAAAGTGAAGGTAAGCGGGCTAATGGCCAAGTGGGTTTTAGAAGACAACACTCAACAGCGGACCACCTCATTATGCTTAGGATCATTGTGGAGGAGTTTCGTAATGATAAATCCAATCTCTTTTGTTCCTTTGTGGACTTTAGAAAGGATTTCGATACGGTATCTAAAAATAACCTATGTAATATATTAGAAGATCTAAAGGTTCCTTTCAAGTTGAGAGCTGCCGCAATAAGGTTATACAAGAATGTAATTGCTAAGTTTAAGAACAACGAGGAGTGGTCAAGAGATATTAAGTGTAATATCAGAGTTAAACAAGGTTTCCCCCTATCCCCTACCCTATTTGAAATTTACATCGATAATCTAGAAGGTTGCTTAGAAGAATAATATTGTGCTAGCACGTTCTTAGCTAGAATAGTCATCATCCTTCTTCTCTATGCTGACAATATTGTTATTCTGGAAAGGTGTCCATCTGATATTGATAAGCAACTACAAGTTCTTAAGGATTTCTGCTCTACCATGGGTATGACTGTCAACACTGAAAAAACAAAAGTTATGATTATAAAATCCAAGAAGGACACTTACGCTAATTTTGTGTATGACAATAACAACTTGGAGGAAGTGTCTTCTTACAAATACCTAGGAATTGGTATTAATTACAAGCTCAACTAGAACTATAGCATTGAGAAAAGGATTAATGTAGGGTGGAAAGCTTACTTTGGTCTTGAAAATAATTGTAAAGCAGCAAACCTTGTGATGTGGGATAAAAAGAAGCTCCTCTTTGAAACTTTAGTCACTCCTGCTATCTTGTATGGGTGTGAGGTTTGGGGTTGCGGCATCTCTAGAGAATCTTAGAGAAATATTGAGCAAATCCATAAGCGTTTTATAACGTATAACTTCAAAATTAAAAGCAATACACCTTATCCTATTCTCCTTATAGAAGTGGGTCTTTCCCCTATCAAGAGCCTAGTTATGACTAGGCTCCTGTTGTACAAGCACAGAATGAATAACATGGGAGACCATAGATTTCATAAGCTAGATTTTAATTCTAGCCAAAACCACCTAAGGCTCAAGCGAGGTTGGTATAAAGATACCAAGGCCTGGTTAAACAACTGGGATATCGACGAAAATATTGTGTTGCAAAATATTAATAACATCAAAAATATTGTTACTTCTAAGTTTAAAGAGAAACTGTGGTGTGAGAAATATTTAGAGGCTAAAAGAAAATTAAGATATTATAAGGAGGTTATCAACCCTAATATAGAATATCAAAGGTATATCTTTGTTTTAACCAGTTCAAAGAAAAAAACCAATATAGCCAAGATAAGAACAAACTCTCATGAGCTCCATAGTGAAACAAGTCGTTGGACTGTTCCTAAAACACGATGGGTGGAAAGGATCTGTCATCTCTATGAGAATAGGAACATTGAAGATGAAAATCACTTCCTCTTAGAGTGCCCTGCGTACACCCACATTAGATCTTAGTTTCATAATCTGTGTTGCAATACCAACCTTCCTAGCCTTTTAACTTGTCAAAATTATAGTGAGCTCGGGACGCTTCTCACCAAGCTCTTTGAGCATAGGAATACAATTTTAAAACAAAATAATTAATTGGTGTCTTTAGGTTCGATAGACCAAAGTCTGGTCTTAGTGGATGTTAACCATCATCATCATCATCATTTTAAGAAAATTAACTTATCTCTATCCTTGTAACTAGCTTCTAAAAGTTGGTAAAGAATTGAAAATCTATATATTTTTTCATTATAACTAGCCCCTAAATGTATATATTTTTAGTAAAATTTGAAAAAACACATTAGTAAATAAAAATTATAGTTAGGCTTAAAATGAAAATTGGTGCTAGCAGTATACAAACTTTCTGAAATTGAGGTATGAACAACTATTAAAATTGACCCCCCAAAAAAGAATAATGGTAAGTTGTATAACTTGTTATTCATTACTAGTTCATCTAAATTTATAACTATTAGGGTAACTCTAATCATGATACAACTATTAAATTAAATTTAGGTTAACTCCATTGAACTGGTAATTAAAAGGTGGTAAAAAAATCTATTATATCAACGTCTAGTTGTACTCCACCTTCATTGTAGTGAAACCATGCATTTCCCAATAAGCTTTCCATTTGGGAGGGTAGCATCATGAGAACAATCAGTAACCATGATTAGAGTTGAAGTTCAGGTAATAGTTGTATCTAATAGTTATCCAATATAACTGCGATTATTGTTGTAGTTAAGATAATAGTTGTAGAATCATTGGAGTTAAGCTAATAGTTAATTTAAAAGTTAATATATCAACAATTACAGTTCAAGTAGTCTGATTGGAGGTGAAGTTAATCTAATATTTGTATCATGAATGGGTTTAAGCTAATAGTTGTATATAATAATCCAATAGTTGTATCTAATAATCAAATAGTTGAAGTTGAAGTTTCATTTTTCTAACTATCACAAACTGTACTTATTAGATGTTAGATGTTAACTAAGTTATTTTCATTTCTTTTATAATTGTTAATTATGAATTTTGAATGATGCCCATAGAATCAAAATAAACAATACACTTTCAAATAGTTGAAGTTGAAGTTCATTTTTCTAACTATAACAAACTGTACTTATTAGATGTTAACTAAGTTATTTCCATTTTTTTTATAATTGTTAATTATGAATTTTGAGTGATGCCCATAGAATCAATCTAAACAATACACTTGTCTCATTCTAGTCCATGGATGAAAATACATAGATAGTAGTCCACCCAAAATTCTAAGATATATATTCTTATTTTATTTTATTTATTCTAAATTGATGTATAATTTTTAATTATCACAATTTTTTATTGTTTTTTATGTTATGCAACTACTGCAATTAACAAATAGAATGAATAAAAATTTCACCCAATCATAAGCTTTGGGTTTGACATTGTGGCAATGGTTAGTGATCACAGTTTGTTTAGTTCTTAATTAACTTACTTGGCGAATAAAGGTTTGCTTAATGTTATTTATTATGTCGAAGGTGTTTCACAATGCAGATGCAGTCTCAGAAGATTCCTCATCTCCCTATCAAATAGCGTTTCGACACTTTTATTATCAGCTTGGTGAATGATGAATGGACAAGTGTTTTGTTATTGGTTTCGATGCCTGCCTCCGTCCTATGAGTCCTTCCGCTACTTGCTTGAGTGTCCATTCACTTGCTTGAGGGTTCGTCTGTGTTTAGGCAATGAGACATGATATTCTCCATTGCATACAGAATAACCGGTTGCATATAGAATAACTGGCATACAAAATAATCGGTTACGCAGGTCTCACCAACTATGAGTGTACCTTCCACTATTCCATGTTCTGGGAAACTCATTTTTGTTGGGTCAATGCAAATGGTACGTTCAAGTGATAGGAATTTTCATTTTATGTTCAATTGAAAGGTGTTTGCAATGAAAGGATGGGATCCTCTTTTAGTGACTGCGATCCATTGTCTAACACTATTTGTTGTTTCCATTATAAACTGAAATGACCATGACTTCCTTCGTCCCTCTCCTAATGCACTTGGGAAGAAGACTTGGCTCTCAAGTATACGCACTTGAATTCCATATTCGGTATCTATACTTTCATTATCTATCAACACTTCCAATTTCTCCTGCATCAGATTATTCAGCCCCGCGACCTCTTCCTTCGAGCGTTTGAAATATCTTTGTTGAATGTATACCATGAGGGAGCACTACCACTCAGAATGACATGCAATCTAATTTCAAACTTAACCTATAGCTTAGCGTAAGAGGAAATAATTGTTAGAGTTACAACTATCGGGAATCAAGTTGAACTACTAGGACGATTTCCACTAATCAGAACTAAAGATGATTCCACAGCAAGGTTCAGTTCACACTAAACACATAACTATATGGTAGGCTAACTAAATAGTGTCTAAATCAATAGAATTTCATTATTACGATATTGAACTAGATCTCGAAAAAGAAAGAAATCTCTTTCCATTAGTTGTATCTATATGTAGCTCTCCTCTTTTTAGTTCTCACCATTCTCTCCTCTCTATTTGAATCTTGAGATGCCGCTTACGCTAAGTTCCTCTAACTTATTAACTTTTTTTTACCATTCCATCATTGAGTATCAAAGTGATCTGATTCATTAATATTACAAATTAGATCACCATTCCTGAATAATCAGTAAAAATGAAATCCCAAATAAAAAACAAAACAAAAAATACCATACAATACAGATCCGGTAGAAGTAGATCCAATTGCATGAATGAAAGCATAAGATCATAATCCATCAACAGCGCATTGGGAAGAAGACTCAGCTCTCCAAGTATCCACACATGAATTCCATATTCTATAACCATGGTATGCATGAGACTGCTATATCTGAATTGATGGTCGCTCGTCTTTTCAATCTAAGGATGGGATGAGTATCCTCGATTGTCTTCCATGATGATTGACAACCTTCACTTCGGACACAAATGCTTTTTTCACAAGCACTTCCTCTTCCGATCTCTTGCAAATATTATGGCCTTAACTTATGTTTGTTGCTTTGCTAAAGATGCAAGTTCTTGATTTTCTCAATCTCTTCACAGCATGGTGAACTTCGCTATGGACACAAGTTCTTGAGCAGAGTCTTTTTCTACCGAGGTCGGAAAGATAAACGGGATCTCTTTCAGAAATATGTGAAATGTAGATCATGTGGTCACTAAAAAGGATCGATACGAGAGATGGGAAATTTTCCAGAGAAAAATTCTGGAGTATCCAGAAAAGAAAAGAAAAAGTTTCTTGGTGTACCCTCTGGTATGCTCTTTCGGCCAGTAGTGCCTAATAAAAAAAAGCTTCTTGGGATTCTTTTTGGGAGTCCCTATTTGCACAATGGGTAGTTGGTATTACAGTAGAAAAAAACTCAATAAAGCAGATATTAACCTTAGCAGCCGACAATAGACTAAAAGAATATATAAATCTGAGTGAGCCCCAAAACCAACCCATCGCAGTTATCCACGAAAATAGTGTATCTTCGTGACTAGAAGCTTCTTTTGCTCCTGCTTTCGCTTAAAAGACTTGGATCACACAATGCAGGCTTCACAGAAACAACTTCTTTAAGGTCAATTATAGCTAACTATGGAAGAATAAAAATCACTATATATAATAGTAAGTAATACACAAGAAGCTTTTGGAAGACTCTTCATTTTGGTGAGGGAAGTTTAAAAAAAATTACAAATCATTAACCGTACTTGGACACTGAAACATGTCCTGCAAACGACCTGCAAACTTGTCAAACTACATATACCTTGATTCCTCTTCTTCGTCACTATTCGAGATCTACTCGCTCCCTCGCTAAATTTAGAGGCCAGGGTCCCCACTCCAAACTTGGAGGAGCTAAATTGAGAAAGGAAAGTCATGTAGTGATAATTCCAAGCTCTGACAGTCCGCATATTTATATACAAGATTAATCAAGCAGCGTGGCTTCTCGCGTTTCGTTGGAACGTACATGCAGAGATCAAAGAAAAATGAAGTGACGCAAAAAGCCGATTAGGTCAACATTATTTAACGAAATGAAAATATATAGTACGAGCATACCTTCAAAGTGGGAAAATAAATACCAAAAAAAAATTCAGTATGTCTAAAATGAACTGAAGGTATGTTTCATTTCTCTGTTTTGGGGTGTTTGTAAATATGATTCTACTTTATTTAATAATTAGAATTTATGTTAATAGAATAATATATTTAATGCTAAGGGGTGGCAAGCTTAGGGTTTTTTTTATCTTGATGGAAATGAAGAAATGAAATTTTCATGGGTATAGGTGTGGCAACAAGTAACTAGGCTGAAATGTACATCTTTCCTCTATGTATAGAAATTGTGAAGAGTCTTCAACTATAACATAGTATAATTTTTAAAAACTCGTTTCTTGTCATAAAGCATATAAAGGGGAAAACATTTAAGGAAGGGAATATACAAGGTAGGAATTATGAGTGTATTAATCGGAACCTTCAAAGCCTGAACGACGTGAAACTCATGCACCTCACGCATCTCAGTATGTCTAGAATGAAAAAAATGTACCACATATGATATAAATAAAAACCTCAAAACTCACAGCAAAAAATGCCCCCTTCAAAATGAAAAAATGTTATCACCTCCACGTGGCAATATTATAGGTTTACTAAAGTTTTAAAGTGCTAGGTCGTCTGAAGCGAAAGTTGACCTCAGATTCTATTTACCACTTTGAAATATTCAAATATTTAACTCGTCATACCTTACAAAATATTTATCGACGTCATCACTTACGAAATTGTGATTAAGGGGAAGGGAGAAGTGGCGCACGGAGCGGAGCTCCGCTCTTGGGGTGCCAAAGCACCACCCTTCACGAGCGGCGCGATTCTGACTCTCTCGTATGACTTAAAAAACATCATTTGTATGGCTAGAGTTCTCGTTCTTAGTATAAATTTCTTGTTTCATAGTATAAGTGGTTAAGTGTGTTTATCCAAAAAAAAAAACCGATGTCGTCTATATAATAGCAACACCCTCAAATAATGAAATGTCAAATAATAATTATTTTCTAAGAAGAGCATTGCATACCCCCTCTTTATGAAACTTTATCCTAAAGTGTAATATTTAACTATAAGTATTATTCAAACCTAGACACATTTAATATAATATCTTAAGAACATAGTTCTAACTTCATGTGAATCCATTATTTCACCTCTTCCAAATTTTAGCATTTCTATAATTTTAAAACCTTAATTCATCTTAGTATTCTTTACACAATTCCCTAATGCTGATAATGAAGTCACTCATTTCATATGCACATCATTACTAACATGACATAAAATTATTGTATTATACTCGACAATTATCGAGTCAATACTTAACTTGCTTTTAATCTAAAAATTGATTCCAGCTATACCAATTTTTATCCCAATATTTTCATGCTCATATAAAAACACATTCAATTAATTTTGAAGGAATGTGATTCATCTTTAATATTGATTGGTGAGTAGTTTTCTTAAGAACCATCCGTTCTTGAATCATCAAAATTATTAATAAAATTTCATTATGTATGTTTATCATCATCTTATTAACTAACTCATTGTTAAATCATCATCATAGTTAATACACCATGGAATTATTTTTATTCTTTATTCGATAAAAGAAATATTTCTAAGATTCGAAGATCGATGATTAGTATTACACCTCTTTTTATAAATCATATGTCTATATAACCAAATGTTGTTAAGAAAAATCACATGTGACAATTCATCACCTACGTGTTTTACATATTACCTTGGTCACTATCATAGTCAATCCATGTCATCATTTAGAATCGATTTAAGATAATTTCTGATCCCGAAATTGTGATTAAGGGGAAGGGAGAAGTGGCGCATGGAGCGCCACTCGTGAAGGGTGGTGCTTTGGCACCCCAAGAGCAGAGCTCCACTCCGTGCGACACTTCTCCCTTCCCCTTAATCAAGCCAAGCACTCAAGCCAAGCAAGTCTGTGAATATAAGCCTTATGACACCTGCCTAATTAAGATGGATAAACCTGACGTGCAAGAGCGCTAGCGAGTCCAAAAAGAGAAGATAGTGCCCACAAAGTATTTCTGGCTGAAGGCAAGAGGTTGTTGGGGCATCCATAAGCATGTCATTAGTTCCCTAAATAAAGTTCCAGAAGGTCTTCTTCGGTCGAAGGTTTAAGTAGTCAGGAGGGATCAACAGTCAGACAGTTAGAAAGAGAGGTCGAAACGGGTATCAAGATCAAAGATCTCAGGGATAGATCTCAATCATCCATCCCTGGTTAGTGTGTGGGGCCTTCATGATAGATTGGTTTCTGAGGGGTCAAGCCTGGATAAAACGTTAAACCACCAGTTTCCTGAGCCAGTGCATACTAATAACACCCCCTAAAACCCATTAGATGTGAGAAGCATGACTAATTGAATAGGGGCTCCGGCCCTTAGCCTTGAGCTGTCTCATCAGTTTAACTGGAGATTACAAGACAAGCTCTTTGGAAAGAGTGTCAACCGGATCCTCTCGGAGAGAGGGGAGGAAAAGAATAGCAATTCTAGTTTATCATGCATCAATATTTGCGGGGATGTTCTCCCCTCAGTCCCATTCGTTCTCCCTTTGACATCTCATTCGAGATGGGATAGATTATCAGGGTAAGGTTGGATAGCTTGCCTTCTTACTTGCCTTACTACCTTCCTTACTCTCTATAACAGGTATAACCATCTGGCCTATTAACACGTAAAGGCTTTCCTAAGGTAAGGAAATACTCTTTGCCTACCTTAAAGGTCTGGCTGGATAGTAGCAATTAAACAGCCCTTTGAAGCCCTTATTTCAATCGGTGTGAACATGGGACATTCTTTTTACCCGCTTGGCACATTCTGGGTGTGGTGAGGTGGGTCTACTTAAGTCAGGGAACTAATGACATGCTTATGGATGCCCCAACAACCTCTTGCCTTCAGCCAGAAAGACTTTGTGGGCACTATCTTCTGTTTTTGGACTGGCTAGTGCTCCTGCACGTCAAGTTTATCCATCTTAATTAGGCAGGTGGCAGAAGGCTTATATTCATGGACTTGCTTGGCTTGATTAAGGGGAAGGGAGAAGTGGCGCATGGAGCGGAGCTCCGCTCTTGGGGTGCCAAAGCGCCACCCTTCACGAGCGGCGCGATTCTGAGAATCACGCCACTCGTGAAGGGTGGCGCTTTGGCACCCCAAGAGCGGAGCTCCGCTCCGTGGGCCACTTCTTCCCTTCCCCTTATACACACTGTGTGAGGAATCAGCATTATTGTGCATTGTTTCCAAACAATCCATCAGCCCTGGAATTAGTGGTGCGTCCTATGACCTTCAATTTTATATTGAGGTATGAACTTCACAACCATGAAAAGGAGATAATCTGCAAATAGTTTCCGCCATTGATCGCAGCCACCATTGAAGAGAATAGACAGACAAAATATCTTGATCGCTGCTGGAGAAGATCGTGTGTGGCTGCCACCCACCATTGGATCATTGCTATACTAATCGCTGAAGTGGTTACATTCTAAGCCCGTGCGAAGGAATATCGTTGGAGAACCAAAATCGTTGAAGTGCACGTCAGGTTTATCCATATTAATTAGGCAGGTGGAAAAAGGCTTATATTCACAGACTTGCTTGGCTTGAGTGCTTGGAAGTGGCGCACCGAGCGGAGCTCCGCTCCTCAGAATCGTGCCGCTCGTGAAGGGTGGCGCTTTGGCACCCCAAGAGCGAAGCTCCGCTTGGTGTGCCACTTCCAAGCACTCAAGCCAAGCAAGTCCGTGAATATAAGCCTTCTGCCACCTTCCTAATTAAGATGGATAAACCTGACGTGCACTTCAGCAATTTTGCTTCTTCAACGATATTCCTTCGCACGGGCTCAGAATGTAACCACTTTAGTGATTAGTATAGCAATGATCCAATGGTGGGTGGCAGCCACACACAATCTTCTCCAACAGCGATCAAGATATTTTGTCTGTCTATTCTCTTCAATGGTGGATGCGACCAATGGCGGAAACTATCTGCAGATTATCTCCTTTTCATGGTTGTGAAGTTCATACCTCAATATAAAATTGAAGGCCTTTGGACACACCACTAATTCCAAGGCTGATGGATTGTTTGGAAACAATGCACAATAATGTCGATTCCTCACATAGTGTGTATATTCTTAACTCAGGCATCCTTTCAGATGAAAGGTAATCCACTCTCAACAATCTTCCCTTCCACAAGCGACTCAGTTCTCTTTTGGTAAGCATTGTATGGGCAGTCATTTTCTTAGGGGAAAAGAAATATAATTACTTTCTCTCAACGTGAATGGCAGCGACAACAATCTCACAGGTAGCAACTGTTTTAATTCTTGGTGGATAGCAACGATCGGAGCCGTGAAAGGATGTCCTATCGAATGGATTGATAGACCTGGTTGATGGCGCACTTGAAGCTGTGCGCAGGTACGACAAGGAGGGAAGTGATGCGAAGGAAAAGTAAGAAGGTACAAGATCGCAGTAATTGGGGAAAGAGTTGGGCTTGGACATGGAAGAATATGCGCAGAAGGTAAGGGAGTTCTGTGTAGAGAAGATGGATGGGAGCGTGGGGAGGACGGGGAGGTGGCATCTTTTTCGTCAGATCCAATTTTATTTGTGCAACACAATTATATATTTTTTTAAACCAGATTTTGGAGAATCGCGCCGCTCGTGAAGGGTGGCGCTTTGGCACCCCAAGAGCGGAGCTCCGCTCCGTGCGCCACTTCTCCCTTCCCCTTTATCAAGCCAAGCACTCAAGCCAAGCAAGTCCATGAATATAAGCCTTCTGTCACCTGCCTAATTAAGATGGATAAACCTAACGTGTAGGAGCACTAGCCAGTTATTTGGCTAAATAACATTACAAGTTTGGGAACCAGATGAATAGTATTACTTCAAATCCTCCAACACCCATGTTCGATTTATAAACTATGTTTTTAGCAAAGGCTTTTAGATCGACTGGACGGAACAACTTATTGAGCCACCCAACCTTTAGGATTATATTCTTCCTGAGCAAACCTTTCTTTTTGGAGAATGGACTTTTACTAATAGGTTGGTTTTTACCTCACTTGCCTAATTACCTTACGCTGCCCCCCGTTGACTTAGTGGATGGAATAATAATAATGTTATACCTTACACATGCATTCACTCTTCGATTTCGATAAAGACAGATGCTAGTTCAACATCTCAGTGGAAGAGATTATGCCTACGAACCTCTTCATCTCCACACACGGATTTTATTTAAGAAAACATGCATTTGGATAAGGTTTTTAGGATTGACAGGCTGGCATAGCTTTTAGATAGATCTTGCTTTAGGGTAGAAACTAAGTGGTGTGGTCATATCTTGCTTTATCGGATGGATGAGCGCTTTACTTGGCCGCTCATCATTAATACTTGACAATTAGGTGGCCACTACATAGTTACCTGTCACCTTATAATGAAAGCCTTCAACCTTGAGCTACTAAGGAAGGATGCTAGCATAGATAAAGTATTAAAAGTTCCCTAATGAGTGAGTTCACATATTGCCAAGCAAGTAGTGAATTTACCCCAACCTCGTGCTTGTTCTTCGGATTGTAATCATCCCTCGTACTTCGATTGCTGGGCTGATACTCTTTTTGGTCAGACAATCTTCTGTCTTCTATACCTCGTGCTTGCTTGTTCTTGGGATCCCACTTTGAGAACATGAATTGGATATATTAGATAGATAATTACTTTCCGATGTCTCGAAGCATTGACCTAACTGATGAACCAATAAAGGGGGGCTGGCTATAGTGGTGGGATAGAAGGCCAAGAAAAGAAGAGAATTCTACCTGTCTGTCCTGTACTACTTTCTCATTCCTCCCATTTTCCAGTCAAGCAAAAGGTCACACATTAGTTAGGAGCATACATCATCCCATTTATCAAAAGGAAAGAAGGTATGGAGGTGATCATGACTATCTGAACCTAGAACACGACCCATGGCAGTGTTTGCAATGAATGGATTTACGTTTTCCCTACCTGAATGTGGTGAATTTGGTTCCATAGTTATATAAAATATGGATGTAATTAAATGTTGAAAATATAAAATGGGTGAGTAGGATAAGCGTTAAAAAAAATAAAATCCAAAATAAACTTATGGATATCACAACCATATAAAAATATATGAATATATGGATGTAATTAAATGTTGAAAATATAAAATGGGTGACTGTGATAAGCGTTAAAAGATAAAATCCAAAATAGTCTTATGGATATCACAAGACTATTTTTATATTCATTATAAAGGAAATCCCTATTCATTATAGTCTTATGGTGAAAGGAAAGCCATATACATTATTATATTCATTGATTTAAAGGTAATGCATATATGCTAACGCGTTTTATATGAGAAGCTAGCATTTCCCATGTTAAATTTCAAGTATGCTCAAAAGGTTAAATACACTAGTCTTTTTCTAATGGTGATTAAATTGAATACTTACCTTATTAGAGGAGAGAATCACATTGGTTAAAGAGAGTTTTATTAGTGTAATAAGATCAAATAATTACGAATATGGATGTAATTAATATGATATTAATTTGACATCTATAATCACTTTGACAAATATATAATATTATTAAAATACAAATATGGATGTAATTAATAATATCATATATTTGTCAAATATATGATATGAATGTAATTAATATGATATAGATGTCAAATTGATCTGGATGTAATTAATAAGATATGGATGCCAATTAGACATTATATAAATACAATTGTAATTAATATGATATTAATTTGACATCCATAATCAATTTGACAATTATATGATATTATTAAAATACAAACTTCTTTTCAAATGGAATTATGTAACTTACTTTGGACTCTAGTAAGCTTCTTCCTATCAACTTTGGGATGTATGTATACTAGCAACTCTATTTCTAGTGTCATTTGCTAAAAAAAATTGATCATTCTTTTTTTCTATAACAAATAAAATAATAAGTATTTTTTGATGCTACAATTTGAGACACGTGAACAAACTAACTATAACATTACATAGGTAAATATATTGTGCTAAAGTGAAATGACATTTCTTTTTCTTTCCACCCCCTTTTTTTTGGACTTGATCCCTAAAGCTAGCCATGTTTTTATCTCATGATCATCAATGGCCTTGGTTGGCTTCAATTCTTGCAATGGATTTCTTGTGATCTTATGTGATCCATTTCGCATCAACAAAACGGTAAATTTCATATGGGAAAATAACCGACCTTCAAACCACAAAAACATTTTCAATTAATAGTTTTACTTGGATACCATTTACTATAAGAATTATTTAAATATAGAAATACAATGAAGCATGTAGTATAATGGTTAGGGACCTTATTAAATGATATAACTTTACATAAAAGAAACAAGAACTCGCATGTCCTAAGACTTATATGGGATGCCATTTCGATAAAAAATTGTAGACAGAGACAATTATAATTGTACCAAATATTTTTTTAATGTGATTATATGTCTCACGTGACTTCTTATGAAGAATGGGATACAATTGCAAAAGATCATGATTAGGAGGAATAAAAAGAATGTGTGGATTGTATTAGGGGATTAGGGTTTTTTTTGTATAAATTATATCAAGAGCTTCCTCTGAAGAAAATATAGATTCAATAGAGTGTTACAATCCATGGATGAATTTGAATAATTTCACATGGAACATTTTAGATGTTTTTATTAGTATGATGTTTGCAATTCAAACTCTAAAGGAGTTTTCTAATATTTATACATGAATCATTTATTTTTGTATGGTCTAATATATGATTCATTTTGAATCGCATCATAATTTCTTTGATTTTATATGGTTAGAGTGGTGAAATATTGATGGAATATTTTTCTTTTGTTTAATATGCAAGTTTTTAAAAAGTTGTAATTTATCTCTTGACGAAAAGAATCTATTTCCAATCTAGAGGTTGATTTTAAAGTTTTGGTAAACAACAATATGGGATGTTTAGGCCATGGCTCTATTTTTTACTCCGAAAAAAAAAACATGTATACTGGTATCAACACTTTTCTATTTGGAGGGTGGTTTTGGTGTTTTTTATGCAAAAAACATCATTTGTATGGCTAGAGTTCTCGTTCTTAGTATAAAGTTCTCGTTTCATAGTATAAGTGGTTGTAGCTGGTATTACAGTAGGGAAAAACTCAATAAAGCAGATATTAACCTTAGCAGCCGACGGTAGACTGAAAGAATATATAAATCTGAGTGAGCCCCAAAACCAACCGATCGCAGTTATCCACGACAATATTGTATCTTCGTGACTAGAAGCTTCTTTTTCTCTTGCTTTCACTTAAAAGACTTGGATCACACAATGTAGGCTTCTCAGAAACAACTTATTTAAGGTCGATTATACCTAACTATGGAAGAATAAAAATCACTATATATAATAGTAAGTAATACACAAGAAGCTTGTGGAAGACTCTTCAGTTTGGTGAGGGAAGTTTTAAAAAAATTACAAATCATTAACCGTACTTGGACACTGAAATGTGTCCTGCAAATGACTTGCAAACTTGTCAAGCTACATATACCTGTATTCCTCTTCTTCGTCACTATTCGAGATCTGCTCGCTCCCTCGCTAAATCTAGAGGCCACAGTCCCCACTCCAAACTTGGAGGAGCTAAATTGAGAAAGGAAAGCTGTGTAGTGATAATTCCAAGCTCCGACAATCCACATATTTATATACAAGATTACTTGGGCAGCGTGGCTTCTCGCGGTTCGTTGGAACGTACATGCAGAGATCAAAGAAAAATGAAGTGAAGCAAAAAGCTGAGTAGGTCAACATTATTTAATGAAATGAAAATATATAGTACGAGCATACCTTCAAAGTGGGAAAATAAATACCAAAAAAATTTCAGTATGTCTAAAATGAACTGAAGGTATGTTTCATTTCTCTGTTTTGGGGTGTTTGTAAATATGATTCTACTTTATTTAATAATTAGAATTTATGTTAATAGAATAATATATTTAATGCTAAGGGGTTGCAAGCTTAGGGTTTTTTTTATCTTGATGGAAATGAAGAAATGAAATTTTCATGGGTATAGGTGTGGCAACAAGTAACTAGGATTAAATGTACATCTTTCTTCTATGTATAGAAATTGTGAAGAGTCTTCAACTATAACATAGTATAATTTTTAAAAACTCGTTTCTTGTCATAAAGCATATAAAGGGGAAAACATTTAAGGAAGGGAATATACAAGGTAGGAATTATGAGTGTATTAATCGGAACCTTCAAAGCCTGAACGACATGAAACTCATGCACCTCACGCATCTCAACAATTTAGTTGTAGATGAATCAAGTTAGACAAGGGAACTATAGTGTAAAATAGGGATCCCACAAAACGAAGATGGCAGCCTTAGAAAGTTCAATTTGGTTAGATTTGATTCCATTTAGATTGCAAATGTTTGAAGTTAAAATGTTGTTTGGTGATAAATTCAACATGTTCTCCATTTGGCTTCTTCACCCACTCCAATGCACAACAAGTCTTGTCTCATTAATCTCAAGTGAGGTATCCATTACACTCATGCATGGCTTCCTCTTCTCATTTATTTCATATGTGCTCACTTCAAACCTTATGGCCCTTGGTTTGGATTTTTGTAATGTTAGTGGGATCTCTCTTAAAAAAAATTGTTTTTTGTGATTGAGGCGATGCCTCTCACAATGAAGGACCGCAGGGTGGTCACTTCCATCTTGAAACTGAAGATAGATACCGCATTTGCTTCTCATTTTTGGCCTTTTAAAAATGTTGCACTCGCTCTATGTACCATATAATTTATGTTAATTCAGTAATTTCACATAATGTCATCCTCCTGAATTTCACAACAACGTTTCACAGAGGTCATATTAGTGTTTAATATGACAATGATATTTGTGTACAACTCTTGAAATGTAAAAAAACCTATTTTCTTAATTGGTGAAAGCCAATTGTTCAGTTTCTCTTTAAATCACATATTTGTTACAAAATAGTATAAGATAGATTCTATCGTTTCAAACAATATATATATATATATATCTTCAAAGTAAACCAAATACATATGTAATTCACTCAATGTTTATATCACTACAAACATAGTCAAACTCCAAGTGTTTAGTTTGGCCCATGTTTTAAGTGTTTTTTTGAATTTATCTCTGTTCATGTTTGAATTGCGAGCTTTTATAGCATTTTCCACTATGTATGTTTTCACTCTTTCCTGATTAAATAAAAATATTATACAACTTTTTGGTTAAAAACAAAAATACATACAAATTTACACATTATCATTTATATTCTATGCCATGAATCAACTTGCTAAATCATAATTTTGAAAAATAATTTTGTTCATTTTAGACATATCAAAATTGTTCATTTTAGACATACCGAAGTTCTTTTCGGTGTTTCATTTCCCCTGCTTTGGGGGTATGCTAATGGGTAGGCTATTCCATCATTTTGCAGAGCTTAGCACACCATGAATACACTTTCTCTAAGGTGATTTGCAGTTTTCTCATCAATTTTGTGTAGTTACATCAATTCACGTAGGCTATTTCGTCATTTTGCAGAGATTAGCACACCATGAATATGCTTTCTTTGAGGCAATTTGCAATTTTCTCATTAGGAAAATAGACTCCATGGGTACAATTTGCATGAGTTTTTTAGTTGGTTAACGTAAAACCAACGCATTCTAAACTTCGAAATTGTGCTGATATTAAACCACCGACGCTTAGCCCAGGGACTACCAAATGTTATGGGTTTCTTCTTTCAATATGACAGATTCCTAACCTTGGGACTGCCAAATGTTATGGATTTATTCTTTCAATATAACAGATGCCTAGCCCAGGGACTTCCAAATGTTATGGATTTCTCCTTTCAATATCACAGACGCCTAGCCCAGGGTCTGCCAGATGTTAAGGATTTTCTTCTTTCAATATCACAGACGCCTAATGAGAAAATTGATATAACTTTGGATACAAAGCCCGTGATTTGTGTGAAACAACCTAGGTAATTGTTACTATAATTCTAAGTTTTTTTAAAGGTATTTTTATTATTATTTTAAAAAGCGAGATTTATTAGGTTTTTTTTATAAATAAGTTTAGAATGTATATATTAAAAATTTAACTTCACATTTCCCATAACTGTTTGATATCAAATGTATATCAAACACTGCAAACATAAATATTTAGCCATGGTTGATTCACGAGGAACACCAGTAAATGAATCTTGAAAATTTCAACTCTCTCTTAGTGAGCCCAATCAAGTGCGACAACTCATTTCTGCAAGGAGATTTCACAAAGTGTACAATTTTTTGGGGGGGTAGTTTTTTAGGTACTTAAATTTTTTAATTTTTTTAATTTTATTGATGTGAGTTTTCTTACTATTCAAAAGTTCATAATTTTACTACGTCAAAAGTCAAACCTAAATAAGTTAGAGGTAGGTTATATGTATATTATTTATATGTATTTACATGTAGACTATTTTTAATTGGTAATTCAATTTTTTTTAAATTGGGGTGGGGAAAGAAAAAGATAGAGATTGGGGTTGAGAAAGAGGATAGGGTTTAGGGATAATTAGGGAAATTACAGAGAAGGAGAGGTATAGGATGCGAGGAGAGAGAAAGAAAGAGAGATTGCGTGTGGTAAGTGGTAGGAGAGGGTGATTAGGAGAGAGAGAGAGAGAAAGGGAGAGAGAGAGAGGCAGAGGGAGAGAGTGAGGGAGAAAGAGGGAGAGAGAGGGGGGAGGAGAGAAGGGGGGATAGATGGGAGGGGCAGCGGGGGAGAGAGAGAGAGAGAGGGGGGGGGAGAGAGATATGTTGATCCTCCGATCGGGGATGTCATTGATGTATTTAGTCATGAATGTTTTGAGGTAAAACCTCAGTTGTAAGTCGGGTCAGTAGCACCCACAAAAGTATTATTAAAATGTAATTTCCAGTCTCCCAAGGTAAGTCAGAAAGGTTCAGTTGTGGAAAGACTCAATATTTTTTACCTTCTCAATGTTCTTTTGCACCTCTCGATGCAAATGCTAGTTTATGTTTGTTTTGGGTTGGAGATTATTTAGGTAGGTAAAGGGATCTTATTATTAGGGAATTTTAAAAAAGGTTTTGTGTTGCAGATGGTGTTGTCTAAACATCAAGAAGGGATTATGATGATTCTTGAAAAAAAAAGTTAGAAATCCTATAACAAACATTGAAGGTATCACCAAATATTGGAAAGGTAACTTCTGGAGGGACGTGCATATTGAGACCAATTTTGAATATATGCAATGGAGTTTGAACAATGAGGGTCTCATTTCCCAAGGATAGATGAAAAAATAAGTAAAATTTCAAAGAAATCAAATAACATAAGTCATGACATTCAAAATAGAAACCAAAATAATTTAGACATGAATGTAAATACATTTTTTTTCATGATAATTAATTAACTAAATGGTTTATTTTTTTTGGGTCATGTTTGTTTTTTTGTTGTGCATGATAATTAATTAACTTGGAACTTAAGAGCTATCCATTGAGCAGAGCATCGAGTTTGACGATCGTTGGATCTTGAGCTGCTCCATATCCAAAGGTCACCAAGCCTGATGCATCCTCATTAAATGCTCTGCAGCTCAATGAATAGCTCTTACAACCCAAAACTCAGTGAGAAATCAGGTCGATTGACAGTCACAGTCACGGAGATCATTCTGTTCGCCCAGGTTCAAATCTTGCTAAAAAAAAAACTTTGGACAGAAAAAATGATCTCAACTTCTAGAGAAGTCAGGCTTAGGCTCATTATAGCTCTGGAGACAAATTTATGCACGCATGTTTATATCCTCTGGCGTCCATCGAGATAAAAGCTCTACAATGCAATGAACCTTATGATATTTGAAAAATATGATTGTGCTTAAATAAAAAATGGTATAGTTGTTAGCACTCTGGATTTTGAATCCAGCGACATTGGTTCGAATCACAGTACGACATCACTGTAGTTTGCTGTCACTGAAGCCTGCAACTTTTGCTGATAAATTTCTAAGATATTATTTTATTCTGTTTTAACATCTATACTATCCATATTTCCGTATCAGTTTTATTCATTAAATAATTTATTATGTTTTACATCTATACTGTCTATATTTCCGTATTAGTTTTATCCATTAAAGGGGATGTAGCTCATATGGTAGAGCGCTCGCTTCGCATGCGAGAGGCACGGGGTTCGATTCCCCGCATCTCCAGTTCCTTTGGGTATGTCTTTGACGGACTGATGTTGCGTTTTTCGGAGTTCTAGTTGCTTTTTAGTGAATGAGTTTTGTTCTCATCAAATAATTTAATGCTTAATATATATTTAAAAAAATCATAGGAAGATTTACATTGTTTTTCTTTTTAATTAAAGTTTTTGTTTTTTTAATCTTTGACACATTAAAATTTGAATTTCATTCTATATAGATTTGTGTTTTTGTCACCTTTTTTAACAATTTATATACATTGAAAAACTAAAAGCACCATTTTGAATAGGAAATATTCACTTAGATCTTTTTATTTTTCATAATTTTTTGGTTGTGTATTTTTATGTTATTAATTATTTTTAGGCACTTTTAAAATTATAAAAAAATAAATAAAGTATAAGTTTTAAAAGAAATTAAATAAATGTATAATATGAAATCAAAAGTGTGAAAATGATAAATACTATTTGATAGAGGATTTATTAGAGAATTTATTCGCATTAACTACACCAATGTTTTTACGAATTTCACAAGGAAGTAAACATAAATGTTTTAGAGAATTGAATTACCTTTCTACTTGTATTATTTTTAATTTTTGTATGGCCATATCATGGGACAAATTTGGAGGCCACCAACTATATATACTTGAAAATTTTAGGTATGGATAATGAGTGAGATGTGTGGCCTCTCCCTTTTTAGAGATGATTATTCATTTTAGGGAAACAAAATGTATGGTCATAATCTACACACACTCCACTTTTGCATTGACTATGTTATGAGGTCTTTTAGACTTATGAACTATTTATTATTATTTATCGAAATAGCATATGTTAAAAAAACGGTGCCTTAGGAACAAATGTTGATGGCCTTCAATTTTATTTTTAGTGTCTCTTATTGAAAAATATAAAAGTACATTTTAAAGAGGACACCGAAAGGAATATCTCTATGAAGATTTCAATTTTTTGGGTGTTGTCTTTGTTATGATATTGAATTTCATTCTGACTGATTTTTAACTTAGTAAATTTCTTAATGATAGTTTTAGAAAAAAAAATGACAATCATCGTTACAACTCAAAACAAATTATACCACGAGAAAGTAGATTTCAAAGATGAATCTGTTAGTATAAATTTTGAAAAATAACTCTGTGATTTTGCAGTGTTTTGAGCTTGCCAAAGACACAACTTCTTACAAACTGTAAAATTGTTTTGCATTTCCTTTGACCAAAACTCTCGGTCAAGAAACAATATCAGGAAAGAGCTTAAAAGAACTCTCAGATGAGAGTGTGTCCACCCACAATTTAACCCAGAGTTATGTTTGCAAACTCTCAACCGAGAGTTTGGGGGAACAACACCCCCCAGTATATTTTTCAGTCGACATAATAAATATGTTCAAAAACTCGACATAATGAGTATTCTTTAAACTATCGCCCGAGAGTTGTATAAATATACTCTCACCTGAGAGACTTAAGACAAGCTTCCGTATTGAAGATAAAATCAAGTGCGAGGATAAACCGAGACTGCAGTGTGTTTTGTGAAATTTTTGGAAAAAAATTGGGAGTAAGTTTTTTTTACTTGGGATTTAAAAAAAAAATCTCTCAATTTTTTTTAACTATGCATACTTGATTTTCAAAAAGAATTTTTGTTTGGACTTGCAAGAAAGAGGTTTCATAGGAACTAGGGTTGTTATGATTACATACCCATGGATCTTGATTTGAGTTTTTCCAAAAACATTTATAGTTTTTATATAGAAAATTCCTGGTTGTTACATGCTGTGATGGTACCACTTGTTCCTCTTATTATTTTTTTCTTTTCTAGTTACTATTGAGCGGTTATTTCGTATCCATGTGTTATTCTCATGTATGAGATTGCTACTACTCGGTTGTCATTAAACATAATTGTTTTATTTACATTTGATGTAAATTGATGTACCATAAGTTTTTGAAAAGTCTACAAAAAGTGGCATGGATTAGCGCAATGGTGGTTCATAATTTCAACATATATTAGTCCTTTTTTAAAATGGCATATTCTAATTTTTTTTTGTGCTTTTGAGTCCTTATGGATAAATTTGACATATTGTGAAATTGGGAACTTGTGCATGTATATTTTATTTTCTTCTAAGGGTCACATTGTGCTTTGTGTTTAATATACAATTACATTTTTTAAAGGAAAAATCATGAATTGTATTCCAATTGAACAATCAAGACATGCAGATTTTATCTTTGTCATGTATTGTACATTTATTTTTCCAAGAAAAATGAATGTTTCAATTTTTTTAATGAAATAATGGATATTACAATTTTTCTTAAATCACCTATGTAATTTTTTGTTGGCATATCACAATTTTCCTCTAAGATATTTCAATCTGTTTCATTTTAATCAAGTACAATTTTATAGATACAATATATTATAAATTATGATTTCAAGTATTTGGTATTGTATTTTAGGTTTTTAATTCTTTGAAAATGGGAAACAAAAGGAACTGTGCAAAAAATCATGATCACACCAAGACTGATCAAGAGGTAAGGAAAGAGAAAAGACGTGAAGGCATGAAAAAGTTAAGAGCAAAAAGAAAAGGGAAGAAAAAATGGAGGGACAAAGCGGAGACGAAGAAATGAAAAATGTCGAGGAACACATTGAGGAAAGAAATGAAGAACACGGAGGTGACGAGGAAATGGAAATTGTCGAGGGAATGCCAGGCATTGTTGATATCGACACTAGGATTGGTGAGTGAAGAATATTTTAAGTTTAAATAATTAAATTTAGTATCTATATATATTTGATTTGAAATTTCACAATCTTCTAAAATTATTAATATGTGTGTGTGTGTGTGTGTACAAAGTTCAATTTATATACTTTATGTAGGCTCAACATCCAACTCACAACAAGATCCTACCACACCTATCAATTCGCAAAGATTAATTAGAAGTTGCAGCAATATCGTCATTAGTGGCGAATTATTTAGAGAATGTGGATTCAGGTAAAATTGAAGAATTGGGACAACCTATGTTGGATTATAAAGTTCAGTATAGAGAAAATGTGTTTACTCAAAAATATCTTGAAGGTGCTTCTATCATAGCACAAGCTCAATTGTTACATAGATTGTTGAAGGAAAAATGTGTAAAATATGTGGTTAAATTATTGGGAATTAAAAATATCAAAGAGGTTAAAACAAATGATATGGTATCAAAAAATATTAAGGCTGTCATTGCCACACTTTCCAAAAGGAGATCTTGTGTTGAAAAGGTTGCTAATAGAGCATTGCTAAGAGGGGTTGTTGCAAAAGGTGTTGCTTCAAGTCGTTTGATGGAAAATACTATAACAATATTAAAGACAACAAGAGGAAATTTATTAAAGTATAAAAAGTTTAGGATTCAATTAGATGAGAATGATGAAGTTGAATGTTGAGTTGTTATCTGTAAGGAAACACTATCAAGATAGACTACCTGATAATGTGATGGATAGGACGAAAGAGTTTGGAATTTGAACTCTCGTGTGCTACCAAAATAAATGGATGTTGTGCGGCATTGAATATTTTAAAGTAGTTTATGAAATTCATGCCAAACATATAACAGAGGTCACTCAAGTGGAAATGTTCAACAATTTTATGGAGAGTAATGTTGATGTGAAAATTTCCCTTAGCACATTTATGAAACTTAAATCGTGGTATGCCAAGCCCATCATTGTTTGGGACACATGTTGTTGTCACTACCATGTAGAATTCAAAATATATTATGAGACATTTGTAAATTTTGGCATTCAATATTGGCCGAATGACCCCCCTCCTTCTATTGTTCATGAATTTCTCTTGAAGATATTATGTACACGAGAGGATGATCAAATATTTTATAAGAAAGAATGTGTCGGTGCTAAAAAATGTAACGAATGTTCTCAGTTAGAACTTTTTGATACTAAATATCCCATAGATACAAATGATGATCAACTGTCAAATCTAACTATGAAATGGAAGAGATATGGATATTTTCAGTATACTCAAGTTACAAATTTGACGAAAACATCCAAAATAATTGATTTACTTGAAGATGATATTTCGGTGACATATTTTATGGAAAAGTTTAGGGAGCAAACATAAAAATATATTAAGCAGTCCCACACAACATGTGTTAGATTTTTAACATTAAGCTATCATTATTAAAGGATCTTTAACTGAGAGAATAACAAGCACAACAATCAAACACAAGAGACAATGAACACAGTGTTTTTCCTCGGGGAAACCATAAATGGAGAAAACCCCGCAACTTCCTCAAAGATAGAATCAACACCAAATAGAAAAGCCCAAAACAGTAAGATGATATCCCGACAACAGTAACCTCTTTCTTTCTAGCCCCAGTGTCTTCTTCTTCCTCGGCTATGTGCTACAACTGAGTGTGAGTGAGTGTGTATCAAATAGAGAGGCTAGCTCTCTATTTATACTTATTCCAGACTTGAATAAACCCAACTAGGGCCGAATTCACTAGGTGAGTCTAATAACCCTAGTGCCCTGGAACTATGGGGACTTTAACCCTTGATCAATAGGAGGGTTACCCACAATGAATTGACATAACTTGGTTACATTATAGAGCCTCCTGATTGAAACATTGGGGCATGACATGACTCAATTACATTACAGACACATCCCGGAATAAACATCGGGGTACAAGACATAAGATACATAGGTGAATACATTCCAAAGTTACAAATACATCAAAACTCCCTCTTAACTAGGAAGGTATTCTTTCGACACAATTTTCAACACTGGTCTTCTTCTCTGTATCGACTGGATCATCTCATCATCTTCATCTTCAAGTCTTCTTTGTCTTCTTTGTCTTCTTCGTCTTATTCATCTTTGAGTCTTCTTCGTCTTCTTTGTCTTCTTCTAAGTCATCTTCTTCTTCAAGTCTTCTTCATCTCGGGATCTGGATCATCACCACTACTGGATCATCATCACATCTGGATCATCACTTGATCTGAATCTTCATCAAGTCTGGATCATCATCACATCTGGATCATCATCACATGCTATCTCAATTCTTCTCGTCACAGGAAGTTCTACAGAGCCATCCCTTTTTCATGTTGGTTGTAGGCCTACCCTTCATGTAGGTATTCAGCATTTATATCTGACCCTATGTCAGAAAGGCTAGCCCAACTCTTATGTCTGACCTCATCTTGTCAAAAAGGCACACCCAACACTCACATCTAACCTCATCTTGTCAGAAAGGCACGCCCAACACTCACATCTAACCTCATATTGTCAGAAAGGCCCAGCACTCACATCTGACCATGTGTAAACACATCACGCCAGAATGGCTTAGCGCTTACATCCAACCTCATCTTGTCGGAAAGGCTCTGCACTTACATCTGACCCCATCTTGCCAGAAAGGCACAGCACTCACATCTGACCATGTGTAAACACATCGCGCTAGAATGGCTCAGCACTTATATCCGACCTCATCTTGTCAGAAAGGCTCTGCACTTACATTTGACCATGTGTAAACACATCACATCGAAAGGGCTCTTAGTCCCAGACTGAGGATTCCTGGTAACTGACCAGGTATGTCCATTCTCCTAGAGAATGGAATCAGCCCTTATATCTGATCAAGTGGGATACATCCCTCAATCACATCAGAATGGCCATGTGCTCACATCTGATCATGTAAGACTACATCCTACAGTCATATCAGAGCGACGCTCAGTCCCAGACTGAGTATTCCTGGTAACTGACCAGGTGCCTCCATTCCAAGAATGGCATTTAGCCCTTACAACTGATCATGTAAGAACCAATCCTACAGTCATATCAAAATGGATCAGCACTCACATCCGACATGGAAGGAACCTAAATCCTCTTACCATGACAGAATGGCTCCTCCATCATATTAATTCTTGCACATTGATCTAGGAACAAATAATCAATCTCATCAAGAAATAATCAACAAATAACTCAGAAACGGTGTTAATCGGAACCGGAATTGGTTTCCTCTTTATATATTTAAGAAACAATGAATGGTTACAATAACAATGTCGAGCAATAGTTTGAATCAATGAGGAATTCGAATACCTAAGGAGGAAATTCAAAATCAATGAGTGAGTCTAGCTTAACTGACTGTAAGCCATTGGTTCACACTCAGTTAACCACTTGACCAAAACCCTAATTGACTCACCAAATGCTAACTAAAGTCGGAGTGCAATACATGACTGAATCTCGACTAAAGGAGATCAAACACATGTCATAGCAAGCCAACCATCAAGTGCTATTGCTACATGACTTCAATGAACCCTGATGAGCTTAACTGAAGCTGAACTGATCATCAGAAGTTGGTGGAGGCGCCCCTGTTGACTCCAGATCATTAAATAATATTAAATAATCATTAAATAATATATTTAATGAGAGGAGGTTCCTTAACTGACTGGTTGAACTGATTGTAACCACCAGTTAGCAATTAGGTGCATTAATATCACTCAGATCACCCCCGGAGTGCTCCAGTTAGCCTCCTTGACCATAGGGGAAGGCTGAGTTAGCCTCCTTGATTGTAGGTAGGCATGGGTGTGACTGGATGATGGCAATTAATGCTCCACTGATGTCAATTAATGTCAATTATACTTAGGATAGTGGTTTAACTAGGCCAATTTGACCAAAAAGAGTGTGTATGGTGGTAAATGTCTCCAACACCCCCCCCTAAAGCTATACTCAGGAAGAGTTAGAAAACATAGATGCATAAAAATGCTAGGGCCACGACAACTAAGGCCATAGGTCACCCTGTACAATGTTGAAACTGAAACAATACTCAAAACAAACTAAGTGAGGAAAAGAGGGAAAACCCAGTGGGAAAAACCCCCCCTCAAGTTGAACACTGTAAGTAGCCTGAATCACCCTGATGAACTCACCCCCAATAGTGAACTTATTTTATGAAAAGCTCTTGGTGAAGATGTCTGCAATCTGCTCATCAGTTGAGCAGTATTGCAGAGTGATGGTCCTGTCATGCACTAGCTCCCTGATGTAGTGCATGTGAATCTCTACATGCTTGATCCTCTTCTCGGTAACTGGATCTGTGGATATCTTAATAGCACTTTGGTTGTCACAAAATAGGACAGTGGACAAAGTAATACCAAGATCAAACTCTGAAAGAATGCCTTGCAACCAAACTGCTTGGATGCAAGCATTCACTGCTCCTCGATACTCGACCTCTGCTAAAGATAGTGCTATGGCAGCCTGCTTTTTTCTTGACCAGCAAATAGGGCCACCACCAAACATGAATACATATCCAGAAGTTGACTTATGATCAATAGAATCACCTGCCCAATCGAAATCTATGTATCCAACCAGCTCGAGCTCGGAGTTTGCAGCATAGTGAATGTCGTAGGTCCTGGTTCCCTAAATGTACTGGAGGATCCTCTTGGCTACCTTCCAATGAAGATCATGAGGCTGCTACATGTATCTTGATACAGCATTCACGGCATAACAAATATCATTCCTAGAATGTGTCAAGTACAACAAGCTACCAATCAGTTGTTGATAGATAATGCAGTCCATGGGAGGTGTGTGTTTTCCTTCTTCAAGGCTGATCGTTGAAAGGAAAGGGAATGGTGTAGGCCTACATTCAGCCATGTTAAACTTGACTAATAGGTCTGAAGTGTATTTGGACTGAGTGACCATAATCCCATCATAATTTTTGCTCGATTTCGAGCCCCAAAAATTGTTTTAGAAGCCCCATATCACTCATTTCAAAGGCATTGTGGAGAGCAGTTTTGATGGCTGAAATGGAGGCAACTGTGCTACCTGTGATCAGTAAGTCATCAAAATATAAAACAATGATAATTATATGAACATCATGCTGCTGTAAATACACATTTGTATCTGATCTACATCTCTGAAAGTTTTGCGAGAGAAGAAAGGAATCCATCTTGGAATACCACTCTCTTGGGGCCTATTTTAACCCGTATAGTGACTTCTTTAGCTTGCAAACCAAAGATGGATCAGTGATGTAGCCCTCAGGATGCTTCATGTATATCTCCTCATGAATATATCCATGTAGAAAGGCTGACTTAACATCCATGTGATGCACCTCCCAGTGCTTGGATGCTGAAATTGCCAAAACAAGGCGGATGGAGTCCATTTTTGCAACCGGTGCAAAGGTCTCATGGTAGTCCACTCCTTGGACCTGAGAGAAACCTTTTTCTACTATCCTTGCCTTATATTTGTAGGTGATTCCATCAGCAGCAACCTTTTTCCGAAACACCCACTTGCATTGAACCAATTTCCTTCTCGGAGGAAGAGAAACTAGCTCCCAAGTAGTGTTTTCTGAAGAGAATTCATCTCTTCATCCATGGAAACTTGCCATCTCGGATCATTCCAAGCATGGTAGTAGGATTTTGGATCTGAACTAATCATAAAATAGCAAGTTTCAGATAGCAAATTATCAAAACAAGAGAGCGCAATACTCGCTCTTTGGAAATCAGACCAGGTTCTCCTTGGATCATCCGGATTTCCAATGTTGTCTCCTGTGGAGGAGAGTGCCTGTTGGGCCCATGTAAGAAGATGATTTTGCACTTCAAGTTTTGATTCAACATCTGATTATTTCTACACACTGATATCAAAAATCAAAGGATCCAAATCAGGGTCACCACCCCCAATTTCATCATCGAAATATTCAGTAGAATAGGAAGGAAATTCAACAGTTTTCTCCTTCACTAGTTCCATCTCCTGAAGAGGCTCATCGAACTTGACACTTCTCTCGATGATGATCTGTTTGGTATTGATATCCAGTAGCTTGAATCCTTTATATTCATTAGGATACCCAATAAACAGACATTCTATGCTTTGCGGTTGCAAATCCCTTCTTTTATCAAGCAGAATTTGGGCCCATGGAGTGGACCGAAACACCCGTAGGTTCGACACATCCGGCTTGTGTCCAAAGTATGCTTCAAAAGGATTATTTCCTTTCATGGATGAGTGTGGCACCCTATTTTGAATGTATGCTGCAACATTCATGGCTTTAGCCCACAAATTTGCAGCAAGCTTCTTTGACTCCAACATACAGGTGGTCATCTCCTTGAGAGACCGATTCTTCCTTTCCGCTACTCCATTCTGCTGGGGAGTGTAGGGAATTGAATGTTGGACCTGAATATCACTTTGGGAGCATATTTACAGCAAATCATTACTGACATACTCCCCTCCATTATCAGATCTCAAGATCTTGATCTTAAGCCCAGAGTTATTTTTTATCAAGGCCTTCAATTCAGAAAATTTTTCACATACTTCTGATTTCTTTTTGAGAAAGAAAACCCATGTATACCTTGAAAAATCATCAATAAAAGTAAGGAGGTACCTTGATCCATTCATGGATGTGACAGGCATCAGACCACGGATATCAGAATGTATCATCCCCAATATGCTTGTAGCTCGGTTTGCCTTCCCCCGATCGAACTTGTGCTTAGGGTGTTTTCCAATCACACGGCCCTTGCAAACTCCCGTGGTTGCCTTGATGACCGAGAGGCCTTCAACCATGGAGTTTTTCTGTAATTGTTGCAAATATTCGAAATTAAGATGGCCAAACCTCTCATGCCATAGCCTACTAACCTCATTTCCATGAGTTAGCAGAGCAGTGGGCTTTGCATCCGCAACAAAGTGAGAGAACTCATAGGCTTTTGCATGATGATTTGCAAGGAATTTTGCAATGAGTTTCCTGGATGTAATTTATGTTATCTCAACATCATTTGGGCTTAAAGAGACTCTCTTAGGCATTCCTGTATGTGTCATCTGATAGACACTAAGGAGATTTGCTGCTAGAGACGGTACATACAAAACATTAGAGAAAAAACCATTTTCAAGATCTACAGTACCTTGTCCTTCGGAAATGATGGTGGAGTCGTCTCCCATGTGGATGGGGATGGATTTTCTAGTCTCCAAGGGAGAAAAGGAGTCTTTTTCAGCCATCATGTGATTCAAATATCCAGAGTCAATCAGCAGTGCTTTGGACTTTGAAGTGCTTGCCATGAGGGCATGACCTTTCACATGCTGTGGTTCTCGATCTTGGTGATCTCTCCTCAGAAACCTCTCCGGAAGATTGATGTGATTCCTCTCAAGGAGAGAGGTTGCTTCATCAAGATTTTTCTTCATGCAGGTATGTTCAAGGCGAAAACCCTTCCCACAGTAAGAACACTTGACTTTTTCTTTGCCATTGCGCCCTTTTCCTTTGTTCTTCCTTGAACCAAAAGATTCATCATGCTGCTGGTTTTCAACTCTAGGCTTGGGAGCATCAAATTTAGTTTTCTGATTTTTTTGCTGCTTTCCTTTACCCTTCAGATCTTTGGGCCTTGAGACATGGAGGGCTTGATCACGGGAAGATTGGATTATCCCCATCTGGACAAGCTTGTCATGTTCATTAGTTAGGGACTCAATGAAGGCATTGAGTGTAGGAATCTTCCATCCGTGGGTTGTGAACTTCCCCGCATAGAATGTAGAAACAAAAACTGAATAATTAGCCCCGAGTTTGGAGAGAATGGAAAGGATGAGCTGATCATCCTCCTTCTCCACATTGCATTGCTTCAAGAGTAAAACAGTATGCTTGAACTTTATAAAGAAATCATTCAGAGTCTCGAAATTGGAAGGTTGGAGAGACATGAGTTCATTTTCGAGCTGGTAAACCCTCACGCCATCATGCTTTCCATATAGAGATTCCAATTTGTCCCATATTTCTTTCGGTGTCTTCAAATCCGTAAGATGGAAGAGAAGGTCTCGGGAAATAGAGAGGCATAAGAAACCGAAGGCTTCATCCTTCTTGTTCAAGAACCTTGCTTTTTCTACAGCAGATCCAAGCTCAACTTTAGTGTCCATGGTGACTCTAAAAAGTACTTTGGAGTGCAACTGAATCTCCATATAACTTTTCCATGAGTGGAAATTGTATGGATTCAAGAGATATGCTAAGGAGGCCATCTGGATGTGCTGTAGTGAATGCTTCACCTATAGAAACCTAAAAATCAAAACAGAAAGGGAAAAATAAGGTCAGACAGCCTGCACATTCTAGGCTTTCATCACACCCAGCATAGTCAATCAAGCAAGCTTGATCAACAAGTTCTTTACTTGGGATATTGAGTGGTAAGCCTTGGCTTCTGGTGCAGTGCTGGAATTTTGAGCTATTGCTCACTTTTCATGGAGAAATCTGTCAAAAAGCTTGTTTTTGAGAGATAGATTTTCATCCCGTCGTAAGCTCTGATACCATATTAATTCTTACACATTGATATAGGAACAAATAATCAATCTCATCAACAAATAATCAACAAATAACTCAGAAATGGTGTTAATCGAAACCGAAATTGGTTTCCTCTCTGTATATTTAATAAACAATGAATGGTTACAATAACAATGTCAAGCAATAGCTTGAATCAATGAGGAATTCGAATACCTAAGGAGGCAATTTGAAATCAATGAGTGAGTCTAGCTTAATTGACTATAAGCCATTGGTTCACACTCAGTTAACCACTTGACCAAAACCCTAATTGACTCACCAAACCCTAACTGAAGTCGAAGTGCAATAAATGATTGAATCTCAACTGAAGGAGATCAAACACATGTCATAGCAAGCCAACCATCAAGTGCTAGTGCTCCATGACTTCAATGAACCCCGATGAGCTTAATTGAAACTGAACTAATCATCAGAAGTTGGTGGAGGTGCCCCTGTTGACTCCAGATCATTAAATAATATTAAATAATATATTTAATGAGAGGAGGCCCCTTAATTGACTAGTTGAACTGATTGTAACCACCAGTTAGCAATTAGGTGCATTAATATCACTCAGATCACCCCCAGAGTGCTCCAGTTAGCCTCCTTGACTGTAGGAGAAGGCTAACTTAGCCTCCTTGACTGTAGGTAGGTGTGGGTGTGTCTGGATGATGGCAATGAATGCTCCACTGATGTCAATTAATGTCAATTATACTTAGGATAGTGGTTTAACTAGGCCAATTTGACCAAAAAGAGTGTGTATGGTGGTAAATATCTCCAACACCTTACATCTGACCATGGAAGGAACTTAATCCTCTCCCATGTCAGAATGGCTCTAGGTCTCATCATTTCCCCTTGGAGGGAACCTCAATCTAGAGAACACCAAGCTTCTCCCTAAAGTACTCAAACTTCACTCTAGCCAATGGCTTTGTCAATACATCAGCTATCTATACATCCGTCGTGACATACTGGAGCTTCACTGCTCCTCTCTGCACCATATCCATGATATAGTGATACTTAATCTCGATATGCTTCAACTTGTCATGGAGCACTGGGTTCTATGACAACTTCACACAACTCTGGTTGTCACAATATAAGCAAGTAGCATCCATCTGGAGATCAAATAAATCAAATAGTAGCTTCCTCAACCATACTACCTCACAACTAGTTGAACAAGCTGGAACATACTCTACTTCAGCTGTACTCAGTGCCACACAGGATTGCTTCCTGTTAAACCAAAATATCACACCTGATCCCATACTGAAGCAACATCCTGAAGTGCTCTTCCTATCGATGGCATTTCCTGCCCAATCTGAATCAACATAACCCTTTAGGTTAATCTTCTGATTTGCCTCGTACTTGAGCCCATAATCAACTGTACCCTTCAGGTACCTCAGAATATGCTTTGCAACAATCAAGTGAACATGTCTCGGATCTGTCAAAAATTGGTTCAAGGTGTTCACAGCAAAGAAAATATCTGGTTTCATGTTTTTCAAGTACATCAAGCACCCAATCATCTGACTATATATTGTAGCATCAACCGCTTCTGATGAAGCATCACTCAACAGCTTCAGGTTTGATTCCATAGGTGTGGTTATGGCCTTGTAGTCCATCATCCTGACTCTCTTCAGAATCTCTGCTGCATACTTCCCTTATCTAAGGAAGACTCCATCTGCATTCTACCACACCTCCATGCCTAAGAAATAGTGCATCATACCCAAGTCCTTCATTTCAAACTCAGTAGCAAGTTTCCTCTTTGTATCAACAATCAACCCATCCATACCTATTACAAACAGATCATCCACATACAGCAGAAGTATCACTGGGTTTCCATCTTCAACCTTGTAGTAAAGGTTGGAATCTGCTTTACTCTTGGTAAATCCCAAAGTGGATAGGAAACCATCAATTCTACCATACCATGTCCTAGGTGCCTGTTTCAAACCGTACAGGGCTTTCTTCAATCTGCACACGTGAGACTCCCTTTCATGTGTCTCAAAACCAAGTGGTTGTTCCACATACACTTCCTCTTCTACTACACCATTCAAGAAAGAAGTCTTGACATCCATCTGGTGTATCTTCCATTTCATCACTGCAGCCAGAGCAAGTACCGATCTAATGGAAGTGTATCTGGCTACAGGTGCAAAGGTTTCTTCATAATCTATTCCTTCTTTCTGGGAGAAACCAAGGGCCACGAATCTTGCTTTATATTTCTTGATGCTACCATCTGCAGCATGCTTGATCTTGTAGATCCATTTGGAAGTTACAATGGACTTCCCTTCTAGTCTTGGGACAACATCCCAAACATCATTCTTCATGATCGATTGATACTCTTCAATCATAGCATCCTTCCATTCTTTTCGTTCTACCGCTTCTTCATAGTTGGAAGGTTCTTTATCAATAATGTCACATAGTAAGGCTATGTAACTAAAGCAAGATCTAGTTCTCTTTATTCCTCTGGGTGTTTCTTCTGAAGCTCCATATCTTTCTACACCTTGGATAATTTCACGTACCCAAGCAAGTTTCATCTTATAAGGATTCTTCTCCAGAGGTGGATCTACAGGTTCTTGAGGTTCTTCAAATTCTTGATCTTCTTCTTGAATTTCTTCATTCATGATTGTGTCATGAATTATGGGTTCTCTTGTTTCTTCAGGTTCTTCAGCCGGTTTCTTCCTCGATTTGATATAGGCTAAATCTTCGTCAAATGTTACATCTCTACTGATGTCAATCTTCTTGAACCCTGGGAAGTATATTCAGTAAGCCTTCGAGCTTTCAAATGTATCCCACAAATATACCCTTGTTTCCTGAAGGATCTAACTTCGTCCTCTTTTCTTTCAGAATGTGTATGTACACAGGACAGTCGAATATTTTGAGATGGTTGAATTCTGGTTTCTTGCCAGATAAGACTTCTTTAGGAGTCTTGTTCTCGAGTACTCTGTGTGGAGTTCAGTTTTGTACATACAACACTATTCTGGCAGCTCTGCCCAAATATGCATAGGAAGATCTTGATCATGAAGCATTGCTCTTGCAGCTTCCATGATAGTCCTATTCTTCCTTTCTGCAATCCCATTCTGTTGTGGATTATATGGAGTGGACAAATCCCTCTTAATCCCTGAGTCTTTTCACAACTCTTTGATTTCGTTTGATGTGAATTATCCGCCATTATCTGATTGAAAAGTCTTGATCTTCTTTTCAGTGTGGTTCTCGATCAAGGCTTTCAATTCCTTGAATTTGTTGAATACTTCATCTTTGTTCTTCATGAAGTAGATCCATGTCTTCCTAGAAAAATCATCAATAAAAGAAACATAGTATGCATACCCGCTTAGTGAATTGGATGACATTGAACCGCATACATCGTAGTGGATGATTTCCAAGATTCATTTTTCCTTGCTCTCGCTACTTGGAAATGTCTTCTTTGTGTTCTTCCCTTTTGCACATCCTTTGCATACACCTTCATGTTTTGTCTACATTTCTGGGAGACCTTCAATAGCTTTGCTTGCAAGTGGTAGTGCTCTGTAATGCACATGTGCAAGCCTTCTATACCAAAGCTCATTTGGTTCTACCGAATCATGAACCAAAGCTTGTTTTGGTTGGACCTTCAATTTGTATAGTCCTCCCTCTTGTTCTCCAATCACTACTGCATCATCGAAATACTTTCCTTTTGGCCACATGAGGACTCGGCCATCTACAAATGCAACCCTCATTCCTTTTTCATCTAATGCAGATATGGAGAGGAGGTTCTTCTTTAGTCTAGGTACAAACAATACATCTTTCATCTTGATAGACTTTCCAGAGTATAGCTTATAGGAGGATTCCCCACTACCTTTTATTGGATATTGGTAGTCATCTCCAAGTTTCACCTTGTGAGGTGATTTATGTTCAGATAATTTCAGGGATTCCTTGAATCCTATCATGTGCTTGGAAGCACCACTGTCTATAAGCCAATCATTACTGCCATGTGTGATAGTTTTCGTGAGAGCGGAAATCAGAACATATTCTTCATCACTTGAAGAATCGTCATGGTCTTGTCTATTTCTCTTTGTGGAAGGTTCATCATCCTCTGCAGCATGAGCATGATGTCTTCTCTTTCCTTACAGGTTTAGCATGTAAGTGTATGATCCAGTAGAGTATTATTTAAATTCAAGTCGAGAAGCTACTTCCCTAGCATGAATAAGATGCTAGTCTTAGAATACTTAAGATCATCTTGAATCCAGGAGGTAACATTGATCTTATTTGTGTAGTTATATCTCCATAATTTGTATTTATAAGAAACTCCATAATGAAATTTACACAACTACATAAACATGGGTTAAAAAATTGCAAGAACAACTACTATCCAATGTTCCTCCAATCGATTGAATATTTATACTTTAAAATTCTAAAGAACACTTGTATTTTTGTTTACAGTAATGGTAATTTAAGTTTACATAGAGAGAATATAGTTCACAGCTTGGGGCTTAACTCATTCCATACTGTTGGGTGTCTCTCACAGCTACCTTCATTATAGGACTCTATAAACAATCATTCTCTCAATGAACGACCAAAATACTTATTCTTTTATCTATAAACTCATCATTAAGTTGCTAGAATTTTATTGGGATTTATTATATCATTTTGGTCTTCAGCTAACCAAACATTCTTTCAAAAATAACTCAAACATTCTTAAAAAAAATAACTCAAAGGCTAAGTTCCAAGAATCAATAGCCCTCCTTCTGGTTATAAGTAAAAACATATTTTCTCACATTTTCCATCAAACCTAGTGTTAACACTCTGTTTTTCAACAGTTGATTTAGGGGCCTAATAGGAGTTTGACGAGCATCCCATTCCCTCGAAATTCATGTGAACACCCCTTCAGGTTATCAGAGGTGCAAGGCAAAGAAAAAAACGGCAAGTGCACTGAGGGCATTGGATGGGATCCAGAATCAAAGGCTGAGATTGATCGGAGGGTGCATCAATGGCTCCAAAACATTTCGCGCGAGTAGACATGCTCGACCAAAGCCTCATTTCCAAGTTGCAAAATGAAATAAAGAGCGGAAACTTGTGATGGCCGAGATGAGATCTTGGTCAGATCTACGGTCTCGGTCAATTTCACAAACCATACTTGTACGGGTATAGCCTCAATTTCTAATCGTGAAAGAGGAGTAGCGGTTACAAAGATCAACAGTCGAGAAAATAAAGAAAAGAGATCTATGGCCAAGGTTTATTTCACAATGCGGACTAGCAATGTTGGATACCAAGTTTTCTCATTGCAAAAAGTAATGGGGCCCACTCGGATCTACGGCTGCATGAAAAGGGTCGGTCGCGATCGATGGTTGAGAAAATGTCATGATCCAGAACTTCCCGTGGTGATTAGAGGATAAAAGTTGGCAACAGAAATAATGAGACATGGACAGTGGACATGAAAGATTCCTCGAATTGGATGGCTGAGAAGGCTCCCAGGGTACAGGGTTCACATCCAGTGTGGAGATGACAGTGGAGGAGAAGTTCACGCGTGTAAGCTGCCCCCATTGCAGATTGGTCAATTCCTCCAACATCATTTATAGCATGCGTATAGGTGAAACCCTCTCTGTGGCGGAGTCATGTCGCGTAAAGATAGGTGGCTTTTGTGTGAGTTGGCCTGCGGAAGGAAGGAAAGTAACCGATGAATTCACTACTCACACAGGGAAAGGCTAGCACGATGTGGGAAACCATTCTATTCCCTACATTACAAGAGCAAGGAAACATGGGAACATCCACTTCATGAACCTTGCAGCATGAATCAATTGTACCAAATAGCATCCACAAATAGTCCCTCGGCAGAAGGTAAGGTGCCACGACCGATGGAATGACATGGCTAGATCCCAAGCATGTAAAGGATCACTCTACTCACACCATCACACATCCTAATACCAAATACACTCGATGACAGAGTGTGCAGGAATGTTGACCAGCCATTGTAAGGATCAATCTTGAAACCTTATATATATTGCTTTCAGAGTAATGGGAGTGAACTAACATACCTCCAGAACCCAAGTTCTACTTCTCCATGAGTCTGTCGAGGCCTGAAGAGTTCGATGATGAAGATCTGGTTTGAGAAGCTTATTCGTCTGGGGGTGTTGATGGTTGGTGAAAATATTCCACACTCACCCGTCACCTCGGTATTGCATGCCAAGAGTGACACCAGCCATCGAAGCCTAGACGTGATACCCGTGCCTCCAACAACGCGGGACCTAGACACTTACTCCCCATAAGTGTTTTTTCAGGAACCCATGATAGCATCTCTACCACCAAAGCCTTCACGGAAGGAGACAGTTATTGACTACTTCCGGCATAAGCATTTGTTCGAATGGGAGCGTCATGGGTCTGAAGCCCGCATAGTTGTGTTTGTGAAGTCCACTTTCCAAGGGTGACAGGGTTGGTGTAAACATGCTACACCTTGTTGCCTATGGGAGAGCTCACTCCATTGGAGGTGAGAAGTACAAGAATGACAAGCCACCTCATAGGTTTGATTCAACCAGGAGCAATGAGACACTTCTTCCAGATCCCACGGCTAACAATGTTACCCAACGAGGAAGGAGGTGACGGATGTGATTGAACTGGGGAAATATGCAAGCTAACTTGCCAGCATGTGCCCATGCGGAAAGCTGCATTTGAACACAGTGGAAGCACACGCTTCGGGCAGGGAAGGGGGCATCATACTCGTAATCCGCCAGAGCATCCGAGCACGTCGAACTGTTACTAGGGCCGAATGCGACCGCCACTGCCATAATGTTTATTGTTTATAATTGTAAAATGTGACAATAGTTCCACTCCCTGTATTGTTAATGCTTGATAGTGACTTGTAACAATTTTCAATTCGGTAGTCTCAGCACTAGAATAGTATAAATATACTCCCGATAGAGGGAGGAAGGAGTTAGTTGGTTGGATTGGGAAAAATTCTCAGGTTGAGGCTCTCCGTTGTAAATAAGATTTGATGCCTGTGTTTTGAATAAAATTGTGGAGGAAAAATTGTTTCTCATGGAAAATATTCATGTGTCGTTGCTTTTCCCAATATGTATTTTCCTTTACGTGCAATGTGCTTCTTGTTTTCAACCCAATCTGTTGATTGCTTTCATGTCTGCAACTTAGTGTCTAATAGTAAGGAATTCATATTTTCTATGCTTCGGCTGTTGTTCCAAACATTTATCAAGTTTTCTTCTAAAGTTGCATGGAATTCATCTCGATGGTGCTTCATGTGATGGGATGTTCTCCCTTGTCCTCTAACCATCCGCTAAATACCTCCTGATTGTGAAACCGGCGGCTATCTTTCCTCTGTTTGCAACCTTACGCCATTCTGTCCCTTATGCAAATGTTCCCTACGCAGATTTTTGACTCCATTGCCAATGGTCCCTTGCCCTGATAATCCCACCATACATCTCACATTAATACACTTTGCCCCATTCAGGATCCTGGCCCCCTGAATATACTTGATTAAAAATCTTATGCGGAGTAGACTATGAAGATGAACGAGAGATCCCTCTCTGATTGCGCAAGGCCAGAGGTGCAATCTAAAGTGGTTTTGTTGTTTCCCAAGAGCGGGCCCTTCCCCTCGACCTTGGGGCTCAATCCCAGTGCCAACAAACTGGCGCCATTGCCGAGGACGAAATTGAAGATCCTCCCTGGGAAAAATGACATGGTTTTAGATCTGGTTGTTGATGGTGAACAATGACCAGACATCAAGAAGGTTGAGCACTTTTCACCTGGAAACTCCACTCTTAAAGGATTCAAACTTTAGCAACTCTGCTGGTGGTGTAACCCAGAAATCAAATGGCCGAGGAAAGCTGACAAACTCCGTCTGGAAAATGGATGTAATGTCCCCGGTTTTGACCCCGTTTGCATGATGTATATATTGTAATTAATCATGGTGAGGAGCTCCAGGCAAAAGCCCCACCATCGATTTGGTTGTGTATGTTTCGGCAATGGGGGATAATTGCCGATGGTATGTCGTGCTATCCGGCACATTTTAATTCGGCATCATGTAAATCCGCACATCAATTAAACTAAAACCACAACCAGCTACGGCAGTGCAACGTTGAATGAAAAGGGCATGGTTCCAAAGGATAAGGGGTGGGGGATGTCAAACCTTGGTTATGGGGAAAAACCCATGTTTCACCACCTTTGTTGATTTGCCACCCTTTCTTGTCTTACCCAACCTCTCCAACCTCTTCAATGTCTTGACTTTGTTAGCTAGGGGCAGTGATTGCATGAGGAAACGTGGGCATGGAAAAACGTGGGTTTGGCAGGCTACTGTCAGTTGGACAGTACGCATGCCCAGCAGAGAACTCTCGTTTCCCTCACGTTGGTCTTCATTCTCCCCATGGTCGGTTGCTCTCACGCCTGGTTAGTTCTTCCTCACGCGCAGGCTGGGATGGTACGTTTTGTTCCTCCTCACGCACCAGTCGCGACTCTTCCTTGGTTTGTGCACGCAGCAAGAAGGTAGAACGGCGTCAAGGGCCTAACTTCTCCTGGTATGTGTCCAGACCGTGGGTTTTAATCCCCGATTTCTGCTTGCTGTTGATTTTCACCCACGATTTGGGTTGCTGTCATTTCTTCCATGACTATTGGATGCTGCTGAGTCGTTTTCATGTTGTGAGCCGTGCTCACTGATTTCGTTTTGTTAGCGGTGGTGCTCAAATTCGTTTTGGGCCATTGTGGATTCCCAACCCGTTGGTTGAATTTCCCTCTGTCCACGCAAAGAGCTGGCCTCTCCTCTGTTTGTGGACTGTGTGATGTTGCCCAGCCGTTCCATTGAGGAATTGGGAGTGCTGTTGGCTGAATTTCCCTGTTTTGGGACTGTGGTTTGTTGTTATCCTTCATTGTGAAGTTGGGTTGCTGAGGTACCCTGGGTTGGGTTGCAGCTGAGTTGTTTTGGCCACGTTAGGGCCAAAACCAACTCTGAGATGCCTTGTGGGCTTGAGCGGTGCTCATTGTTTGTTTGGGATTATCCCCGGTTGTGTTGCCTTCTTCACAGGGCTGTGAAGGGTTGTTGGGCTACTGGTATGCAGTGGTTGTCCCCTTGGGATGTGCTGGCTTGGCTGCTGTTGAAGGCCTGTTAAACCCAGCAGTGTTTGGTTTGGCTAATTGTGTCCCTCGGCTATGTGTAAGCCTGTAATGACCCTTATCCTGGAGGAATCATGCCCAGCTCGGGGGTGGTAGTGTTGCTGAGAGATTGATGAGCAAGCTGGCCTATGGTTGGGTGGAACGTTGCAGCGACGTAGCTGGTTGAGGGCGAATTTTTCATTAACAGATAAGTGTTGCTAGTCTATCTCTGCAATTATATCAATTGTATATGGAATTATGATGAACATGTATTTGCTGGAATGAATGTTTGCTTCCGCTGTATGATTGAGGAATAATGCATCTGTGTATGCTTGTAAGTTTCAATTTCAGCATTTGATTTCTTTCTGTTAATGTTTGTGGGGCATTTTGCCCGGTTGATTTGTTGATGTGTTCGTCGCGTCCTCTTCGCCGGTTGAGGGATGGGGACGTGACAATGGACCCCTTATAGAGCCTAGAAATGCATGGCGGAAGGTCAAGATACTCGAGTCTACGTTTCTTCCCGGATTCCTTGTCCTATCTTGTAAGTTTGTTCTTATCTTTTCCTAGATTTATCAAAACACCCTTCTATGGTTCACCTCATTCTGAGTAGAGCTATGACTATATTCCTATTTATCCTCATTTACGAACCAAAACCATTGTGTCGTCATGTACATCTGATTATGGTCTAGATTTTTATCCAAGGGCTCATGATGTCAAAGGACACCCCTGTGAAATTCATGAAACCTCAGACGATAGCTTAGCTATTATGCCTAACCTTGTCTCTCCCATTTCTCCAAGCTGGTACAAACCACTACAACTGCCTCCCATCCTCCTTGATTTTCCCACGAGATATTATAAATACCTCCCCAAGTTTGACGGAGAATCCCAAGACTTGACTGTTGAGAAACATTTACAAGCCTTTGAGCATTTCTCTGACCTTTTTGAGATTTAACATGATGACGTCTGCATGCGGTCTTTCACCCTGTCCTTGCAAGGAGATGCCAAAGTGTGGTTTAAACAATTGCAGCCTAAGTCCATCTACTCTTGGGAAGAGTTTTATTGCACCTTCTTAAATTTTTGGGGTAGGGGAAGGCCACTGAAGCAAATACTTTCTGAGTTTTATTCCCTAAGAAGGCATGAGGGTGTGGCTATATCTAGTTTTAACAGAAGATTCGCAAGCTTTTATTATAACATGCCTAAGGAGATCCAACCTCTTGAGAATGCTGCTAAGATCTATTACGCAGTCGCCTTTCCTCCTGACCTGTCCTTGCTTCTTTTGGAGAGAAAATCAACCACCCTATAACATATGTTTGTTGATTGTTTGGAGGTTGAGGAAAACCTTAAGATGTCCAAGAAATTGTCAGATCAGGACCATGGTGGTGAAATAAAAGATACATTCAAATTGAATGGGCCCTACAAGCAGAATGGGAAAGTCTCTGGCCCGTCAAATCTCTCTCCTAGTATACAGAAAGAGGATCGGCCCAATGCAGGAGCAGGTAGTCCTGCAGGATTGTTCTCTGAAGAGGGCGACCTGCACCACCCCTGGTCCACAAAGGACGATTTTAAGAAGTAATTTGGTACACCTGTGTACGATGAATATGAGGAAGAGTACTTGCAAAATATACTTGACGAGCCAGTTGTTGAAATAAAGCCTGCTGATGAAAAGATTCAAGATGCAATACGAGATCGGAAGGTTGAAGCAAGAAAGGATGATAAGGGAACTGGAGGTGATAGCCTACCCTTTTGTTATACCTCTTTTGAATTAATATGACACATGATTAAAGCCTCCAAGTAAAAACAGAAAGAAGAAGAGATGGCACAGACCAGAAGCCTGTACAGGAAAGAAGACGATAAGAAGAAGCAGCTAGGCGATTCCTCTCATGCTACTAATACATTGGGAATCTATAATGAAGGGGCAAGCTATGAAGATGGATGCAGTAGCCTCCAAATAAACACGTTTTCTGATATTCTACCTTCAAAAGCACCACCTCACATAGAAGGAATATTCCTACTTTGTTCCACTGGAGAAGCAGGGGACCTCCCTCTTGAAGCACATCAAGATCGTGTTACAGAAATTTCGAACGGAAAGCAGGACGTTCCATTGAAGAAATATTTTGTGGGTCCTCTTCTACAATCTTCCAAGGGTTAGCCTAACAAACCATCTGAGGTGGAGAGCTCCGAACGTCCTCCCCATGAACAAATGACAGAACATGCTGGAGGTTTCTGTGATTTCTATGACCCCGTAGCCGAATACATGGAGGGGCTGGGTGAAGGCAACGATTGGTTGCATCCCTACTTTAAAGATCAGTTTGTTTGTCATTGCCTTTTCCCATTATCTGTTTTATTTTTTTCCATCAAGCACAATAAAAGAACAAAACTATTAGGCAAGTTGCTTGATTGGCTTCATTGGAAGTCTGATTTCACTTAATCGCACTTGTGCACAAAGTTAGGTATAGTAGGTAGGAAAAAATAAGCTTGGTAGTTATCGAGCATTTCCTTCATTACTGTTTTAGTTTGTTTTCATTTTCAATTACAAGCACAGGTTTACAGTCACCAGCATGATTTTCAAGGGTGGCACGAATTCCCTGAAGTAGTAACTTGGAGCAGAATGGAGATGTCAAAGAAATATTGAAGGTAGCCCAATGGTTTTGGCACTTGGTCTATGGGGGTTCTTTGCTACCTCACTGGGAGGATAGCATCCCTCGTGGAGCCAATTATTAACACTCCATTTTTCAACAGTTGATTTAGGGTCCTGATAGGAATTCGACGAGGGTCCCATTCCCTTGAACTTCAAGTGAACACCCCTTGAGGTTATCAAAGGTGCAAGGCAAAGAAGAAAATGGCAGGTGCGCTGAGAGCATTGGATAGGATCCAGAATCAAAGGCTGAGATCGATTGGAGGGTGTATCAATGGCTCCAAAACATTTCGCGCGAGCAGACATGCTCAACCAAAGCCCCATTTCCAAGTTGCGAAATGAAATAAAGAGTGGAAACCTACAATGGCTAAGATGAGATCTTAGTCAGATCTATGGTCTCGGTCAATTTCGCAAACCATACTTGTACAGGTATAGCCGCAATTTCAAATAGTGAAAGAGAAGTAGCGGTTACGAAGATCAACAGTCGAGAAAATAAAGAAAAGAGATCTATGGCCAAGGTTTATTTCGCAATGCAGACTAGCAAGGTTGGATAGCAAGTTTTCTCATTAGGAAAAGTAATGGGGCCCACTTGGATCTATGGCTACATGAAAAGGGTCAGTCGCAATCGGCGGTTGAGAACATGTCATGATCCGGAACTGCCCGTGGTGATCAGAGGAGAAACGTTGGCAGCAGAAATAATGAGACGTGGATGGTGGACATGAAATATTCCTCGAATTGGATGGTTGAGAAGGCTCCTAGGGTATAGGCTTCACATCCAGTGCGGAGATGACAGCGGAGGAGAAGTTCACGCGTGTAAGCTGCCCCCATTGCAGATTGGTCGATTCCTCCTATGCCATTTATAGCATGCGTACAGGTGAAATCCTCTCTGTGGTGGAGTCGTGTCACGTAAAGATAGGTGGATTTTGTGTGAGTTGTCCTGCGGAAGTAAGGAAAGTAACCGGCAAATCCGCTACTCACACGGGGCAAGGCTGGGACAATGTGGGAAACCATTCCGTTCCCTACATTACAAGAGAAAGGAAACGTGGGAACATCCACTTCATGAACCTTGCAGCATGAATCAATTGTACCGGATGGTGTCCACAAATACATCCCTCAGTAGAAGGTAAGGCGCCGCAACCGATGGAACGACGTGGCTAGATCCCAAGCAAGTAAAGGATCACTCTACTCGCACCGTCACACATGCTAATACCAAATACACTCGATGTCAGAGTGTGCAGGAATGTTGACCATCCATTGCGAGGGTCAGTCTCAAAACCTTATATTAACTTCTTTTAGAGCAATGGGAGTGAACTAACATACCTCCAAAACTCGATTTCTACTTCTCCACAAGTCTGTCGAGGCCCGAAGAGTTTGACGATGAAGATCTGGTTTGAGAAGCTTATCTGTCTAGGGGTGTTGATGGTTGGTGAGAAGCTTCCACACTCACCCATCACCTCGGTATTGCATGCCAAGAGTGACACCAGCCATCAGTTCCTAGACGTGATACCCGCGCCTCCAACGACGCGAGACCTGGACACTTACTCCTCGTAAGTGTTTTTTCAGGAACCCCTGATAGCATCGCTACCAACAAATCCTCCGCGGAAGGAGACAGTCATTGACTGCTTCCGGCATAAGCATTTGTTAAGATGGGAGCATCAGGGGTCTGAAGCCTGCACAGCCCTACTTGTGAAGTCCACTTTCCAAGGGTGACGGGGCTGGTGTAGACATGCTACACCTTATTTCCTGTGGGAGAGCTCGCTCCACTGGAGGTGAGAATTACAAGAATTAGAAGCCACCTCATAGGTTTGATTCGACCAGGAGCAATGCGGCACTTCTTCCAGAGCCCACGACTAACAGTGTTACCCGGCGAGGAAGGAGGTGGTGGATGTGATTGAACCGGGAAAAGATGCAAGCTACCTTGCCAGTGTGTGCCCATGTGGAAAGCTACATTTGAAAACGATGGAAGCACATGCTTTGGGAAGGGAAGGGGGCATCATACTCGTAATCCATCGTAGCAGCCAAGCACATCGAACTGTTACTCGGGCTGAATGTGACCACCAACGCCATAATGTTTATTGTTTATAATTGTAAAACATGGAAATAGTTCCACTCCCTGTACTGTTAATGCCTGATAGTGACTTGTAACGATTTTCAATTTGGTAGTCTCAGCACTAGAATAGTATAAATACACTCCCGATAGAGGGAGGAAGGAGTCAGTTGGATTGGGAAACATTCTCGGGCTGAGGCTCTCCATTGTAAATAAGATTTGATGCATGTGTTTTGAATAAAATTGCAAAGGAAGAGTTGTTTCTCATGGCAGAGATTCATGTATCGTTGCTTTTCCCAATATGTATTTTCCTTTACATGTAATGTGCTTCCTGTTTTCATCCTATTCTGTTTATCACTTTCATGTCTGCAACTTAGTGTATAACAGTTAGGAATTCATACTTTCTATGCTCCAGCTGTTCTTCCAGACATTTATCAAGTTTTCTTCTAATTTTGTGTGGAATTCATCTCAGTGGTGCTCCATGTGATGGGTTGTTCTCCCTTGTCCTCTAACTATCCGCTAAATACCCCCTGATTGTGAAATCAACGACTATCTTGCCTTTGTTTGTAACCTTACACCATTCTTTCCCTTATGCAAATGTTCCCTACGCAGGTTTTCAACTCCATTGCCAATGGTCCCTTGCCCTGATAATCCCACTATGCACCTCACATTAATACACTTTGCCCCATTCAAGATACTGGCCCCTGATTATCCTTGATTGAATTTCTTACGCAGAGTAGACTCCGAAGACGAACAAGAGATCCCTCTCTGATTGCGAAGGGCCAGAGGCACAGTCTAAAGTGGTTCTACTGTTTCCCGGGAGCGGGCCCTTCCCCTCGACCTTGGAACTCAATCCCGGTGCCAACACCTAGTTAAAAACATAACTATCTATCTTTATTTATTAACAAGAAACTCTAGAATAAAATATTCATATTATATCCTATAGTTGATCCACTAAGTATCAATACTCCATGGTATTATCATATTATTGGCAATCATATAAAATGTATAGTTAATAATGATCAAAGGTTTGATTAGAAATCATTGTGTTTGAAGTGATGATTATTGAACTCTACCCATGCTGGAGAAATATTTCAAAGGACACATGGGAATATGGTTCTATCCACGAAAGGGTTGACTTATAACTTGAAACCCTACTCATTTGTTTTCGCAGAGCGAGGGTTCCTAAGTCTAGTTGGTCGAGCTATGAGCTCGCGACCATTGAAAACCTGTAACCACCTCCATGTTTGGCAAATTGCTTCAGAACCAAAATTTGTGAGCTATTTTGAGAGAGGTCATGAGGGGTTCTTGGTATTTAATGGTTACTGTAGCATACTACGAGTGTAGAAATTGGTTCTTATTGCATTCGAGGACTGTGTTTGTCTTAAGATTGAAATTAGTGGACAGAGCTTGCACAGGAGTGCTCCTTCATTCCAGTTGGGTTTATTTCTCATTTCCCTTCGCTATGGTGACTCAATGTCTCCTTGACTTCCAACAAGGTGTCAAAATGCTCTTAGGTGGCCGGTTCCCTCAGCTTCATTCTGAACAAGAAGCTTAACAGGTAATGACTGGTTTCATTTTTCAGTTATTTTTGTTTTAGAAAAGGGTTTTAATTTTAAATAAGCTCTGTAACTATAAATGGTTTTATAAATCTTGCAGGTCCTCCTCTCGACTCTATAGGTTGGCACGAGCTTGCTCCTTCAACGTTTCACCTGAGCATACTTCTGGTAAGCCCCGGTTGCAAATGAGGGTTTTCTTCTTGCAAAAAGATGTGGTGGTTGGAATATAGAATCTTTGCAGTTGGTTAAGGCATGCCCTTGGTTTACCTGTTGGCTTGTTGTTTCTTGATTGCTTGTTTTTGGTATAAGTTCGAAACCCTGGAGGTTACTTTGTGTAGGGAAGTTGAAGGCTATTGTAGCCGTGATAATATAGTTTTATGACAGTGCCTTTAATGCCTGAACAATGTAAAATTCTTTTATTTTCCTGCTAGAGCTTAGCTCTAAGCCATAACAAGGTTGCCGACCTCTATCTGGTTAATTTTAGTTTTTAAAATGGGTTTTTAAGGTGAAGAAAAATTGTTAATCAGTTGAGACTTGTAAACTGTTAAAGGGTTTTTACCCATCATTAGTGAATAGTTATTGTTCAATATATTATTTTGTATAGTTAAGTTTTTTAACAGACCTGATCCTCAACCATTAATTCTAAAGGCTATAAGTCATTTCTTCCTATTTGGTTTTGTTTTGAACAAATTGCTATAGTATTATTTTAATTTAATATCATGCAATTATAATGATTTTCAGTGCAATGTTTTATGGGAAAGTTTTACTGTGTTGAAGAGTAATATTAGTATCATGTTTTACTCAGAAGGGTTAATATTTAAATATACCCTATAGTTTTGTAATATAATAAATTTTACATGATAATTTCTTAACTCTGCTTTTTATTTTTCCTTCGATGATTTTACAGCTGTTAAAATTCTTATAAAGGAAAGATTAGATAAGATATTGCAAGTTTGTGAATAGGATGGAACCTGTCCTTCATAACCTTGGGTAATTACCTTGAGGTTACAATAAAAACATATGTTTTAATACAGAAACAAATATTATCAAGTACTACCTAGTTCTAAACCCTAAGTGATAGTTTGTTTACTATCCTCATGTTTATTTATTTAACTTTACCTATTGTGTTTATAATGAATAATAGTATTAATATTATTTCTATGGTTAATGAGATTACTAAGTATCTTTATATACATATATTCAGTAGTTTTCTGAAGTAGATACATCCATTAGTTAGAGTGTTTATTGTTGTTTCTAAAGAATGAATCATATGCAAACTATAGAAGAATTTAGTTACATTTTTCATTTAGAGTTAAATAAGAATCATCATATCTACTTAATCAGCCAGCTATACTAGAGTACTGCCTATACCAGGCATGGAAAAATATAGTATGGCAATCTATTTCTATTTATTTCCTATTTAGCATATATACTATTGTTTTCAACATAATCTACAATTTACTATGTTCATCAATACGCAATTACTCTTTTCTTCATAAACCCTAATAAAATAATAACATGCCTATATTTGAAAACTAGTAAACATTTTATTGAAGACAGTAAATAAATATAATAACCTGAAACAATTAGAAACCTGACAATGATGAGGGGACAACAGCTTAAGGAGGTTGTTCCTCCCAACCAACTCCTGGAGAAAGCTTAGTCTACACTTCCTTAGGACCCCCGAGCCTGTTTCTTGGTCCCCTTGGTAGAGTACTGGGTGAAGGATGTATCCTTAAGACCTTTTGTCACCTGACTGGTCAAATTACCTCAGTAATCCAAACCTGCTCACAGTAGTAAGAAGTTCAGCCTAATAGTTGCACTAAGTTCAGTCTCGGCAGTTAACCCCTCAAACTCACTTCAGTAATCCCCTCCATCGAATTTCTCATGTGCACTTCATTCACCCTGAATGATCACTTCTCAGAATGAATAGCCTCAGCTATCTTTAATGGGAAATTTTATAGAAATGCCTAGGTCTTCTGGGTCATTTTTCACTTAATGAGCCACTTGCTCCAATTCCACTTTCTTGGGGAATCATGACCACAAATATAGGGAAGTTTCCACCTGCAACAGTTGGAAGTAGTTTGAGGATGCTGCCACTTGTCAATATACTCTCCACCCAGTCTCCTCCACCAAGTGACCAGTTAACGCTCTTTTAACAACTTCCTTAAGTTGTTGTCTCATCATTTATTTATTTATAAATAAAATATTCTGAATTACATTAATTATTCTTGACCCCACTTGGTCATCAATTACAAACTTAGCATAAAGTATAACACAAGGTTCCTCAATAACATTAAATTGTTTTTGCAAATTGGGGAATGTGACAGTGGTGATTAACCTTACGATATGAATGACGTTTCTATGCTAGCGTAGATAGTGGTTTAATTCTTATGGTTTATGTTAATGGGTTCATTCCTTGCTTCTCGATTGTGAGCCTAGAGTATGGTTACAACGTATAATTTGTGGTTTATATTAATGTGTGGAAGATCGATTATGGTTACAATGTGTATATTTTGTTGGTATTTTAATGTGTGGAAACGTTGATAGACAACGAAATTGATCTGTGGTTAATTCTTCTTGCATTTAAATGTTATTACGTAGATTGTATAGAATAAATACAAGTTATTACAACATTGATAAATTATCACGAATCGACCCTTACGGGATTTGATGTTTGTCGTGGTTGGAAAGTAACCCTGGTTTTTAAACCATGATCTCACAGTATTCGATCCTGGGCTATGTGGGTTGTAAATTATGTGTGTGTAATTTTTGCTTTGGCATCAAATCCAATAGGATTTGATCATGTAACCTTTTAATTTATATGATATATGTTAATGTATTTTGCATTATAGTATGGTTGTTTTCTTATGATGTTGGTCAAAGTAATATGGTTATGATTTATTAAATTATTCCTGTTGAATTGGCATTAGATGTTGTTTTGTTTATAAAAATGGAAATGATGTGTTATAGTTTAGTTTTGTGATATGTTATTTAAAGTGCTAGCCATTTATATTTATGTTATCATATTTAGGCATTTAATTTAAATCATAGTTGTAGATAGTAGTTTGTTTTATTATAAATAATATCAGCCTGCTGGCAATATGAAATCTTCCAGCAGAGATAAGATATAGTTTTTGTTTTTAATTAGTTCTAGGTTTTGGAACTTGAATTTATAGAGAAGAAATCAATTGCAGAAATGAAATAGAAAAAAAAACCCTTCAATAGATAACCCTAACGGTGCTTATCTCATCAGGAATAAAATATATTATTATAGCTTGGTAAAATAGAAGAAGATAACCTAACCTTTGATAAAATAAATATATCTACTAATAAACAATGAGTTTAACCTACAAGTGAGGAAAATAGGAATGCAAAAAAGATAACCTAGATTATAACAAGAAGTTACTAGATATTCATTCAGAATTCAATCTACTCTTTTAATAATAAAACCTATGTGGTTGCAAGGGAAAAATCAAGAACCTCATACCTGCAAGATGAAGTTGTTTCAATGGCTGAAAATACTGCACACTCAAATACCCAGCATTAACAAATTCATAGATAGATCTGACCTCTATTTAGATAACCAAATAACTTGGTAACTACCACGTTCCACCCAATCATGACCTGGAACTGTTAGTAGTTTCAATCTGGATCCCCCTGAGCTGGTTCCAACATGCAAGTAGCTTAGAGCTCCTAAGGTAAGGCTTCCCTATCTAGGATATCAGGTTCTAAATCAATTTTCCTTTTTCCTTTTAGGAAAAATGTTCTCCAAAAACTCTCTTAAGAATAATCAGGTAGAATTATGGAATAACAAAAATATCCCCAAGCCTCTCTTTGGCTTGGGTTTTTATAGGCAGACTTTTCATTCAAAGGGGCAGTTAAATCAAGAATCATTTGATTTCTTGAATTAACCCTTTTTATTTAATTTAGGTATTTTTAATATTTAATTATCATTAGTAATAATAATAGCATATGGATCCTTTCTTTATTTCTTATAGCTATTAGTATTATTAATATGCTTACTCTTTATATATATATATATATATATATATCATTTGTTAATATTTTGTCCTTAGGTATCATATATCATGATCCCTAAACTTATGACACGTTCTTTAATAAGGCCTTCAGGTAGGGATTAGGTCAACTAGGTTAGGAAACTCTAAACCTCCTTGCATGTTGGATTCCCTCGTAGAACATGGTATTTCTTCAGTACTTGATGAGATACAGAAATTTGAAATTTCATTTAATCACTTAAGAATAAGTAAGATGAGATCATGGTTTATTCGAGTCATTTTCACTCGACATAGTTAATTCTTTTCAGTAACTCCTAACGCTTATCCAGATCCCATACTCAACGCTAAAAACAGGGAGTTACAATCTTGGTGCAATTCCAGAGCTCCTCGCTCAACAGAAATGCTAGTATGTACTTGTAGGATACACCTAGGGATACAATGGCCAAGGATTCGATGTTACAAAGCTTAGGCTCAACATCAACTTGGAAGGCTCCAAAGCTTATTCCCAACACTTCCAATTTTATCTTTTCATGTGCTTCAGAGCTTCAGGATCAACACAAATGTTTCATAACTCATGTGTTCCAGAGCTCCTCTCTCAACACAAGTATAAATACTCATGTGCTACAGAGGTTCTCACTCAACACAAAACATCAAATACCCATGTGCTCAAAAGATCCTCGCTCAACACAAAACATATCATAAATTATGTGCTTTAGGGTCCACGCCCAACACATGAAATCATATATATATAAAACACATGCAATTGGATTATGCCCAATATATCAAACAATCATCATGTTCATATGCAGTGGGGTCTTAGATCCAATATACCAACTAAACATCAAAGTAACATCATAATCAATGGGGCTTATGTCCATAAGTGTTAGGTCAAAATTCGGTATATTACAGCAGGTATTCCGTCAATCTGCTTAACTTTTTTCAACATTCATTATGGTAGAAAAATATTTTCTTCGTATTTTTGTGGCTCTAAATTTATCTTCTTCTTGCAATTGGAATTTTAATCTTGAATGTTTAAAAATTTAGTATTTACTTACAAGTTGCTTATTTATTGTCAAATTGAGAATTTCATTTTGCAAATTGTATGTAAATGTTATTTTGGAATGGGTAAGAGTAGTTCTGAAACATGGAATTTACTCTACCAGGGGAAACTGTCATTATCTTACATATAGTTGACAATAGAGGAAAATAGATATCTCTAAGCCTGTCCATAAAAGACAATTAACACGATTGCTTCCAAAACATGCAATCCACACCGCCAAGGCATGGGTTGTTTTGCTCTAAATAATTTTCAATTTTTTTTCATGCCCTATTTGATTCCACGGGAAAGAAAAACCATCACGGTATGGAGACTATGCTAATTGAAGATGCTATTTCACTCTTGCTACATGGTGATGTCGACCTTTCCCCGCTAGTACAAGTTTCCACATTAAACCAAGTGAACTCACTCAATGTATCAACTATTCAGTTTTGAATTTCTATCTCAAATGGCCTTCACAAGGATGATCTATTACTTCCAATTATATATAATAGTCTTGTAGAATATGTGCAACTAAAAGAAGGAACTATAATCAAAGTCACCCAATGTACATGCAACATTGTACATAATGTGACGTATTTTTAATTTCCTCTCTTTTTTTTCTCCCACTTAATGAATTTCACACCGTTGATGCATCAAATGTCCTTGCCTCCTATTACTCTCTAACATAATTCTTTTTACCCGAACTATCACATTGTTTGCACTTGAAGTTGTCCCAGTGGATGCAGCGATTATTGGAGGCCCTGCGTCTTACCACTTAGTTGTAGCCTCTCCCTCGCATAGTAGTTCCTATGTTGCAGTGAACCCTACGTCAATAAATGAAAACCTAACTCGCCTACATCTACAATTCCCTTTCACTTCACTTTCCTCTTCTAGCAAAATTTCGAGCATTCAAGGTCGAGTTATTACCAAAACAAGCATTCATGAATATGGCAACCAACAAGGGTCTTGCAAAGTGTTCGGATTTGACCTTGTTAATGCTTCACATGATTAAATACATATCTTTGCATTCAATGAATTGGAAGTCTCTTTGTATGACCAAATAAAAATAGGAGTAGAGTACATAGTATCAAATGGCACAATGAAAGCATCCAATCCAATTTTAAACCATTTGAAAATCCATAATGAGATTTTCCTTAGGTTCCTCCTCAACCATCCAACCATGCTTAGATGAATATCCCTTGATACCTTTATATTGCTTTAACTTTAAAACTATTCAGCACATCCAAAGTATACCTTTTTATTCCATGCTTGACCTTCTTGGACTTGTAATTTCAGTTTCGCCTACATCCACCATACGGAAACAGGATGGTGTAGAGACTGTACGACACACTATTGGACTCTATGACATGTCAGGCTATAGCATTGACATAACACTTTGGGGAGGTCATTTCCAAATTGAAGGAGCCGAGCTTTCTAACCTTGATGGTTTAGTTATTCCTCTAGCTTTAGCAATCAAAGGTGGTCGTGTTATAGAATTTAATGGAAAAACTGTTGGGACTATCTTCAACAATACTCTTTTTATAAACCCAAATATTGAAGAAACTGTGCTTCTCCAGAGATGGTTTCATGACAATGGATTTCGTTCAACGTCACCATCTTTGAGCCGAAAATTCAATGCCTCTCATTCTGCTCCTTGTAAAAGCATTACCATCAATGACCTACAAAATATTCAACCATCTCAAAAGCCTGTTTGGTACTCCTTTGTTGCAACCATCACAAATGTTAACATGGATGACTTTCATTTCCTTCCATGCCCTCTTTTTGTTGATGGTATACAATGCATGAAAAAAAATTCCCGCAAAGCTAGAAACATTTAGCATTGTGGTAAATGTGATGGAGAGTTTCTTGAACGTGGGTACTGATACATACTAAAGGTTGACTTGGAAGATATCACTGGACACCTTCATGGTGTTATATCTTTAGATGATGTTGCAAACCAACTAATGGGAATTTCTATGAAATACCTATGTCTCCTCTCAACTGAAGCAACATCAATTATTGAAATAGCCTAGAAGATCTGCAACAAACAATTTATTTTTACTCTTTCAGTTAGAACAAATACCTTCTGTGGAATTGCACGCCTAAAGGTTCAAACTGTGATGGTTGAAAACATTTAATCGGAAATTTCAGTTAGACATTCAAATACATCAGTTGTTTCGACTTGATACTTAAGCATTCTTTATGGGTGATTCCATGATGGTGGGTAACACTTTTTGGCCAAATTTGGCGATAAAAACCTGATTTTTTACTCATGTGCTAGATAGAATCCCTCGAAATGCATATACGCCATGTGAATTTCGGCTTGCAGTAAAAACACAAATTGTAAAATATTATGTTGGCTTCCCAATGATATTTTTTTTAAATATTCCGATGTCATTTCATGTGTGAAATTTTGCATTTAATGAACTGTGTCACCTTAAAATTTTGAAGAAGTTAATAAGTGGCTCGTGTCCAACCCCAATAATTCAATCTTACATTAATAATTTAAAAACAAAAAAATATGAGCATGATCTACACAAAATGCACTGTGGTCTGCAAATTTTTTTGTTAATTTATTTCGCAATATACAATTATTTATTATTTTTCGAAAGTGACCACATCTGAATTCAGCATCATTTTATACACATGTGTGTCCATCCCAGCTTTTTTTTCATTGTTTTCAAAAATTGAAAAAACAAAGACACCCTTTTGAAGAGGACACGCCGATGTGTGGGCTGTGCACTTTTAAGAAATTTTTGGATCTGTATATTTCACCCTGCGTATTTTTCTTTGAGTTGCTTCGAAGTTGTTGTCTCATTTTCTAAGTGTAAGTTTTAGAACTAATTAAAAAAAACCATATGAATGCCAAAATGCATACATGATATCTCAATGGATAGAGGATTCGGTGATGAATCTATCGGTATGAAATCCGCTCAGATGTGTGCCATGAATGCAAAGATTTACACCCCTAGAAAACACAGAGAAACATTGATTTTCCTATAAGAGGGATAAATCTATGTTTCCAGGCCCTCGGTCAAGGTATGAAGCTCAATCGAGGTATTTAATTACCTCGATCGAGGTTTTATCAGAAGCTCGATCGAGGGTTTATTAAACCCTCGATCGAGGTTTTATCGAAAGCTCGATCAAGGTATGCATATATGAGCCAACTGCTCCACAACGACGAGACTACGCTATTGCTTTCCTTTTTATTTATTTCATACAATTACAATTGAGCGTTAACTCATTCTAACTCGTTCGTTTTCACATGTTCAATATACAATGGTGATAAGATATTTTGAATTCTCCTTGATTTTTTAATCCTTACCACTGTCAACTATTATAGTTTATTGTTCTCAGTTAGAATTCAACCACCGCCCATGACATCAATTATCAAGATTAGAAACCATTAATGCACTCACAGTTCACCTCATGATCGACAAAGTAGTAAGAATTGTCCTTAGTGCATACAGAAAAAGAAAAAAAAAACTTAGATAGGTTTGAACCATTATATCCATATCTTAAATACGATCACCCATTATTGTTTCAACCATTTAGCACTTAGCTTATCTCTGCAATTAACAAGCCTCATTCAACACACATAGTAATAATCAGTCGACGTTGGGGAAATTGTTAGAGAAACACCATAAGTAGTTGGTTCTACCATGTTGTGTCAATAAAGAAACCCTAAAATCCAAACCTAAATGAAGGATAATAAACTCACTACAATAACGTCACTACAAATTTAGAGTGAACTGATGTAACTACACAAAATCGATGAGAAAACTAAAAATCACCTCAGAGAAAGCGTATTCATGGTATCCTAAACTCTGCAAAATGATGGAATAGCCTACCGATTAGAAAAATAGACTCCGTGGGTACAATTTTCATGAGTTTTTGAGTTGGTTAACTTAAAACCAACCCATTCTAAACTTCGAAATCGAACAGATATTAAATACGCAATCTACCTTTCATAACATTAACTTTATTTATACCATATATTGGAAAGATTTATAGTAAATCATTCTCAAATGGGTTGAAATGGAAATTGACTATGTTGTTGTCATCGTTGAGGTGTTTCCAAACGAAGCAAAGCGATAGTGATGGCACGGATTCTTTTATTGGATCCAAAGATATTCTATCATAGATTGGGTAGTGCTAGAACCAGGAGTTAGCACATGAACAAGAGTTCCTTTATTTTTATGCTTTTAAAAATCTCTAAGTTGATCTTCTAGAATGGCAATGCTGGCATAAATGGAAGAGTGGATATGAACGTCGGTGATGTTATTAATAGTAATAGTGCAAAATCTACAAGATCGACTGAAGATAAAAAATAGCTCCGTAGAAATTTAAACTACTGGGTTGTCTCTTCTGCTCCTGCCTTTGTCTTAGCTTCTCCTACATGTAGCTTTGACTATGGCTCTCAATATGGTCCTTATGTTCCCATATTCCCTTTTTATTATGCTCGATCACATAAGTTCTAACTACGGTGCCATTTTAAATCTCTTCATTCTGGATTTCATCGTAGATTCGATATTTAAGTGCGAGGAGATTTTCTATATATATATGTATATGTATGTATGTATATATTCCTCACATTTTGCATTTTAATTAGTTAGTATGTATATAAAATTTTAAATAATTTTTTTTTAAATAAATAATGAAATTTTTTGTTAATATAATTTAAACAAAGACCACCAAAGCACTTTCACATAATAACATTTAATTTCANATATATATATATATATATATATATATATATATAAACTTATCAAAATTAAAATAAACACATAAAAATTTGTTTTTATAAATAAATAAAATATAAAAAATATAAAAACAATTCAACAATAATAATAATAAAATATTATTATAACAATAACACAAAAATTTAAAATATATATATAAATACAAATTAACATTAGGTAAATAAACAAAATATATATCAACATAAAAAGTAATCTAAGAAAAACATAAAATAATGTTATAAAATTAATATGCGTCTTTGAAATCAAAGGCAACTGCTGTCACAACTAAGCCTTCTTCTTAATTTTTATTTTTATTTTTGCACAGTGGAAGCTAGCACATCTTCGGTTTGGGGGAGGTAGGTGTTTGTTTCAATATAAACCATGCCTACGAATGATTATGCAATAACAAATTATGAGATATCAAGCTGCATTTCTTTCAAATTAGGTGTTTGTCTCAAATTGCCAAATTTACCATAGAAATCGCTTATTTCGCACACTCCTCTCTATTCCAGATCATTAAGATAGTATGCTTTTAGAAGGGTCAACCATAGAAAGCGTCGACCCTCTCTCTCTTTGTTCCTCAATCATTACATAACGACGCACTAATTTTTGTAAAAGGAGGATGTAAAAACTCTGATTTGTAAATAAATCAAATTTAACAAATATATATATATATATATATACAAAAAAATGCTTCAAAAATAATAATAAGAGTGTTATGATAACATTACAAAAATAAAAAATAAATTAAATTAAAAACTATAAATAAATAAAAATTATTAGGTAACAAACAAAATCATAAAATTATGAGCTACAAATGAACTTGATCAAATTTTATGTTTGTTGCGCTAACTTGTTTTCACAAGTCACTCAAAAACAAGTTTTTACAAGAAGGGTTGCTACTTTCAAGTATAAAAACATTTTATTTATTCTATTCAACTTGGTTTATTAAGCACATATTTTCCTATATTTTCAATGCTCTCACAAGTTTGTTGCAGGAAAATGCTAACTTTTTTTGCAGGTTCAAAGACGAACGAATGGCATTTCCAAAATCGTAGAAAATTTTCAGAAATAATGTTCCATTAAAAGCTTGAAGAAGTTAAGTTTCCACTATGTATGTAATGACATTTTGCTGCCACAAAGAAGCCTTTCAGAAACCAATTACGCCATGTCACGATTACTTACCATTTTTCCTCCCAAGCTTATCTGTCATCCATGTTAGAGTCTACTTTTTTACTGCCTTATACATCATGACTTCCTGCATGTCTACCTTTCTGAGTCGCACACATTTTCCTCATTTTCCGTTCATGTTTTTTCTTATGAATAAAACCATTCAGCTTCATTTCCATGACTACATTGCTTTGTTTCTCTTGCCATAAAATTGTTTGACTATGAGATCTTTTATCTATAGTCCTACCACTCATTATGTATAACTCGTGTTGACTAATGTGGGATTCCTTAAGGCCCACCTTTCAACAAGTCTTGCTCCATCGACCTTAGCACCTTATCTGGGATAGAGACTAGAGTTCATTTTTAGTACCTTGAGGCTTGCATGCCTTAATGGCAAGCTCTCTCACTGACAATCATGGTAATACATCAATGTCCCTTGATCATTGCATCTTGCAAGTGGCTCAACATCAACTCATTTATTCACACTTTTCACGATGTACATAGGTACCTTGGCACTCATTGACATCAATGGTGAGATTTCCTCGCATTGGTTAACGACATTCATCAATGGTTGGTAATCCAATGACTTCTTTCCATGCTCGACATCGACACATTTATTCACGTGGTAAAAATTGTACCATCGAGTTTTGTAGTAGGTGAAGACTATATATCTTTCATGACACCATCAACAATTTTACAGCATACTTCCAGCCATATGAAGTACCACCATAGTTCCACTTCCAACTTCCATCTTGTACTTCATCCAACCAAGCAGCAATTCAGGTTCCTTCACTTCAGCAGCAGCAGCCACATTCCTATTGCATAGTTCATCAACTTTTTGGGTAAGTGAAGGTATGTTCTTTTCTAATATTTAATCATGCAATTCCTTGGATGCTAGAAATAAATAAATTTGGAAATTCCCTCACTATATTCCCTTTCTCCTTTTCATAAACCTAGTACATTTTCAGTTGGGGGGGGGGGGGGGGGGGGGATTATTCATTACCATTTTACATATTCATCATCTCATTTACCATTAACCAACATGTCTTTCCCAAACTATGCTTTGTAAACATCGCTATATATATTGGCATGATTCATAATACTAAGAAAAGGCTTTCTAATATACATTGATGGATCATCATTTCCAATGCATGTACACTTTTAAATCTTATATATTGCAGCAAAAATACAAGTAAAACGAGCGAATATTGTGAACACAAGAACCAAAATTTGTTATATTCATGGTTGTCACACAAGAACCAGCCATAAGGAAAATCACTGTCACTCATGCATTTCAAATCATGGAATGATTTATTGTTACATACCATCATCATGTAAAGCTCAACTACAAAGCCAAAAGTTAAAAAGATAATCAATGCATAGTTGCATGAAGACATGCAACAAGTTAAGTTGGGGGAAGTGTTGGGTTGCAAAAATACCACATTTTATTCATCTTTCATATACCATTTGTCACCTTATTCCTATTTTATCCTTCCATAAAACCATTAATATCCACCACTTTCATAATACATATGGGTTTATATTACAATTTTCCAAATTATTTGTTTTGAGTATTTTTAAGAGAATTCTTGATTAAATATTAGAAATTAATATATTTTTCATATATATCTCAAATATTTTCTGTGAGCTTTGTAATGTAGGGATATTTGAAGCTTTCCACCAAGGAGTATTCAAAAGCTTCCCGAATGTTTTCTCCATCTTTTCAAGATTTAAAGGAGATCATTCAAGCTAATTTCAAGGAGATGAATATGGAAATATGGAGAGAATGTCTCATCCCATATTTGTTGGAGGAATTGAAGGGATAAGTTGAGAGAAAAGTGGGTATCCTAGAGAATTTTGAGGGATAAGTTGAGAGGAAAGTGGATTGTAATTATGAGTAGTTTATCTTGAATTCGTGTATAAATAGGAGGGCTCTCTCCTCATTTTGGAAGAGCCCTCTCTAGTGGTGTGGAAGTAGAGAATAGTTATGTCTTTTGAGAGTTAGTCATAGAGTGGATTTTTTATTGTTATGTAATGGAGATGATGCTTTAATGCAAATCCTTTTATTCTCTCTCATGTTAATTTGGGTTTCTTTCTAATGAATTGTTAATATAGATTTTCAGTGATTTCTTTTTTATGAATTGTTAGTATATATTTGTCATGAGCTCATATTTATTTATCGTTTGTCATTTATAGATTATATTTCCCTTGTTTAATTTCAGCCTTTCTTTACCAAGTTTAATTTATGCAATTTCATGCTTTCTGAAGTTAGATTATTTTCATACAATTTCATGTTTTCATAAATTAGATTCAATTTTAGTTGTAGAATAGGTTAGTATCACTTCGATCCTGCATATATGTTGCTTGCGCTTCTAAGTTTATGATCTCTTCAGGTTGACAATTAAATCATTGGATATGTTATAAATTGTTTAGTATTGTTCACCAACAGTTACATTCAAAGTCATATCACATAATTGTAGTTTTTTAAAATTAAAAATTATATACGGAGGAGCAAAGTATTTTTAGTACCTTTAGAGAAATGAAAATGTGAGCATGAAAAAAAATATGACCTCATTTCATTGGGTTATATAAATGTCCATTGTTTACTCTTCAAATTTGTTATTGTGCCACACATTTGCAATTAATTTTGCTAGTAAATTATTGAATGACATTAGAATTTATAGCAATAACACGTGACTAATTGTTTTGGTGTTTCATAATGCTAAGAGTGGAGGAAAATAAATAAAATAAAAGGTGTTATGACGACTGTGAGATCCGAAAAACAAAAAGTATAGAAACTAAACATGATACTAATTCTCATTTCGACAAGAATTGAAAATGTTCAATGACATGAATTCAAATGGGGATTCAAAATACAAGGTGTCCAAGCATATTTTGGAAGACTTCCTTAAATGAAACTTTACATGATGCATATGGAAATACAATGTCAAGATCAAGCTATCAATTCAATCAAGGCCTCTAAAACCATTGATTGAGCTTTTACACATGTTTTTAAATACCTCTATTGAATGTTTATGTGTGGTTAGAGAAACGCTCGATCGAGCTTTTCAAAACTTTAACTAAAAACATCCTCAAGTTCCCATATTCATGTGAGCACATGAATATGGACACCCAAAATTTTCTTTAATCAAAGTTTTTAAAATCTCGTATTGTTCATGGGAACAAGGTCTTCAAATTCAAATAAAATCAAACATAGAATTATATGATAATAAAATTTAATAAAGCATAATTTCGAATAGAAGAATGTTATACTTGTCGGTAATAATACATACCTTGAAGAAAAAATGAGTAAAAGCATTACTACTGCCACTTCCTCTAGATTTTATCAATAGATACTAGTCGTAGAGTAATTGGTGTTATAGATGTGATTGATTGGAGTCATACATGTGATCAATCACATCTATAACCCAATTACTCTACAACCCATATCGACAAATGAATATAAATGACCATTTTCTATCCAACAAACGAAGTGAATTAAAAGATGGGTTTGTTGCCTATTTATAGAAGATTAAAAATGCTCGATCAAGGTCTTTTTTAACACTCGATTGAGCCATTTTTTAACCCCCGATCAAGGTCTGAAGCCGTCGATCGAGGGTTTATCAAAATCTCAATCGAAGTTTTATCGTAACCTCGATCGAGCATGTTATAAACCCTCGATCAAGGTGTTGAAACCTCGATCGAGGTACGTTTTTTTTTGCCGAAATTGTCTTGCCAAAAATTGTAACCCACCTCCAAGGATGAACCCTTATTGTTTGTAATGAATTGCCTCAATTCTCTGATTTTTGTACTTCTTTCATGCTTCAACATAGCAGGGTTTTTTTTAACTTGCTTTTAGGATTTGTATCTTGTAGTCTCATAGTTCCATTTTACAAGCTATCACTTAACATTTTGAACCTAAATTTTTTATGCAACCTATATCGTCGCTTTTAAATACAATACTAATTTGATATTATGTTTATTTATAAAATAAACAACTTTGTTCTCTTATTTCTTAGCACAACTTGTCATTATTCCACAAGGAACAATTATTACATTTATTGTGTTTTTTTCATATATGATTTGTCATACTACACTTTGTTCTTCTATATTGTTTCTTTCTTACAGTTATTAATCTAGAACTTGAAAAAAAATATTTACTCCATAAATGTTATTTTAACGTACATAGTTGGTTCCCAATATGCAATCACTTACACTTTCTTTATATCTTATGTTTTATATCCACAAAATTTCCACTTACTACACATACAAAATGTGTCCTTGTCACCAATGAAAGCTTCTAAGTCTTTAACAAGTTTATGCTTTTGTTTGATTGGGTGACTTTGATTGTAGTTCCTTCTTTTCGTTCCCCATCTTCTACAAGACTATTATATATAATTGGAAGTAATAGCTCATGCTTGTGAAGGTTGTATGAGATATAAATTCGGAACCAAATAGTTGATGAGTTGAGTGAGTTCACTTAGTTTAATGTGGAAACTTGTACTAGCAGGAAAAGGTTGGCATCACCATGTAGAAAAAGTGAAAAAACATCTTCATTTAGCATAGTATCCATAACGTGATGGTTGTTCTTTCCCGTGGAATCAAATAGGGCATGAACAAAACAAAAAAAAAATTTGAAAATTATCCAGAGTGAAACAACCCGTGCCTTGGCAGTTTGGATTGCATGTTTTGGAAGTGGTCATGTTAAATTTTTTTTATGGACAGGCTTAGTGATATATGTTTTCCTCTAATTTCAACTATATGAAATATAAGAACAGTTTAGGCTTGGTAGAGTAAATACCATGTTTCAGAACTACTCTTACCGATTCCAAAATAACATTTACATACAGTTTGAAAAATGAAACTCTCAATTTAACACTAAATAAGAAACTTGTAAGTAAATACTAAATTTGTAAACATTCAAGATTAACTCTCAACTGAAGCAACATCAATTGTTGAAATAGCCCAAAATATCTGCAACAAACAATTTATTTTTATTCTTTCACTTAGAACAGAGACCTTTTGTGGTATTGCACGCCTAAAGGTTGTAATTGTGATGGTTGAAAACATTTAATCGGAAATTTCAACTGGACATTCAAATACATAAGTCATTTCGACTTTATACTTAAGCATTCTTTATTTGTTGTAATGAATTGCCCCAATTCTCATATTTTTGTACTTCTTTCATGATTCAACATAACAGGGTTTTTTTAACTCGCATTTAGGATTTCTATCTTGAAGTCTCATAGTTCCACTGTACAAGCTATCACTTCACATTTTGAACCTAAATTGTTTATACAACCTATATCGTTGCTTTTGAATACAATACTAATCGGCTTTTATGTTTATTTATAAAATAAACAACTTTTTTCTCTTCATTCTTAGCATAATTTGTCATTCTTTCGTAAAGAACAATTATTACATTTATTGTTTTTTTTCATATATGCTTTGTCATACTACACTTTGGTCTTCTATATTGATGCTTTCTTATAGTTATCAAGCTAGAATTTGAAAAAAAAATTACTCCATAAATGTTATTTTAACGTACATACTTGGTTCCTAATATGCAATCACTTAACCTGTGCTTTATATCTTATGTTTTATATCCATAAACCTTCCACTTAATACATATACAAAACACCTCCTCCACAACCAGTCTCTACACAACCTTGTTCTGATATCAGTTTGTAGGTAGAGAATGCAAGAAGAAAACTAAAAACACAAGAACTGAAAATGCAATAAGATAGAAAATATGAGCAAATATGAGTTGATGCTCATAGTTTATTAAGAAAAAGAGAAATGTGTCCCTTCCACCAATGAAATCTTCTAAGTATTTAACAAATTTACACTTTTCTTTTAGGGATCATGCCAAACCATGACAATGAACATGCCAATGCATGAAGAAGACTTGTATATGCACAGAACAATGATAATAAAAAAACAAGAAGCAATGTCTTCTTTATAGATATTCTCATCAACCTGTGGATATATCTTCTTCGTTTTCTCTTAGCCAACCTTTCGACACACCATCCCTTCCATCCCCCATGTTAAATCCATCCAACACCTTCCTTGATGATGCACATCAACAATTTTGTTAAAAAATGGACCAACTAGCTAACATGAATGTCTACTCAATTTGCAATGAATGTTACCCTGGTATTGCAATGAAAATGTTCCATGGTGCATACGGATGTTCTTGTTGTATTTTAGAAAGAAAAGGCCGCCACTTTTCATTGGAAAAAATTATGGACCCAAGCATCCAACCACATGTCCTTGCAGTACTTATGCAAGTCGAAGAAATGCTCATTAGTCGTGCTAACCCAATATTACAAGTCACACATGCCCGTGGTGTTCAATATAAATATTTTGGCCATGTTATTTGCTTCCCTCAAGACATTTCCAATAGTTCCACATCCCTACCCCATTTAATATCAAACCTTGACATCCTTGTTGTTCGCAAATGAAATCCTGCAGACAATCCATATGAATTTTTTGTTAGTCGAACACGTGTTCTTGTTCCTCTTAAATACAAAATGGAAAACGATCTATACTACAAGGATGTATGAGTCAACCCAATTGCATTAGCTTCTTTGCCTCTTGTTTCAATAGAAATTTCAACTTTGATTCGCCATGTTAATAGCAATGATCATTATCTCATCAACAAAGCTTTTCCTCTACAATCCAAACGCCAAATTTATTTGAACCCTATGAATTAGAATCATCCTCGTTTATTTTAACACAAAGGAATGCTAGAACTGAGGTTGAGAAAATTTGACGCTTCTTACACACACCAGATATCCCACTACCTCCTTCCATTGATTTCCCCCCTATAGGCATCTCCCCTATCAATGAGTACAACACAGAAAGGCTTCTTTCCATGGATTTTCCAACCTTGTTCCCCATAGGTGCATCAATACTTAAACAACCACACATTCATCAAGTTGATATGCACGAATATGCACTTCACCTCATTCACTATCATGACAACAGGTTTGGGAAACATCTTCGCTTCCAGTACTACATATACTATCTAATAATGTTTCATTGGAGTAATGCTACTGCTTCTGGTTTTGTCAAAATTAACCTTGAAGATACACTCCCTCCCGCAATACATGAGCTTGTTAACCAATTGCAAGACATGCCTAATGAAAAAATCTGGGTGAAAGGGTCGCTCGATTTGTGTATTCATTGCATGGAGCATGGTCTTATTAGAACAAAAGTAGATTTGAACTCACAAATAGCATGATTCAATCAACAAGGTACACCAATGTTCTTCTTCACCCTTAGTCTAACTTACACAAAATGGTCAGATTTGCATGCTCTAATGCCTAGTGAACACCCTATAAATTTAGATCAACACCATCAATGGAATATTCACAACATCATATCAAATCCACATATTACATCACAATACATGCACAATAGATTCAAAATATTCCTTGAAGAGGTGCTAAAAAACGCCTTCATATAACAGATTCTTGGTGCATGTGTTCTACTATCTCTTCCTTCCTATCCTTCTCTTCATGTTTGTCACTTTATAAGATTGATTTCTAATATATTCCTTTTCCTCCCATGTAGATATGAATGGAAACATAGGGGATCCACACACATTCATGGTTTCATTTAGTTGGCAGATGCACCAAATATGGACACCTTAGATTGGGAAAATGTTCTTGCAGTTGAAGCTACAAAACACTTTTTTGACACATATGTTACAGCTTGGAATCCCTGTAACGCCCACTTGTCCACTTTTAGGTTACATCATTCTACTACAAATGATCCATGTAGTCTTCAATCACCATCTATATTTGCATCAAACTACTCATTTGACTATGAAGAGCTTGTAAATTGTGTTCAAAGGCACACCAGATGTTCGGAATCAACTTGCCTTCGCAAAAAAGGAACATATGTCCAATGTCACTATGGTTTTCCCTATGACCTATAAGCTACTTCTTCCTTATTCATTGATGCAAATGGACATAAAACTTACAATCCTGCAAGAAATGATTCCCTTCTAAATATTCACAACCTAACCATGCTTTCAATATGGAGGGATAATGTTGATTGCCAACATGTTCTTTCTAGACATGATGTCCTCAACTACATTTCAAAATATGCATCAAAAGTAGAGCCAAAATCATAAATCTACCATACTATTCTCTCTCACCTTGCACATGTAGCACCAAGTGACGCCCCGTTCTTCAGCCAATCAAGTGATTCCTTGCACAAACAGTTGCAGAACGAGACATTAGTGCACAAGCGACATGTCACATACTCCATTTTTTTCCCTAAATGTGAGCCAAAGTGTCTTCTGACGTCTTTGTAATGACACTACTAACACCCCTACAACCCCTCCCTTCATATTTGCATACATGGAAATACCACTTTCTCTTGAACATCTAACCCTCTTTGAAGCTGCTCATTCTTCTTCTTTCTCACCTAAAAGGAAAAAAAAACATGGAAAGCAAACTTGTGTCACAAGATTGTTAGGGTCTTTCCACAATTCACTTGTATCCCTCCCTTTGATTCTTTAACTTTTGAACCGTTCTGTTGGAGCGAACTTCTTCTATACAAACCTTTTCGTCCCTGAGGATATTGGAACAACAAGTTCTGAAATTATTTCTCATTGGCATCGCATTAAAGGAACATATGTTGTGTGGCACATTGAACATGTACAAGAAGAACCCTCTACACCTCCATCTGGTGATTCAAACTTCAATCCAATTCTCTTTCTCTTGCCCCATACCATGGGTGAATGGGAACTTCTCTCTCAAATATGACCAGGAAACAACATCCATATTGATGACCTTGAAATTCTTGGACATTGTGATTTTGACAAAAATCACAATTGGACACATAACAATATACCCACCCATTTGCATGAAACAACGATATCATTCATTGACCTCAATTGCTTTTCCACCCAACTACATGAATACACCACCTCGTTGTCCATTTCACCTAGTTCCTTGTCTCCCACACAATGCATGGCCTTTCATCTTGTCATTTCCAATTTTAGAAACACAACACATTCTTAACGACCCAAAATGGTCATTCATGGTACTACAGGAACCGTAAAATATTACCTCATATCTTGCTTGAAATATGCACTCCAAACTACATCTGGACAAACTACGTCCGCACTGCTTCTCCTAGCTCCAACTGGTGTTATTGCCTTTAACATACATGCACTTACAATGCATTCGACTCTTTGAATACCCATTGTTTAAATGCACCCTCTTGGAGGCTAATCCCTTTCAAATATTCAAGAAGAACTATGGCATATTCGCTATATTCTCATCGATGAAATGAGCTTTATTGGCCCAAAGATGTTGACTCAAATTGATGCATGCTTACGTCAAGCTTTCCCCCCGCGTTGTAAAATCTCATTTGGTGGTTGTTCCATGATTCTTCTTAGTTACTTTGGGAAATTGCCTTCAGTAAAGGACATCCCCATGTATCCAGGCTCATCCCTTGGAACTACTCTCTGGCGTACATTTGATACTTTTGTCATGCTCACTAACCATTTTCCGACAATAAGGAGATAGAGCTTCTCAAATTTCCTTTCTCCAACTCTTACTAAACCTTCGAAATGCAACACCAACTTTTGAAGTCTGGGAACTCCTAATGAAAAGAACAACCTCATCCATTTCACATACAGAAAATTGTTCATTTGAGCAATCTACCCACTTGTATGCCACTAATAGCTATGTTGCACTACACAACAAACACATTCACAAACACCTTAATATGCCAATTGCACATTGCCTTGTAGAACAACGGAACAAACATGTCCACCAATCGATAGATGATGAACAATTACCATTAGAGGTCCTTCTTGATATTGGTCAACAATTCATACTAACTGTTAATTTATGGCTTAGCGCAGGCCTTGTTAACGGCTCACTTGGAAAATTCATTGACATTGTCTACAACTCCAATGAAGATCCTCCTACCTTACCATCCTTTTTTTTTTCAAATTCATCCACTACAAAGGAGAATTATGGGATGCTTCTAATCCTACTTATGTTACCATCTCTCCCATAACAAGAGGAACGCGTAGGCAACTACCACTTTGTATGGCATGGGGTTTAAAAATTCATAAAGCACAAGGTATGACCCTACAAAATGCAACAATAGATATTGGAAACATTGATAGACAAGGACTTACATTCACTACAATATCAAGAGTTAAATCTTTTCTAGGACTTCGCATTTCTTTAGGTTTCTCTTTTTTTAGATACTCTCTCATGCAAGACAATCCACATGTCCGATGTAGGAAAAAAGAGGAAAGCTTGCTTGCTTCAAACTCTTTAAAACCAAATTCTACTTGAAGCTTTTCATTGTTTTCTCTATAGATGTACTATTTTTCCTCTAAACATCTATTTGTGATTAAAATACTTCTTCTATTGGTCAAACTTATCTTGTTCCCATTATTTAATGTATTGTTACAATTGCAAAGTAAATAGAATATGCTTCTTCTTGAGATGTATCATTTACTTATATGTTTCCCAATTTATTGGTCCAATTTAACAAAGCAATTAACCACTTAATCACATATTCCTTTGTTAGCATCAAATTCAATTTTGCTTTCATGGTGGTAACCAACATAATTGAAATTCAGATCACTTGACATAAATAATGTAAAACAAAATAAGAAACATTACCCATAGTTGAAAGTTAGGTCATTGTAGTTCACTAATGACTATGAACATCACAACCAATCCTTGAACCTATCAAATAACGTAACCAAGCCTTTATGGTTGCATGAACATTTGGATAGAAAATAAAATGATACATGAGAAGAGAAGACCAAAAATGTACCATGGGGAATCAATATACTTGAATAGTTTATTTGTAACAGTGGCATACACAATAGACCTGTGCTTTATCCCCTTTGAAAGTATGCAACTTTGAACCAGTAACAACATCACATACGTTTTGCACAATCAGGTTTATCAACCTGAAATGTTCAAGATTAGCAATGTTACTAAAATATATACTTTTATATGTTAATCGTTTATAGTTTTTTCATCAGCATAGTTAATAATACATTTGGAGTCATGACGGTTCATCAAAATCATCCCTCCATAAGACATGCCTCTTCATCAACCATGTTTTCTTATTTTTCAATTTATTATTTTTAACTATGTTTAAATTTATCAATCATTTCCTTTCCCAGTTGTATTTTCCGCAACGTCCATTCCGCAACAAACCCTCTACAACAAACCTTTATGCATTCATATTTTCGAACCGACCTTTTCACAATTTTGTGGGAACTAACTTCTTCCGCATTTGCGAGTTGCTGAATGCGAATGTCTGCTTTGATTTTTCTCCAAAATCCCTTCCACAATTATCTTTCTGCAACGACCTTTCCCCAATAGGAAAATTCTTCGTTCCGTAATTTTGGATTGCGGATTTGGACTATGCATTTCAACTTTTCTCGAAAATTTCTTCCATATTTATCTTTCCACATTTACCTTTCTGCATTCACATTTCAGTAATTTAGGTTTATGTGAGTGTTCTTAAGAGGTAATTATTGATACAAACACCATTCAATATTGTTCAGTAATTTGGGTTTCTGTGAGTAATCTTAGGAGCTAATGATTAATTCAAAGGTCATTCAAATATTGTTTTCTAATTTTTCCTGACTCCTTTAACTGATTCAATTCCAAAATATTAAGCCTAAGAAGTATTCCGCAACAGGCCTTCCGTAACGGACTTTTCCTTCCACAACTCCACATTCAAGATTAAAATTACAATTGCAAGAAGAAGATAAATTAAAAATTATAATTACTTTTCCGCAAATACCTTTTTGCATTTTACCTTTCTGCAATTAGTTTTCTGCAATTCCCTTTCGGCATTTCCCTTTCCGCAATTGCAGATTGTGGATTGTGGATATTCATTTCAATTTTTCTCGAAACTGCTTACACAATTCCATTTCCGCAAAACCAAGTCAAATCAATTTACAGATTGTGTATTGCAGATCTTCCATCCAAATTTTCTAAAATGTTCTTTTGCAATTCGTCTTCCACGACCCCTGTGAGTCGTCAATCTCTTGCGCCTTTGATCCCATCCGTTGATATGTCATCAATCAACTTGGTCTATCTAGACTTGATCTCTTTATCTAGATCTGTAACCTCTATAGCTTCATCCTCCACGTAGATCGATCAATCAACTCGATCTATCTTCAACCAAACTTGATCTCCTTATTAACACTCAAAATGTACCCCCAGTTCTAAAAGGGTAAATCTCAAGCTAACCACAAAACCAAGATTTAGGAAAGAAGGTTGGCTTCTTTCTTTCCAGAGAGAGATATCTCAATAATTGTTTTCACAAGACCAAATATATGAACAAAAAATAAATGTAAGATTGTTGCTGGTTGAAACAAGCACAAGCACACATTGAGCATGGAGTCAAAAATTATAGTAACAAGATAGTGCTATTGCATGGAAATTTTAACACAACCAACATAGCAATCTCATTACAATCAAAATGATTTTCTCTATTGATATAGAGAAAATCAGAAACAATCAATTAATGAGGGCATCTAACAAGGATGAATCCACATTAACTTTAGATTAACAAGTTTTGTGAATGTTTGAAATCAATAGATGAAAGGAAAAACATAATGGAAGTAGTAAACAAGAAGCATATGCACATGAGAAAAGGAAAGTACATTCTGTAACAAACACAACATAAGAATCTTTGGAAAAAGGCCAGCTTTGGCTCTAAAATTTTATTAAAAGATAGCTCTCAAAATACAATGCTCATTTCTCACTGATTCCAACCCTTGTTCCCTTACAAAAACTTGTTCTTATACAAAATCGCTCAAACTTGTCCTAGAATTTTCACCACTCTCTGCTTATGTGCACACTTCTTCCTCTGTGTTCCCCATTTTCTCTACTTGCTATGAATGTACAATTTGAATGTATGTTCCTTATGTGTTTGTTACTAAAGACTTTATAACTTATGTTACTACTATCTTTCATTCGAATTATCGGATGTATTTACTGTTCCACAGTATTAGGACGGACATAATGTATGTTCCTTCTATGTTTGTTACTCTGTCGGCTCATTTTTTCCCTGAACACGTTATCACCCACAATGATTTCAACACTTCATAAGGGTGGTGGTGATGGCAATGGCCTTTGTTTTTGTTTATCTTTGTCCGAACATTCGTTTAGACCAACGAGTTATAGCAATGGATACTATGCATTGTGGTAATTAATTCCACAGTCTCATTTGGAGGCTTCGAAGGGATGTGCTTTGGTATTTAAATTCTAGCCACTACTTCTACATTCCTTCTCAATTCTTTTAAGACATTGTTGCTCTTGCGGGTATCAGACGGATTCCTCCTTACCAGACTTTCTAAGCTTCTTTGAAATGTTTTTGCAGGGAGGCCTCCAACTGGCTTATTTTCCAACCGCTTCCTGGCTTGCGGTGGAACATATCCGGCAGCATTTCCCTCTCCCATAATAGGTTTCACAGCTCCAATCATATAGCCCCTAGGGCCACTAGCACTAAAATTCTCACTAACCATATTTCTCCACAAATCTTCTTTAACTCTGTGTTGGGCAAACAAAAACTCATTTTAGTGATAATTTGCAGTCGTCCAACAATATAAATTTTGTTTCAGCAGGAAGTATGTCAGATATTCACATGCCCCATCATCGAGTAGTATAATAACAACACAATCCATCACATGGGTCACCACTCCAAGTTCTTATGTTCAAGTTCCAACTACGCCGCCCCTTTTTTATGTGACGTCATGATACTTATGGCGCAAGTGACCACCGAATTCTCTTGGTATCTATGGATCTAATAATTGATAACTGTCACATCAACAAGATTTCTAAATAAGTGTGCCAACTCCAAATTGGTTTTAGTTTCACAATTTCCTTTCTGGCTTCATGAGCAACTTCTTCCTTTGCACCTTCAATATTTTTATCATCATTTTTTTTCAAAAAAAATTTCGCAATTGTCAAAATAAGGATTTAACTGGCTCTCATTGATAAGCCCTATGACTTATATCGCTATGTAATAACAATAAATATTAATTCTAGGATGCTCGTTGGTAATCTATGCAATGTTGTTTTCTTGTCTCGTGGAGTACCTATTGTGGCCCCTTTCCCCTTAGCCTTCCTGCCTCTCTGTGGTGGAGTGGACTCGGAGAACTTTAGTGGAGTATTCTTCAAGAACTACTATCGGTTCGTTGCCTCTATTGTTTTCCCCTTTAATTCGGCTTAGATTACACCCTATTATTCTCACCATGCCATCGTGTAGATGCCCGCCCAACATAGCTATGAGAAGCATCGTCCATACTGCCCGCTTGTACAATAATTCGACCCCGAACATGGTGAAAGAGGAAATTGAACACTCAGAAAATGATGCCAAACTCACTAGGAATTGCATTCTGGACCATGAGGTGACAGAGGAATTTGAGGCTCTCATACCTGACCTTGGTCATTCAAGAGGAAGAAAAATGTCTCTTCATATGAAGACCATGGACTATCTCTGGCAACATAATTTTGTTCTGGGAAGAGAACTAGTTGACGGAGGAGAGGAGCATGAATCCATCCTTCTGAAGCTAGATGAATTATCCAATAACATGTAGCAGATTGTCGATCACCTTGGCATTAAACTGGACAAATCCATCCCTGTGGATCAAGCAAGAAATTACCTAATTCTCTAGATAGTTTAGTTTACTTCTATTACTATGAATATTTGCAAATGGTATATAGTAAAGAACTCTCAATCTAGATAGTATTGCATGGTTTCTTTTCGGGCAAGAATGTAATTTTGAAACCTCAAGCCTTGGTTTCCCTATGTAGGGAGGGCTTAGTTACTATTTACTTTTTGTAAATCTTATTGAAGGAAATAGAAGGAACTTTCTTATTAACAAAAAAAAATAAGATAGGTATTACAATTCATATTTGAAATATTTTCAATTGAGTAGTAAGAGTTATATCATTGTCTTCTAAAAGGGAAACAATCCTTTCCCTTTGACTAATTCCCAAGGTTTTTTTAAATCTTCACTTGATGAATTTTGTTGCAGTTGACATATAGAAGCTTCCCAAAAAAAAGATATTAATCAAATAAAACAATTTTGACAAAATAGATATGAAATGCAAGTTGAAAATGGAATATACAAGCGTTTATTGATGTCAATATTAATGTTTTTTTTTTCTCAAAACTACTTCCACGATTCCCTTTCCGCAAATCCTGTGAGTCTTCAATATCTTACGTCTTTGATCTCATCCGTTAATGTACGCTCCACAACCCGCAATCCAAATTGCGGAAGTAGAACAGCAGAAGGAAAATTGTAAAAGTGTATGGACCTTCTCGCGGATCGATCAATCAACTCGATTTCCTTATCTGTATCTGTCTATCACAACTTGAAAAGTGTTTATCCGCAACCTGCCACCTGCAATTATGGATTACAGATGTTGAAATTCAATTTGTTTTCTTGTTTTTTCCGTTCCGCAATCCGCAACCCGCAAATGCGATTGCGGATTATGGAGGGTTTTTTTCTTGATAAAATTTCATTTTTCGATTCTGCATTTATGCAAACCCACAATGCGTATTGCAGAAAGCTGAAAGTATTTCCTTTAATAATTCTTTTATTTTTGATTCCGCAGTACCACAACCTACAATGTGGATTGCAGAAAGCGAAAAATTAAAAAAAAAATTGCAAGTTTTCTTATATACAACCCGCAAATCTTTTGTGGATTGTGGATTGTGAAACTTTAAGATATTTTTCTTGGTTACTAATATCATCACTCATTTTGCAACCCACAATGTGGATTTTAGATTGCGGAATCGTGAGAGCTTAAAGTTTTTTGTTGTTTTCATCTTCACATTTCACTTTGTCGTTCTAATCTCAACCGTTAGTTTTTGCGAGATCTACGGCCTAGATCTATTCTGTCGTTGAATCATGGATTATTTAATTCATTCAAATTTACAAATTCTTTACCATTTTCACTTGCAATTTCTATTGCGTTTGAGATTTTTACTGCGGATTTTTCTCGTTCAGCTGACTGATCCTTTCATCTCCAAGCTTTCCACTAGTAAGTTTCTTACTCTTAACGGTTGTTTTCTCTTATTTTCACCGTGGTTAATTTGTAATTATGGTTGCTAAATTTTTATCAGAATTTACCTCCGGGGATAGCCAATATGTCCAGAATAAGCAGGTCTATGACTGATCTAAACAAGCAAAAGAGCAAGGAACCAAATGGCAGAATCTTCAATGACACCAATCGAAGACTATCTAAAACCCTCCATCTCGATGGGTCCAGGATTTACGCCATTTTGGACAACGATGACTTCTCTTCCGTTACCCACGACCAACCTGCATATGCTAAAATTAGAAGCTCTCAGCTCCACTGCATTACATCCAGACCCCCTTTCATGTCGTATACAGACCCGGTCAAGTGGGCACTTGACCATGCAAGCCCCAAAGAGCAGTATTTTGACGACCATACTGGAACATCGATGACCTATTTCCACCCAGATGTATTTGTTAGAGCATATGCTCTTAGACCTCCTCAACAACTTCTCACAACCCAATTTCTCGATGCGACCATGACTCAATTCAATTTTGAAGAAGTAATAAAATCTTGGATGGATATTAGGATAACCCAGTTGATTTCACCCCCATAGTAGATAAGGTCTACCCTATTTCATGGTTTAGAGATTCGTTCTCACTACTAGCATCCATGTTTTACTGGCTTTATGGGTTACCTAGCTGTACAGAGTTCAAAGCTGAATGGGATCCTATAGCCTGTCACATATTACTTACAGGTGAATCCTTCAACTGGGAACAGATACTGTCAGTAGTGCTCAAGGAGGCAATTGAAAAATATAAGAAGATTTCAACAAATAAGAAATCAACTTTCTACATGTCAGGGTATGTCATGGACGTTTTCTGTGCGACTTCTCCATTCCTGGCCATGGGCTGGAATTGGACTAGGACATCACCACCAGTCCACATTTATTGTTCATACATGTGAGAGGATAACTTTGTCCCCCGTATATATGAAATTTGTGACCAGTTTATAGGGTCAGTGTACCAGATGATTTTCAATAGAGATGCCTCAACTTTTTCAGAAAGGTCCAGAGATTTGATTTCCCTAATGGGGGATTAGTATGTAGGTGAGTAATTTTCCTTCATCCCCATTTGGGGCAGCAATACGGTTCATCTGTTTTCGAGGATTGTCCCGGATAGAATTTTCTTACAAGAGATTTCATATCAGACTATTGTTGATGGATTTTTCTCTAAGTTCCCTTTGAACTTGGGATTCTTAACAGTACAGAATTCTACTCATGCTTCAATTCTGGGAAAGGCCATAGCAAAAATGAACTTAGGAGAGATTCCCAAAAGAATGCATGATCCCAAGTATTTGCTGGAAAATCATTTTGTCCAAGAGCACACTAAAATTGCATATTCCCATTAGAATAATCTTGATGATTCCATTTACAAAGGGGCTATTGACTTTTCATAGGTAGTGAGCAGGATTTCCAATCCTCTATAAAAAAAAGTCACTTGTTCCAATATCAGAAGGAGCTCAAAACTTCTACCCTACATTTCAAACAGCTCCGGTTGAAAGTGCAAGAGGATGCACACAAACAAAATGCATAAAAGGAGGCTAGGGAATCCTTGGCCAGCTCCTCCACTGTCCCTACTGACGAACCAAAGGATAAAGGAAAAGTTGTTCTTGAAGGCCCTAAGAAAGAACAACCCTCCTCCACATTGGATATTTTACACAGGGCAGCAGAGTTCAAGAAAGGTTTGCAAAAGCTTATCTCAGACGTAGAAGCACAAGTATCTATGGCCAAACCTCCAGCTAAAAGGAAGAAAATTCACGAGGCCATTCCACTAGTATATCCACGGGAAGAAATCTCTCAACCTCCACCACAAGCAATTCAAAGGGTGAAGCAACCTAAACATCAAATGATGTAAGTGCCTCCAATTTAGCAGGTAGAACCTTTTCCCAAAGTCAACATTGAAGTACATGAGATCCATAGCGATCTAGAGGAGGAAAACAATCCTTCCACCTGTCATGTTAATGTTTTCCCTTCCATGACCTCATCCACTACCACCACCCAGTTGTTTGGGAGCATTTTTTATTCATCATTTTCCCAATATTATTTTTTCGAGATCAATTTGTCTCAAATTCTTTCTGCTACCACCAACATTCCCTTGGTACTTCCAGACATGCCTATTTCTATCCCTCCCTAATTCACCCATTCTTTCAACCTCATTAGCACTTCATATCACCCCAACATCCCCACATTCTTTTATCCCACAACTAGATACTCCTTCGATCCCCACAATTTATTCCCCTGAAGTTTCCACACCCATTCCCACTTCTATTTCTTCACCCTCTACACCTATTATTCCTACACCTTCTACCAGTATTCCACCCCTCAGTATGGAAATCCCTATTCATGAAACCTCCCAGCGTGAAACTTTGGTTACTGTTCATCATGGAACATCTCAACAATTGAGGAGATGGCAGATTTTGGTGAGGATGGAGTGGTTTCTCTGGGAAAATACTTCTGGAGCAGTAAAGTTAAGGTTGTGGTAAAAAAGGGATCCAAGAGAACAAGGAAAGGCACATTCAAGCAGGGGGACGTCCCACACCAGATTATATAGAAAGGGACTCCTCCAATACCGAACAGGAATCTATGGATACAACAACTACCATGGGGGCCTTGTTGGGGCCAATTTTGATTCAGTATCTCAACTGGACAAAGAATTGGAGGAAAAAGAGCAAGAGTTGCAAAAGATCAAACATGACCTAGTGTGGGCATAGGAACACCATAGCCAAGAAATCCATCATTTGAAGAACAAGTATGAGGAAAATATGAAGCAGCTTCATGGACAGAATGACTATCTCAAGCAACAACTTGAGAAAGCAGATCACCTGACTCAGCAACAGGCTGACCAGATTGCTATCTTTGAGCAGCAACTTAAAGATCTCCAACTTGCATCTACTGCCTCTTCTTTCTCCAAATTCACAAGAGAAGAGCTTAAGCAATTAGCCTGCAGAATACATGATGAGTATTATTAAGGCATGGCTAATTTGTTTAACAGATTTCATGAGATGCAAGAACTATATAATGCATTTGAGCACCAGTTAGATATTCTCCATGATCATCACAAAAGGAGAAAGGAGGCGACTAGAGCTTATGAAAACATCATAGATTGGCAGAAGTACATCAAAGAAAGACCAGATATTGTTTGGGTTTGATTGTAAAAATACTTAGTTTAGTATTGTTTCTCTGTGTATTTGTATAACCACAGGTGAGATGAGAAGCACAGAGGAACCTTTGTTTCGTTCTTTCTCGTTTCACATGGTCATTGACAAATAGAGAGCGCACACCATAATATATTTTGTGATCTTATTCTTGACAATACACAGTAAACAGTCGAAACAATTCTATATTTTGGGATACACAAAATCTTAATTTAATCGATATGTGAAATATGCATAAGTAATTTTGTGGTTCTATATTCTGATATACACAAAATTTTGAATATAGAAAACTGTGGATGCCCGTCTTTGGAAAAGTGGGAAGGAGGTTCCATAATCCGCAATTTGCAATCCGATTGCGGAAAGGACTATTGCAACCGCAAGATTGCGGAAGCCAGGTTTTGAAAATTAGAATTGCATACCTGCAATCCGCAAATGCAGAAACAGAGTTGTGGAAACTCTAATGCAAAAACAGAATTGCGGAGACTCTATTGCGGAAACAGTGTTGCAGAAAAGAGCTTGCGGATACAGTGTTGTAAAAAGATACTTGCGAAAATAAAGCTTGAGAAAATGTTAAATTACGAAAAGACTCAATTACAAAAAGGTTGAGTTGCAAAAAAACTCAATATTTTTACTCTCTCGACATTCCTTTACACCTCTTGATGCTAGTATATTCTTTATGCCGAGACCTATTTGCCCGACCATTTGCACCGATCGAACGACTGGCAACGTCGGACATGACGGCTCACGCGAGCCAGGTCGTCCGATCGGTGCAAATAGTCGGTTCACTAGTTTACTTATATTCTTTATTAGTCTTAATCAATCATAAACCGCCTAAAACAATTCTAATATATTTGAACCAATGTTGTAAGATCGTGTCCACAAATATATTGTCCAAAGTCCAATAAGAAACATGGGCAAACTTTGAAAAGATTATAGTTTAAAAATTATACTATTTTGTTTATTTTCAAGCCCGTTTCTCAAAACTTGGATATTTCGAATATAATAATATATAACAGTGATTTTGGAAGCATTAAATCCATTTTATAAATAAAAATATTAGAAATCACTCATTAAGCCATTTTAAAAAATATAAGAAATATTCAATTTTTATGAACCAACTCTTCCAACGCTTAACAATTCCTTAAAACTATTTGGAATATTCAATTTTTATAAAGTAACAACGTCATCTTATCTGTACACTTATTAATATAATATAAAAATATAAATTTTTAATCTAAACATCTATGATAAGCATAGCAATACTAGAGGATACGGCGGGGAATCGAACCCATCCCTTATTTCTATGACGTAGTAATACATGTTATAACCTTTTTTTTTAGTCAAAAAAAGCAATTCCTTGTTATTCTATTGAATCAAAGGTAACCTTGTACATCAACAAATACTGTCTATACCCTAATGGGTCCAACATATTAGTGACAAAAACATTACAGAAACAATACAAATCAGAAATATGACAATACCAAAGATGGCAAGAATACAATCAGCACCTGGGTATCAATACATGTAAAGGTCCTCTCATAGGTGAGCAAAATATACATCAGTCAAGATATGTCCATAAAGAACATAACAGGAGCCCAGACACCTTAGCCAAGCAGGTAAGTGACCGACCCTCAGTATTCCTGAAACTGCTGCTCAGCATAACCAGAAATAGCTCAATAAAAACCATGTGATCAATAACTGAAGTAGAATGAACAAATTCTAAAAAAGCTGGATTGAGTCTTCCCCAATAAACTCATAATCATATGATTCTGTAAGCAAGAGATGACCAAGAGCCATACACAACTTCCCCTTGGAAAAGGTGTCTGCCCTCGTGTTATGTTCTCTATAAACATGACTGAAATCCACCCAGGTGAATGAGGACATGAGCAATCTGGTGTTGTAGCACCAAGCATCAAGGTTATAACTTATAATTAAGAAGTTTAAAAAGATTATCACGCTGAAAACGCAATAAAGCAATCTTATTTGTAAATTATACGAAATTAAATTCCAACCCTTGGTACATATCTTCAACGATAAATATAGGTCCTATTGGGATTCGAACCCAAGTCACTGGATTCAAAGTCCAGAGTGATAACCACTACACCATAGAACCCATTTAGAGTAGCTGAACACAATAAAAATCACCTATTAAGTGGTCCTTGAAGCATGGCGGTGATTCTCTACGAAGGTTTTGGCTTTTAACGTTCATATGTTGATTTTCTTAAGGAAAATTAGTATTTTTATAAATTTTTCATGTGATGTTTAAAAAATAAATATAGTTTGAGTTTATTTAAACCTAAAATATAATATAAATGCATTATGCATTTTTTTATTAGCTTTATGAGAATAGTAATTAATAATGTAGTAAATAGCTAAAATTGTTTGCTCGAGATTTGAGTTTAACTTCAATATAAACGTGAGGCTAGGTGCAACGAAATAAAGGCTTACACATATTGTTAGAAGGGGCTTTTGACTAGAAAATAGAGAATTACGTAGTCTAGGCAAAGGCTGCTCATTAGAGCATTGTAACAACTATTTGATTTTGGAGTAAATCTTAAAATAATGTTTATTTAGTTGACTATGAATTTGATTGGATAGGGAGTATGTTTAGGCTCATCTTTAATTAATATTTGATTTGGAGTAATCTTAAAATGATGTTTATTTGGTTGGTTATGAATTTGATTGGATAAGGAGTATGTTTAGGCTCGTCTTTAATTAATATGGCATGAGTGAAAGCATGCTGAGATATTGCAGCATTGTTATTAGGGATTAATTAGGCTTTTTGGTACAATGGGGTTGTGTGCTAGGTGCTTATAAAAGGTAAAATCTCAATCAAACCAAAAGTTGGTGTTATCTTCATACTTGCATGAGCTTCCATAACATGATCATATTCAAGTGATATTTTCTATCGATTTTTAACTAATTAGATTTTTTATTTTGTTTAGTTGATTGGAAGTTCAAAATTGTGTATTTGTTATTTTTTCCTTTTCCTAGATGATCCTTCTTATAAAAGCATCCCTCTCCTTACCTTCTCCCCTTCGTCGTCTAATTCATATGAGAAAGAATAGGCATAATGCATTAACTCGAGAGTTTCGCTCAATGAACATATGGCATAGCACCTACGTTCATGAGATATTAAATATTACCAATAATTTAATTGATATTAAGAAATTCTTCTAAATATTCTTTTATTCAACCCCCCCCCCCCCCCTACCAACACATCTCTCCATTAAAAACGTCCCTATTTCAACTAGGTATCATATATATCCATTTTCCATGACATTTTAAAGCCCCTTTTCAATTTCTACCACTAGTATGGTGATTTGACACAATGTTTATAAGCTTTGGAATAGTATATGGTAAAATATGAAATATTGGTGGGTTTATACATTTCACGATGTAGAATAATCCCTTGAACATAAGTTGGATACACACAAATTTATTGCAGTAGACTTCAAGCCACCTTCACACAGAGATTATACTTATTTAATCACAATTCTAACTTCACACGTAATCAAATGCATACCACCTTCACAGATATATCATACATTACAAACTCTAACTAAATTCAGAGCACACATAATTGGACCCACACCACCATCACATGCAAAGTTACACCCATTCAAAAATCTCAATACCTACTACAACACCACGACACATTATTCTAGACCCTCCCTAATATTTACATGCCTTTATGTATTAAAAATACCCCTAGACGCCTCATACTACATTACTTCCATTTTTTAGAATTTTAAATCTACGAGTATGAAGTAACATTATATAACATTGCCTACTTAATGGACCCCTTGTGGGCATTAAGAATATGTCATAAGGTGTTTCCATGCAGTCCTCAACCCTTACTAAGGAGAATATCTATCTATTCAATTTTAATCTAATGTTCAATCCTTGATTATTATTTTACAATAATTCTTCAAGCATTTAATTTGTCCTTCAATTTCACTGTGTAATCAAAATTAAAACTTGCAGCGAAAAATAAAACAAGGATGATTGAAAGGTAGCCTCCTTCATAAGAAACCCTAAAAAGGGTATATAATCCTCCAAGAGAGATAAGAAAATAAGAGAATCCCAAAATTAGGCTTCTTTCCTTTGTTAAGCCTAGGCTTAGAGGTGCACACTTGTGGAGAGAAGAATATGTGTGATGTGAATGTGTCAACTAAAGTGTGAGAACACTTCTATTTATATTCTTTAGTTGACTTGAGTTTCTTTCTTGAAGATGACTTGTACTTTTGTCTTCTATAGCCAAGTTCCTCCTTTTACTAGGGTATTTTTCCCTTCCTTGCCTTTAACTTTCTCTGTGGCCCTTATTCAATGCTATATGGGACTTCTTCAATGGATTGTCTTGACTTCTTCAATAGTTTCTTCATCATCGAAAATTTATCCTTGTTGATGTCTAACTCGTCACATGCAAAATCACCTTCGTCCATAGAGCTCTAATGTTGATTTGACCATAGGCTAAGAATTCTTAGACACTTCTTAGAGCCAATTCCAATTACAACATTAGATTAGACTTTATCTATACCACAAGGAATGAAATCCCTTGTCACATAGACAAGTCAACTTACTCTATTAAGAATAGATCACCCCCATTATCGAGCACTCCCACATAGAGTATGCAATGTGACCTATAGCCATTAGAAACTCATACTCAATCCACATGAATTAATAAAGGGTAAGCATTTGAACCTCAATACACATTTAATAAATTCACATGACTAATTAGAGCTACGATAAGGCCATCCTCTACCAACTATTGGTCAATCTACACGTGGCCAATCTGGGAGAATGATATGCACAATGTTTACCCAATGTTGGAACCATGGAGAATATCAACACCCCCCCTCAAAAAGGGAAACATTTTTCATCACGCCAAGTCAATACACTTGGTGAGAATATCCATTTTTTAGCCTCATACTCCTATCCAATACTCAGTACCTTGAGGCTTATACATAAGGTTGTTCCAAATCCATTCACCACTAAAAATGAGTGAGTATTCATCCCAATGTTGTACATGATTGTTTGGATGATAATGGTGTCAACATCTAGAGTCTGACAAAGACTACACTAGATCCATTCACCTTTAAATACACATGAAAATTTAGCCCGATGTTGCACACTAGAGCCATCAACTTTTTGAACCTTATGCATAAGGTTGCACTAGAGCCATTTGGCACTAATCGTGAGTGAACATCCATCCTGATGTGGCTCACCTGGTTCATCCATCAGTAGACTATATCAGCACCTTGACCCTTTTTTTCACAAGGCTATGGCAGATCCATTCACCACTAATCATGAGTGAACATCCAACTCGATGATGCATATCTTGTGATCCATATGAGCCACCAATCACTAGCCAGATTAGCATGGCCATTTTCCCATGAGTGGATATTCAACTACTCATCTATAAAACCATCTCGATGTCTAGGCCATTCACCTCATGTGAATGTGTTCATCTCTTCTACAGAACCATCATGGTGTTGCACATCCATTGACACTCCCTCTCACTCACAAAGGTATTCTTCATCACACCAAGCTTGTCCCTGATGTATACCAAATTTTCCTTGGACAGAGGCTTGGTGAGAATGTCAATTATTTTCTCTTTTGTGGATATGTATTGGATTTTCACTTCTTCCTTCTACACCATGTCTCAGATGAAGAGGTATTTGATCTCTAGATCAAATAGTCATGTGACACTCACTATAATTTGCCCTACTTCTGTTATACTAAGTGCCACAAAAATTTTCTTCCCACTAATACAAGATATCATAATTGATCCAAGCTAAAATAACATCCCAATATGATCTTTTTTTCCATTGCACTACTCTCAGTCAGAATTTGTATAACTTTTGTAGCTTCACTTCATCACTTGAGACATCTCTTAGATCATATACAAATGTACCATGCAGGTACCTTAGCACATGCTTTGCTTCAACCCAATGCACATGCCTCGGCTCAACCATAAAATGGCTCAGGGTGTTCATTGAAAACAAAGTACCATGCCTATTGTTAACCACATATGCCAAGGATCTAGGTCAACTTCCAAATATCAATATGAAACAAAATTACTCAGCTTCTCCACATTTGTCATCATAGTAGGATACATAAAATATGAATCTGAAGCAGAATCACTCATATTCTCTAGATCTATCCATAGGTATAGCCATAGACTTGCAGTTCATCATCCTAAATCTCTTAGGATCTCAACTATGTACTCCCTCTATCTGAAGAAGATTTCATTTGATCTCTACCATAATTATAATCTCAATAAGTAATGTATTAGTCTAAGATCCTTCATCTTGAACTTAGAGTCCAACTCCCTCTTGTACTTGACATCGAGCTTCTTTGTTCTCGCAATGGAACAAATCATCAATCATACAATACTAAGATCAAATATTCATCATCAACAACCATGTAGTAAAGGCCATAATCCACATCATTCTTGGTGAAGTAAAATCTCATCAAGTACATGTTTATATGATCCCTATCCTCCCATTCCATTCAGAGAAATAGGGATACTCCCGATCTGCACCTCTATTGAAGGATCCTTGGGTGGGGTTGGTCCCCCACCCTCCGTCTCGTCCTCCATGAGTCATCGTCATCCTCCTTCCTGCAAATTTCGTCAAAATCCTCCAAGGCGCTATTCACTCCATCTCTAAAAGAAATCCTTGTTCTCATTCACATTATCATTAATTGTTATGACTAATTTCTCTTACTATTATTGTTCGTTTATGAGATGTCAATGATCTAAAATCACGTAACTAGATGAAACTTGCATTAATGACAATGAGTTAATATAAATGTAAAAGTTGAGGTAGGAAATGCTTAATTTAAGTTTATGGTTTCCTATTTATATATGCCAATGGTTTCTTAACCATTAATCCAATAAATTCTTCAGCATTGAGACTCCTTATTCTTATCTCCAAATATTGAAAAACTAATATAATAAATTACTAGACACATATTGACATTATATTTGAAAATGCAATAGAGTTTGAACAAAAACATGAGAATGAGGCCCTAAAATCCACCCAGGATCAACTAGAAAATCCACTAAAATTCCAAACCAAAAAAACCAAAGAATAGAAGTCGACACATTCATTATACAAAAACAAAGGAAATAAAATATAAATGCATATATATATTTAAACATAAATTTTCATAAAATTAAACATGAATGTAAATATAGTGTGCATGATACTCGATGAACCAAAGCATAGATGGTATATTTAGGTGATGCGTAGCACCTTTTCCATTGTTGTATATACAATATTTCAGCTGCTTCAGCTTACCCTTGCTATGTTTGCCTCAAGTTTCCGTTGATATATAATTTAGTCAACCATTTATACTTGCATGCATGTAATTTCGCTGATATTATTTTTATTCTGTTTTAGAAACTATTTATTTATACTTGCATGTATGTAATTTCGCTGATATTATTTTATTATGTATTGGAAACTATTTATGCTTGCAGTTACCTTCCGTATCAAGGGGATGTAGCTCATATGGTAGAGCGCTCGCTTCGCATGCGAGAGGCACGGGGTTCGATTACCCGCATCTCCATATGGATTTTGTAGCTTTGCTGCACCGAAAAAGATCTGGAGTTCCATTGGTCCTCCTAAAATAAGATTATTCCGTTGGTTGAAAGCCTTAAAAAAATTGGAATTCCATGGCTGTCTAGATGTCCCTTATGCTCTTAGTTCGTGGAATGGACCAAACATCTACTATTGGAATATAAATATGCGGAGGATGTTTAAATGAACTCCCCTACTCTATAAAAGGGGTCTTGCTTACGTGGTTCTCTAGAGCTCACAATAAATTCAAATCAAGCCTTTTCTGCTGAGCTTGGCTAACTCTTCCACAATTTATATTTTGGAAAATTTGGTTCATTAGAAAGAATAGAATTTTTTGAGAAGTCCCAAACATTACTATGGCTCTTGAGATATGCAACCATATTCAATTTCCTCTTAGCATAATTGAATGGTGATAGAGGACGAACCCATTTCAAATCTATTTTGAAGTTAGTGTACATGCAAATAAACACTCTGAAAATATGTATTGAGGATTAATTGAATTTACCAAGCTCCCTAGGATCTAATACTATGTGATATTTCTATATCCTTGATGTTAGCAAGAAAATCCACAGCTAAGGATATAAGGCACAATGTAATCCTGCTAAGATGGACAACATAGATTTGCAACAAAACTAGTAAAGAAATATTGAGCAAAATACATATAAGAAGAAACTCAATTGAATAAAATCCATAATGTCTATTAATCAATAATAAGAGTACAATATTAATACATATCCAAAGAAGGAATTTATTATCCTAAGAAGGAATTTGGTATCCTCTCATTAAGCATGCTTAAATTAGCATAGAAAGCATCACTAGATATGAGAACTAGTCCTAAATCTTAAATGTGCTCATTTAACTGAGTGTAACTTAAGTTGAATGAACCTCTATGGTGCATTAGGGAGTTAATTGATGATATATAATGATATAGGGTTGAATTTAGGAAGTTTAGTTGACTAACAGTGGTCATCAGAGATCACTATCATCCTACAATGATGAAATCTAGGAATGGTGGCCTAGTTAATTGATTGTAGCCCAATTAATTGAATGTAACTAACGATGGATGGATAAAATCATGGAAGAGGGTGGATGAGGTCCTAAAATCATGGATGAGGGCACAATAGTGGGTAATGAGGTAAAAAATGATTGAGATTGAGGCACTAGGAAGTCAACAACAAGATCTAGGTACTAGAGAGGTTAACAATGTTGTATGCATGTTGCATGGATGCATCCATGCATGACTTAGGTTTAGATGAAAAATATGCTCCAACACCCCCCGGTTAATCCAAACTTATGAGAAGTAAAAAAATAGGGCCGAGGCAACTAGGCCTATGGTCACCCTTTACATTATTGATCCATATAAACTAAGGAAAAAGGAAAAACAACACGGGGAAAATGCTTCTTAAAAAATGGACATGAAATAAGGAAAGAAAAAAATGTTCTCCAAACTAAATGCTTATGTCTAGAGGAATCTTCCTCATTAGAAGAAGAGAAATGTTCTCAACTTGATCAAGGACATAGACAATTGCATGATGGAGACTATAACCATGTAGGGAAACCGAGGTATACAGATGAAAGAGGAAAAGTGGATGATCATTAGACTTAAAAATCAGATTGATATCAAATCCAAATAAGACTTGTGATGCTTGAGCCTGTAGCTTTGAAGCATGGGAAGTGAAATTGGCTCCAAACAAATATGAATTGTCTTGAAACTTTAAACCATAAAATATTGTAGAAACACCAAGAGTGATGAACAAAGGTTCCAAAAGATCTTTGGAAATGAAATCTGATTTGAAAATAGATCCAAAACATGTGCTATCAGGTCCAAAAGTGAGAAACAAGAGTTCACAGTGTGCCAATACTTTGGCAGTGTCTCCATCTTCAATAAAACTGCAAGGAAATATGTTTGTGATCATGTAGGGAAGGAGAGAAGACATGGGACTAAGGAGAGTGAATGCATGAGCTCTGTAATCTAATCTAACTTTCAAAATATCCAATAAATCACAATATTTCATATCAGCAAACTCATGAGAAGAAATTGATAGAGAATCTCGGGCAGTAGAACTGAAAGAGAATTGAGGTTCTTGATTTTTAACACCAATAGTGATGAGATCAGTCCCAAACATTACTGAAATGTCTTGGATCATCAATTTAAAATCATGAGAGTTAAAATCAACTCCAAGAAGGTGCGACATGTGTCCCAACTGCTCCACAGAGAGGGAAAATTCACAGTTTTCTCCATCTTTAATAAAATTTTGAGAATTATTGCAAATCAAAACAATAAAGTCACTGTAAGGTTGAACAACCTGCACATTTTAGGATTTCATCACACCTAGCATAATTGATCAAGCAAGCTTGATCAACAATTCCTTAACTTGGGGTATTAAGTGGTAAGCCTTTGCTTCTGGTGCAGTGCTGGAATTTTGAGCTTTTGCTCAATTTTTCATGCAAGATCCATCAAAAACCATGTTTTTTAGAGAATGAGCTTCATCCCGCCGTGAGTTCTAATACCATATTAATCTGTCACAGTAATCTAGGGACTAAAACACAGTCTCATAAGAGATTTCAGACAATTAAGCATGAAAATGGCATAATGGTGCTGCAATAGGAGTAGCAACTCTGTATAATCAATAAAGAATGAGTAATACAATACAATGGTCATGCATGGTGCATGAATGCCAAGACAATTCGAATACTCAAGGAGGTCATTCGAATTGCATGGATGTGTGTAGCTTAACTGAATGTCATCCATAGTCAACACACATAGTTAACCACCAAGCTAATCAATAACTGACTCTCAACTAAGTCCTAACTGAAGCGGAGTGCAATAAATGACTGAGTCTAACTGAAGTGACTCATCACATGTAATTGCATGTCCAACTAAAGGAGGTAGTGCATCCATAACTCCAAGTAGCTCAGATGGAGTTGACTGAAGTAAACATGTCATCAGAAGTGGTTGTAGGCGCATGTGTTAGCTCCAATTCATAAATAATGACCAAAAATAATCAAATAATGAATGGAGACACCTTCACAACTCAGCTTAACTGATTGTAACAATTAGTTAGCAATTAGGTGCATTTATGACACTCAGATCACCCAAGAAATGTTCCTTATTTGAAGGAGGAATCCCAGTTAGCCTCCCTGAATGAAGGATAAGGCTTAGATGGACTCCTTGACTTAAGGAGGGCGTGGGTGAGATCATGATGATGTCATAGTGTGCTCATCTGATGCCAAGTAAGTCAATTAAACTTAGGATAGTGGATTAATAGGACAAAAATGACCAAATAAGTGTGCATGTTGGGTAGATGACTCCAACACCCCCCCTTAAGCTATGGTCAGGAGGAGTAAAAAAAATACATGAAATACTAGGTCCCCGGAAACAAAGGCCATAGGTCACCCTATACAATAATGTAACTCAAACAATATTCAAAAATAAATCTAAGTGAGGAAAGAGGGAAGAACACTGGAGAAGTAATCTGATCACCCTGATGAACTCACCCCCAACAGTGAACAGAGGTAAGTGAACTTCTTCTCTAAAAATCTCTTGGCGAAGATGTCTGCAATCTGCTCATCAGTAGGGAAGTATTGCAGAATGATGGTCCTATCATGCACCAATTCCCTGATATAGTGCATGTGTATCTCTACATGCTTGGTCCTTTGCCTGGTAACTAGATATGTGGAGATCTTAATAGCACTTTGATTGTCACAAAAGAGGATAGTGGACAAAGTACTACCAAAATCAAACTCTGAAAGAATGCCTTGCAACCAAACAACTTGGATGCAAGCATTCACCACTCCTCGATACTCGACCTATGCTAAAGACAATGCAATGGAGGCCTGCTTTTTGCTAGACCAGCAAATGGGGCCACCACCAAACATGAATACATATCCAAAAGTAGACTTCCGATCAATAGAATCTCCCACCCAATCAGAATCTGTGTAACCAACCAACTCTAGCTCAGAGTCTACAGCATAGTGAATGTCGTAGGTCCTGGTGCCCTGAATATACTGGAGGATCCTCTTGGCTTCCTTCCAATGAATATCATGAGGCTGCTGCATGTATCTTGATACAACACTCACGGAATAATAGATATCAGGCCGAGAATGTGTCAAGTAAAACAAGCTATCAATTAGCTGGCGGTAGATTGTGCAATCCATGGGTGGAGTGTGTTTTCCTTCTTCAAGGCTGATCCCTGAAAGGAAAGGGAATGGAGCAGCCTTACATTCAGCCATGTTAAACTTAACTAATATGTCTGATATGTATTGATACTGAGTGACCATTATCCCATCAGAATTTTGTGCAATTTCAAGCCCCATAATTTGCTTCAAGAGCCCCAAATAGCTCATCTCAAATGCATCATGGAGAGCAGTTTTTATGACTGAAATGGAAGCAACAATGCTGCCAGTAATCAAGAGATCATCAACATATAAAAAAAGAATAATAAAATTCCCATCATACTGCTGTAGATACACATTTGGATCTTATTTACAACTTTGGAAGTTTTGCGAGAGAAGGAAGGCATCCATCTTGGAATACCACTCTCTTGGGGCCAGTTTTAACCCATATAGTGACTTCTTTAGTTTGCAAACCAAAGATGAATCTGAAATGTAGCCCTCAGGTTGCTTCATGTATATCTCCTCATGAAGATCTCCATGTAGAAAGGCAGACTTAACATCCATATGATGCACTTCCCAGTGCTTGGATGCCGCAATTGCCAAAACTAGGCGGATGGAGTCAATTTTTGCAACTGGTGCAAAGGTCTCATGATAGTCTGCACCTTGGACCTAGGAGAACCCTTTTTATACAAGCCTTCCCTTATATTTGCAGGTAATTCCACCAGCAGCAACCTTTGTCCTAAATACCCCCTTGCATTGAACTAATTTCCTCCCCGGAAGAAGAGAAACTAGCTCCCAAGTAGCATTATTTTGAAGAGAATTCATCTCTTCGTCCATGGTAGATTGCCATATCGGATCTTTCTGAGCATGGTAGTAAGACTTAGGATCTGAACTTATCATTAAATAACAAGTTTCATACAGAAAAGAGTCATGACAAGAGAGCGCAATACCTACTCTTTGGAAATCGAACCGTGTTCTTCTTGGATCATTAGGATTTCCAATGTTGTCACCGGTGGAAGAAAGTGTCTGTCTAGCCCAAGTTGGGAGATGTGTTTGCACTTCAGGCTATGAAATTGAACTTGATTCTTGCTGGTCACTGATATCAGATATCAGAGGTTCCAAATCAGAGTCAACACCCCCAATTTCATCATCCAAATATTCAGTAGAGTAGGAAGGAAATTCAACAATTTTCTCCTTCACTAGTTCTACCTCTTGAAGAGGCTCATCGAACCGAACACTTCTTTCAATGATGATTTGTTTTGTTCTAATATCCAGCAGCTTGGAGCCTTTAGATTCATCAGGATATCCAATAAACAAACATTCAACACTTTGCGGTTGCAAAGCTTTCCTCTTATCATGCGGAATTCGGTCCCATGCAGTGGACCCAAACACTCTGAGATTCGACACATCCGTCTTATGTCCAAAGTAGGATTTGCAAGGGGTCTTCCCTTTCATGGATGAGTGAGGCACTCTATTCTGAATGTATACAGCAGTATTCATGGCCTTAGCCCACAAATTTGCAGCCAACTTCTTGGCTTCCAGCATGCAAGTGATCATCTCCTTGAGAGACCGATTCTTTCTCTTTGCTACATCGTTCTGCTGGGGAGTGTAGGGGACTGAATGTTGGATATCAATACCACTTTCACAACATATATGTAGAAAATCATTACTGATATATTCCCCTCCATTATCAGATCTCAAAATTTTTATCTTTTCCTCGGATGCATTCTCAATCAGTGCTTTTAATTCAATGAATTTTTCTAAGACATCTGACTTTTTCTTAACGAAGAAGGCCCATGTATATCTAGAAAAGTCATCTATAAAAGTAAGAACATACTGATATCCATTCAAGGATGTGATGGGAATTGGTCCGCTGATATCATAATGAATCAACCCCAAAATTTCTGATGCTCAGCTTGCCTTCCCCCGATCAAACTTATGCTCAGAATGCTTGCCCAAAATACAGCCTTTGCGAATTCTGGTGGTAGCTTTGATGACCGGGAGGGGAATTATTCTGTAATTGCTGCAAGTATTTGAAGTTTAGGTGGCCAAACCTCTCATGCCAGAGCCTACTAACCTCATTTACATGAGTCGGCAGAGCTGTGGGCTTTGCATCCTCCACAAAATGGGAAAACTCATAGGCTTTTGCATGATGATTTACAGAGCCTTTTGCCACAAGTTTCCCAGATGCAAGTTCAGTAATTTGTACATCATCAGGGCTGAAGGATACTCTCTTAGGCACTCCAATGCGGTTCATTTGATAGACACTCAGGAGGTTTGATGCAAGAGATGGTACATACAGAACATTGGAAAAATAATCGTGCTCAAGATTTACAGTACCTTGTCCTTTTGAGATGATGGTAGAGTCATCTCCCATGTGGATGGGAATGCTCTTGCTGGTGTCGAGAGAAGAGAAAGAGTCTTTGTTGGCCATCATGTGTTTGGAAGCTCCAGAATCTATGAGTAGAGCCATGGACTTTGAAGTGCTTTCCAGGGCATGACCTCTTTCATGCTGGTATTCCCGATCTTGATTTTCTTTCCTCTGAAAGCTTTCCAAAAGATTTCTGTTATTTCTCTCAAGGAGAGAAGTAGCTTCATCAAGCTTCTTTTTCACGCAGGCATGTTCAGGGTGGAATCCCTTCTCGCACTATGAACACTTGACTTTTTCCTTCCCATGGTGACCTTTGTTTTTGTTCTTCTTCGATCCGGAAGGCTCTTCTTGCTACTGGTTTTGAAATTTAGGCTTAGGAGTTTCGAATTTGGTTTTGGGGTTCTTCTGCTGCTTTCCTTTCCCCTTTGAATCCTTGGGTCCCGAAGCAAAGAGGGCTTGATCACGGGAGGATCTGATGATCCCCATCTGGACAAGCTTATCATGCTCACTTGTTAGGGACTCAATGAAGGCATTGAGTGTAGGCATCTTCCATCCAAGGGTTGTGATCTTCCCCACACCGAATGTAGAGATGAATACCGAATAATCAACTCCAAGTTTTGAGAGAATGGTGAGGATGAGCTGATCATCCTCCTTCTTCACCTCACACTACTGCAGGAAAAGGACTATATGCTTGAATTTTTTGAAAAAATCATTAAGGGTCTCATAATTGCCAGGTTGAAGAGACATCAACTCATTTTCTAGCTGATAAACCCTCAAGTCATCTTGTTTTCCATACAATAAGGCAAGTTGGTCCCAAATCTCTTTTGGAGTCTTCAATCCCGAGAGGTGTAATAGAATATCCTTGGAGATAGAGAGACACAAGAAACCAAATGCTTCATCTTTCTTATTCAAGAATATAGCCTTGTCTATAACATGAATAGGCTCTTCTTTTGTGTCCATAGTGACCCGATAGAGTCCTCTGGCACGTATCTGGATCTCCATGTCTCTTTTCCATTGATGGAAATTGAACGGAGTCAAAAGATCTACTGAAGAAGCCATATCAAACTGTTGTAGCGAATGCAGTGAGCCTGTAAAACCTGCAAATCAAAACAATAAAGTCACCGTAAGGTCGAATAGCCTGCACATTTTAGGCTTTCATCACACCCAACATAATTGATCAAGCAAGCTTGATCAATAATTCCTTAACTTGGGGTATTAAGTGGTAAGCCTTTGCTTCTGGTACAGTGATGGAATTTTGAGCTTTTGCTCAATTTTTCATGCAAGATCCGTCAAAAACCATGTTTTTGAGAGAATGAGCTTTGTCTCGCCATGAGCTCTGATACCATATTAATCTGTCACAGTAATCTAGGGACTAAAACACAGTGTCATAAGAGATTTTAGACAATTAAGCATGAAAATGGTATGATGGTGCTGCAATAGGAGTAGGAGCTTTGTATAATCAATAAAGAATGAGTAATACAATACAATGTTCATGCAAGGTGAATGAATTCCAATACAATTCGAATACTCAAGGAGGTCATTCAAATTGCATGGATGTGTGTAGCTTAACTGAATGTCAGCCACAGTAAGCAAACATAGTTAACCACCAAGCTAATCAATAACTGACTCTCAACTAAGTCCTAACTGAAGTGGAGTGCAATAAATGACTGAGTCTAACTGAAAGTGACTCATCACATGTAACTGCATGCCCAACTGAAGGAGGTAGTGCATCCATAACTCCAAGTAGCTCAGATGGAGTTGACTGAAGTAAACATGTCATCAGAAGTGGTTGTAGGTGCATGTGTTAGCTCCAGTTCATAAATAATGACAAAAAATAATCAAATAATGAATGGAGGCGCCTTCACAACTCAGCTTAACTGATTGTAACAATTAGTTAGCAATTCGGTGCATTTATGACACTTAGATCACCCCAGAAATGCTCCATGTTTTAAGGAGGAAGCCCAGTTAGCCTCCCCGAATGAAGGAGAAGGCTTAGATGGCCTCCTTGACTGAAGGAGGGCATGGGTGAACTCATGCTGATGTCATATTTTGCTCATCTGATGCCAAGTAAGTCAATTAAACTTAGGATAGTGGGTAAATAGGCCAAAAATGACCAAATAAGTGTGCATGTTGGGTAAATGACTCCAACAATTTTTCCATATGCACTATCACAGTCATTTAGCCAATATTTCTTCTCTTCATCGAATTATGGCATTTCCATAGCTCTCATAGAAAAATCAAAGATCTCATGGCTCTTGATATATGTAACCATCTTCAATTTTCACCTGGCATAATTGAATGGTGATAAAGGATGAACCCATTTCAAATCCATTTTGAAGTTATTGTACCTGCAAATAAACACTCTTAAAATATGTATTGAGGATTAATTGAATTTACCAAGCTCCCTAGGATCTGATACTATGTGATATTTCTATATCCTTGATTTCAGCAATAAAATACACAGCGAAGGATATTAGGCATAATGTAATCCTACTGAGATGAACAACATAGATTTGCAACAAAACTAGTAAAGAAATATTGAGCAAAATACATATTAAAAGAAACTCAATTGAATAAAATCCATATTGCCTATTAATAAATAATAATAGTACAATATTAATACATGTCCAAAGAATAAATTCATTATCCTAAGAAGGAATTTGGTATCCGCTCATTACTCAGGCTTAAATTAGCATAGAAACCATCACTAGATATGAGAACTAGTCCTAACTCCTAAATGTGCTCATTTAACTGAGTGTAACTTAAGGTAACTGGATCTATATGGTGCATTATGGAGTTAATTGATGATATAGAATGATATAGGGTTGAATTTAGGAGGTTTAGTTGACTAACAATGGTAATCATAGCTCACTATCATCCTACAATGATGAAATCTAGGAATGGTGGCCTAGTTAATTGAATGTAACGGATGGTGGATGGATAAAATCATGGAAGAGGGTGCATGAGGTCCTAAAATCATGGATTAAGGTGAAATAGTGGGTAATGAGAAAAAAAATGACATGGATTGAGGCACTAGGAAGTCAACAACAAGATCTATGTACTAGAGAGGTCAACAATGTTGCATGCATGATGACTTAGGTCTATATGAAAAATATGCTCCAACAAAAGGGAATGCTAACCCATAAATAATTCTAAACTTAAACTAAGATTAGATAAAAAAAATCATTTAATTCTTGTGAATCACATCATTCTATGCTTGTTTCCCATAGTAGACACCTTTGGATCTAGGTGAGACCACATTAATTGACCCATCTCCACCTCAATGGATTGCATCGCCTCCTATATGGATCATTCCTAACATGTGTCAAGATATATTATTTTCTCTATCTCTTTGTGACACACGTAGAAGCTTCAAGGGAATTTTGGAAGGAATAGAATCCCATCTGTAACAAACCCAATTTCCTTATGAGAAACGAGGTATTTTTTTGTAACTTTGTCCACACAAACCCAAAATGTTAGTACCATTATTCACATGACATGATGAAACATTATTAAGGTACATATGTATTCTTTTCTAGCAACCTTAAACCAATTAAACTATATATTATGTCCTTTAATTAAATTCTTAATCTACTTACTTTTGTTTTCTTTATATTTACACATAAAAGACATGTAGAATAAATCTAATAATAATGCCATAGGATGCTTTAGTCCCTTAACTTTATTAGGTCCACTAGTAACATGCAATAGTTACTTGTATGAACTTTATCAAATACTTAGTTTTTAAAATTAGCATAATCCTCTTAAAAATAAGCATTGGCATAAGGTCATATCATTTAATTGCGACTACACTTTTAAATATTTAGGAGTAACTCTTCACACAATTAAAACTGCCACTTGTTTATTCCATCATTTTATGGACTTATCCCAAAACTTATCTTCTAAATATTATAATCCTCATTCATCTAGCTTCTAGCATTAAACCTTGTCACATAACTAGGCTTATCCTTTTAAGGAATCTAGGTGTATGTCTACATATTCAAAAGTGTTTATCTGCAACCCGCCACACGCAATTGCGGATTACGGACGTTGAAATTCAATTTGTTTTCTTGTTTTTTCCTTTCCGCAATCTGCAACCTGCAAATGCGATTACAGATTGCGGAGGTTTTTTTTCTTGATAAAATTTCATTTTTCGGTTCCGCGTTTCTACAAACTTGCAATGCGTATTGTAGAAAGGAGAAAGACTTTCCATTAATAATTCTTTTATTTTCGATTCCACAGTTCCGCAACTTGCAATGTAGATTGCAGAAAGCAGAAACTAAAAAAAAAATGCAAGTTTTCCTATCCGCAACCCGCAAATATTTTGCGGATTGCGGATTGCAGAACTTTAAGATATTTTTCTTGGTTACTAATATCATCCTGCATTCCGCAACCTTCAATGCGGATTGCGCATTGTGGAAATCATGAGATCTTGAAGTTTTTGGTTGTTTTCATCTCTGCATTTCACTTTCTTGTTCTAATCTCAACTGTCAATTTTTGCGAGATCTACAGCCTAGATCTATTCTGTCATTGAATCATGGCTTATTTAATTCATTTGAATTTATGAATTCTTTACCATTTTCACTTGCAATTTCTATTGTGTTTGATATTTTTACTCCGGATTTTTCTTGTTGAGCTCACTGATCCTTTCATCTCCAAGCTTTCCACTGGTAAGTTTCTTACTCTTAACGGTTTTTTTCTGTTATTTTCATCGTGATAAATTTGTAATTATGGTTGCTAAATTTTTATCAGAATTTACCTCCAAGATAGCCAGTATGTCGAGAAATACCAGGTCTAAGACTGCTCTGAACAAGAAAAAGAGAAAGGAACCAAATGCCAGAATCTTCACTGACACCAATCGAAGAGTATATGAAACCCTCCACTTCGACTAGTCCAGGATTTACGCCATTTTCGACAACGATGACTTCTCTTCCATTACCCATGACCATCCTACATATGCCAAAATTAGAAGATCTCAGCTCCACTGCATTGCAACCAAACCCCCTTTCATGTTGTATATAGACCCGGTCAAGTGGGCACTTGACCATGCAAGCCCCAAAGAGCGGTCTTTCGACGACCATACTGGAACCCCGGTGACCTCTTTCCACCCAGATGTATTTGCGAGAGCATATGCTCTCAGAAATCCTCAACAAATTCTCACAACCCAATTTCTCGATGCGACCATGACTCAATTCGATTTTGGGGAAGTAATGAAAACCTGGATGGATAGGGCCAGTTGATTTCATCCCCAGAGTAGACAAGGCCTACCCGATTTCATGGTTTAGAGAGTCGTTCTCACTACTATAAGCCATGTTTTGTCAGATTTATGGGTTACCTAACTATACATAGTTCAAAGTTGAATGGGCTCCCATAGCCCGTCACATATTACTTACAGGTGAATCCTTCAACTGGGAACAAATACTGTCAATAGTGCTCAAGGAGGCAATTGAAAAATATAAGAAGATTTCAACAAATAGGAATTCAGCTTTCTACATGTCAGGGTATGTCATGGACGTTTTTTGTGTGAATTCTTCATTCCTGGCCATGGGCTGGAATTGGACTAGGACATCACCACCGGTCCACATTTATTGTTCATACATGTGAGAGGATAACTTTGTCCCCCGTATATATGAAATTTGTGACCACTTTATAGGGTCATTGTACCAAATGATTTTCAAGAGAGATGCCTCAACTTTTTCAGAAAGGGCCAGAGCTTTGATTTTTCTAATGGGGGGTTGGTATGTAGGTGAATAATTTTCCTACATCCACATTTGGGGAAGCAATATAGTTCATCTATTGTCGAGGATTGTCTTGGATAGAATGGTCTTATAATATATTTCATATCAGAATGTTATTGATGGAGTTTTCCCAAAGCTCGCATCGAATAAGAGGAAGTGTTGGCCTAAGTTCCCTTTGAACTTGGGATTCTTCACAGTACAAAATTCTACTGATGCTGCAATTATGGGAAAGGCCATAGCAGAAATGAACTTAGGAGAGGTGCCCAAAAGAATGCATGATCCCAAGTCTTTGTTGTCAAATCATTTTCTCCAAGAGCACACTAAAATTGCATATTCCCATTAGAATAATCTTGATGATTCCATTTACAGAGGGGTTATTGACTTTTCAGAGGTAGTGAGCGGGATTCCCAATCCTCCAGAAAAAAATCACTTGTTGCAATATCAGAAGGAACTCAAAACTTCTGCCCTACATTTCAGACAGATCCGGTTGAAAGTGCAAAAGGATGCACACAAAAAAATGCATAAAAGGAGGCTAGGGAAGCCTTGGCCAGCTCCTCCACTGTCCCTACTGAAGAACCGAAGGATAAATGCAAATTTGTTCTTGAAGGCCCCGAGAAAAAACAACCCTCCTCCACATTGGAGATGTTACACAGGGAAGTAGATTTCAAGAAAGGTTTGCAGATTTTGGAATATATTAAACCCACTCATAACTTAGGATAAAATAATTAATCATTATTTAATTAATTATTCACCCACTAGCTTAATTAGTTGGCATCCACTTGCACCTTAAAGTCAATATATGCAATCTATATCCTAGGAATGATTTATTTCTAATTCTGGGTTGATCTTGACCATCCAGAATTAGTATACAACACTTTACAGCATATTCTGCTTTATTATGCTTTTCCTACTTTTCTGTGGATAAGGTAAAGCTAGTCAAACTAGGAAACTGGGTCCTTTTGTTGTCAACCCATCCTTCATGACTTTTCCTCCATTTTCTAGGATTAGCATGTTTTTTCCATCTCCTTGACAACACACTCGTGACTTGTCCAATTCGTGAGTTCCTTGATAGATTTGGGAAGTGCTTTAGCCACATATGGGGGTTTGCTATATTTTGGTAAGTCAGCCTTTTTGAGCTTTATGAATTGTCTCCATACAACTCAATTTTCCTATGAGGGATGTACTATTTATGTACACTACATATTATTCATCATTATTTAATGGAAGGATACACACCAATATTCATCTCTTCATTCATGTGATTTAGTCTCTTTTCTTCTCTCTATTTTTTCCTGTGTATGCTTGTGAGAATTCTTAATAGCAAGATCTATTTCTTGTGCTTCCTTTTAGCATCATTTCTCATAGCATTGATCTATTATTTCTACATGGTATCGGATCTATAGTGAGAAAAACCTTGCAAGCTTCTACATGGTATCAGAGCAGCAAGGTTGATCAAGTTCTACAGAGTTGAGGAGCACATCCAGTCTCCTATCCCTCTCTGAAGAAGAGCTTGTCTAGCTTACAAGATTTTCTCCTATTTTGTTTTGCAAGTTGCAGAGAGTATCTCCTAGAGCATATCAACAACTTTAATATGGATTCAAAAGTTCCTCTACTACCTCCTTTCAACTATGCTTATTGGAAGCCAAAGATGAGTGCATACTTGAAGAGGCAATGTATCTTTGATGTCCCCATTGGTGCATTGAGCGAACCTGGGTCTTATGAAGAGAAGATTGATTGGATAAATAATTGTGATAGAGCTTATGGAATTATGTGTTTGGGAATGTCTCCAAATATACATCATCTCATAGATTCTATTGAGTATCCATTTGAGCTTTGGAATAATTTGGACAAAGCTTTTGGTTTGTAGGAAATAGAAGATGAAGCATGGAGCGAACCCAACATCTCCTATTGTTCTCTCTCTCAAGATTTCTTGGCCTCTACATTCTCTGATGAAGTTAATCATGATGAAGAATTTTCTCATACAATTCATGTTGCTGCTACTCTCCTTGATTCGAATGCTTCCTCCTTCAATGAAGAAGCAAATATTGAAGATCCATCTTTTTCTGTGTCTCTTGAAGGTGATTTTTCTTCTTGTGATACTATTAATGAAAAAGAAGTAACATATGGAGCTGCTATTGATATTAATGATGATCCTATCACCCATTCATTGTTCTCTAAATATCATATCTTATATTTATATATATATGTGCCAGATCCTTCACCCTTTGTGCATACCTCTTTCATTGATGGTGCGCAACCCAATGATTTCCAGGATGTTTGCTTAGCCAAATCAAGCCTTGTTTGTGTCATACCAATTACCTTACTTGTTCTCATGTGCTTTAGCATCTCCTGCTTTGTTCTTGGCATCAATACTCAGAACCTCCTTGAAGATTGTGAGCATCTCATTCTTTCCTCCTTTCATACAGAGAATTCATTACCAGTGTATTCCCATGAGTCTACTGATATGATTATATGCGATCCTTTGGATTCTAATTTAGAAGCATATTTCAGGTTGATACACATATCATACCACCATCTATACCATCTACCATACCTCTGAATAATCCTAAGACTATACAAAACCCAAATTCACTAGTTGATTCCTCATTGGTCTCTTATGGAGTGATATTTATCTTACATGGTTTGAAGTCTTTCCTATCTTTCAGTGGCTGGTTATTCATGAACTTAGTCATATTTGGACTGATATTAAGCATTTTTGGATCTGTTCTAAACACTTATGGTTCAAATCTTATGCCCATCCATCATTCATATTTTTACACCTATTAGTTTTCCCCAGTTGCTCATAATTTTCCTAGTCTAACCTTATATCCTCATGGAGACACTAAATCCTTTGTCTTTCCTGTTCCATATGCTAATGTTTCTGATATATTAGAGTTTTATAAGCCTCATATCAGATCTGGAAAGGTGCTACATCAGATTGGAAGATTGACATGTGATGCATATCATAATTTTGCAGTTATTCAGGGAATTGGGTGTGAAATAAATTGCCTTAATTTTTGTACTCTTTGGAAAGGAGTATGCACAGATCTCTTTTCCATTTCAGATTATGATTGCATATCAGAGTTTTACAGCAGCAAGAAGCATTTAGATAATGCTCCTACTTCATTAATTGATGAGATACAAGGAGCCTCTCCTCTTCCTTCTTCCAGGTTCTACACTCTAGCGCATGATCATGGAGTTCATGATTTCTTCAGCAAGTCCTTCATCCAGAAGCAGTTCATTCAACTCATTAAGGTGAAGATGAAGATATGTTGAAGGCATATTTCAAATTCTGTGCCTTGTCCTATCTTGAGGGAGGATTTTCCCCATGTGGTTTTGCCTCTTTCCTCACTTTTCTGGACATAATAATTATTAAAGGGTCACCATAGCCTTGTTGCTGGGCCCTATATGCATCCATATGCATCCATATTTTTTTTCATACCATCATAAAGTTGGACTTATAGGGGGTGTTGGAATATATTAAACCCACTCATAACTTAGGATAAAATAATTAATCATTATTTGATTAATTATTCATCCACTAGCTTAATTAGTTGGCATCCACTTGCACCTTAAAGTCAATACATGCTATCTATATCCTAGGAATGATTTATTTCTAATTCTGGCTTGATCTTGACCACCTTTTGACCATCCAGAACTGAGTATACAACACTTTACAACAAATTCTGCTTTATTCTGCTTTTCCTGATTTTTTGTGGATAAGGTAAAGCTAGTAAAACTAGGAAACTGGGTCATTTTGTTGCCAACCCATCCTTCATGAATTTTCCTCCCTTTTCTAGAATTAGCATGTTTTTTCCATCTCCTTGACAACTCAGTCATGATTTTTCCAATTCATGAGGTCCTTGATAGATTTGGGAAGTGCTTTAGCCACCTATGGGGGTTCGCTATATTTTGGTAAGTTAGCATTTTTGAGCTTTATGAGTTGTCTGCATACAACTCGATTTTCCTATGAGGAATGTAAAATTTATGTACACTATTATTCATAATTATTCAATGGAAGGATACACACCAATACTCATCTCTTCATTCATGTGATTCTGTCTCTTTTCTTCTCTCTATTTTTTCCTATGTGTGCTTGTGAGAATTCTTAGTAGCAAGATCTATTTCCTGTGCTTCTTCTTAGCATCATTTCTTATAGCATTGATATATTATTTCTACTGCAGAATATTAGCTTAGAAGTAGAAGCACAAGTAGCTATGGCCAAACCTCTAGCTAAAAGGCATAAAATTCATGAGGCCATTCCACTAGTACATCTGCAGGGAGAAATCTCTCAACCTCCAGCATAAGCAATTCAAAGGGTGAAGCAACCTGAACAACAAATCCTGTAAGTGCCTCCAATTCAGCAGGTAGAACCTTTTCCCCAATCCAACATTGAAGTACATGAGATCCATAATGATCTAGAGGAGGAAAACAATCCCTCCACCTGTCATGTTAATGTTTTCACTTCCATGACCTCATCCGCTACCACCACCCAGTTGTTTGGGAGCAATTTTTATTCATCATTTTCCCAATATTCTTTTTCCAAGATCAATTTGTCTCAAATTATTTCTGCTACCACCAACATGCCCTCGCTACTTCTAGACATGCCTATTTCTATCCCTCCCTCTACTTCACCCATTCTTTCAACCTCATCAGCACTTCATATCACCCCAACATCCCCACATTCTTTTATCCCACAACTAGATACTCCTTCCATCCCCACAATTTCTTCCCTTGAAGTTTCCACACCCATTCCCACTTCTATTTCTTCACCCTCCGCACCTATTATTCCTACACCTTCTACCATTTTTCCACCCCTCAATATGGAAATCCCTATTCGTGAAACCTCCTAGCTTGAACCTTTGGTTACTGTTCATCATGGAACCATCTCAACAATTGAGGAGATGGCAGATTTTGGCTAGGATGTAGTGGTTTCTTTGGGAAAATACTTTTGGAGCAGGAAAGTTAAGGTTGTGGTAAAAAAGGGATCCAAGAGAACAAGGGAAGGAACATTCAAGCAGGGGGAAGTCCCACACCATATTATTTGGAAAAAGGACTCCTCTGATACCAAATAGGAAGCTCTGGATATAACAGGTGCCATGGGGACCTTTGCAGGGGCCAATTTTGATTCAGTATCTCAACTGAACAAAGAATTGGAGGAAAAAGAGCAAGAGCTACAAAAGATCAAACATGACCTACCGCAGGCAGAGGCACACCCTAGCCAAGAAATCCAACATTTGAAGAACGAGTATGAGGAAAAGATGAAGCAACTTCATGGACATAATGACTATCTCAAGCAACAACTTGAGAAAGTAGATCACCTAACTCAACAATAGGCTGACCAGATTGTTATATTTGAGCAACAACTCAAATATCTCCAACTTGCATCTACTGCCTCTTCTTTCTCCAAATTCACAGGAGAAGAGTTTAAGCAATCAGCCTGCAAAATACATGATGAGTATTATCAAGGCATGGTTAATTTGTTTAACGGATTTAATGAGATGTAGAAACTGTAGAATGCATTTGAGCACTAGTCAGATATTCTCCATGATCATCAAAAACGAAGAAAGGAGGCGACTAGAGCTTATGACAACATCATAGATTGGAGGACGTACATCAAAGAAAGACTAGATGATCTACCAATCTTAGATAAGCTCAAACTTAAGAAAATTGAGGTGACGATTGAAACATGGGAAGGTATTTGTGATCTGGTGGAATCCATCATCAAAGATGGACATGTGGCATGCAAAAGGAGGTGGGTTGCCTCAGAGACACTCATTGGTTATTTGGATCTACCACTCTTAGAGCCTATTCATGAGGTTATGCCTCCAAAATTGAAGTTGGAACAAATCGAGAGGGATTTCGCCAAAGTCAAGCAACAGATAGTGGAGATCAATCAGCTTACCATGGATGAAATCAAGCAATTGATTGAGACACCTCTTGCTTCATTAATGTGAATTGATTTGTTCCTTAAAGAATGGACGAAGATCAAGAAAAATGAGATTGCCTCCTTAATATGTAAAGTCGAATTGCATCTAGAGAATGCCCAATTTAAGGACATCCAAGATATAATGGATGTTTTTGCCAAGTGGCGTTCTTCCCTTGGAAAATCATGAAACTGAAATATTTTGTAATCACATGTCTTGGGAAGTGTTTTTCTTTGTACAATTTTGTAATATTATTTAAAGGGAAGGGTACCTCCCAAGTAAAGGGGGAGTGGGATTAAGCTTAAGGGAGCCACAGGAGAAGGGACTACCATATACAATTAGGAAAGCTTTGTAATTTTGGAATGTTGTGATGTTTTGCAATTTGAATAAAGTTACATTGTTAGTTATCCTATGTTCTACGGTTATTCATTAAATGTGTTTCGTGAGTTCCAGTATTTCTTCTATCTTGTTGATATACTAATCATTGGCTGCTTATCTACTGAATGTGTTGATTTATGTATAGATGTCTCTTTACGGACTTGACACATTAAATGCGTGTTAAATAAATGTGTTTATTTAATTCACATACTCTTTTATGCATCTAGTGAATTGTTATTAATCCTTAATGCTAGTTTTTCAATTAGTATTACGTGATAGGACAGTTTTGCAGTCGTAACACTTTGCATAAAGCGTAACGCTTCCAAATCACCATTCCTGGCAATTGTGCCCCCTGCGGCCTTAGTTAAGGAAAAGGGCCGATGAAAAGGGCAACAATATACCTCACGCGCATCTCATGGGAACTTTCATCTAATCTATCCCCATGGCTCATAAAGTGTAAAATGAGAACAAACAATGAAAACAATGTTTTATATAAATGACGAGATCGTTCCCCCATAGGTGACTTCTCTACAATCGCATTAAGGTACCTTTCTTGAGCAACTATAAGTTCATCAATAGTTTCTTGTAGGTTTGATTGTAAAAATACTTAGTTTAGTAGTGTTTCTATCTGTATGTGTATAACCACGAGTGAGATGAGAAGCTCCAGAGGAACCTTTGTTTTCGTTCTTTCTCGTTTCACCTGGTCATTAACAAATAGAGAGCGCATGCCATAATATCTTATGTGATCTTATTGTTGACAATACACAGTAAACAGTTGAAACAATTCTATATTTTGAGATACACAAAATCTTAACTTAATCGATATGTGAAATCTGCATAAGTAATTTTGTGGTTCTATATTATGAGATACACGAAATCTTGAATATAGAAAATTGTGGATGCTCATCTTTGGAAAAGTGGGAAGGAGGTTCTGTAATCTGCAATCCACAATCCAATTGCGGAAAGGACCGTTGCGGCCGCAATATTGCGGAAGCCAGTTTTTGAAAATCAGAATTGCATACCCGCAATCCGCAATCCGCAAATGCAAAAACTGAGTTACGGATACTCTGTTGCGAAAACAGTGTTGCAAAAAGGAGCTTGCAAAGACAGTATTGCAAAAAAAACTTGCAAAAATAAAACTTACAAAAATGTTAAATTACAAAAAGACTCAATTACAGAAAGATTGAGTTACGAAAAGACTCAATATTTTACTCTCTCGACATTCCTTTCTATGGAAATGCTAGTATATTCTTTAATAGTCTGAGTAAATCATAAACCACCTAAAACAATTCTAATATATTTGAACCAATGTTGTAACATCGTGTCCACAAATATATTGCCCAAAGACCAGAAAGAAACATAGGGCAAACTTTGAAAAGATTGTAGTTTAAAGATTATACTATTTTGTTTATTTTCAAGCCCGTTTCTCAAAACTTGGACATTTCGAATATAATAATATATCACAGTAATTTTGGAAGCATTAAATCCATTTTAAAAATAAAAATAAAAATCAGTCATTAAACCATTTTAAAAATAAAAATAAAAATCACTCATTAAACCATTTTAAAAAATATTAAAAATATTCAATTTTTATAAAGCAACAACGTCATCTTATCTGCACACTTATTAATATAATATAAAAATATAAATTTTTAATCTAAACATCTATGATAAACATATCAATACTAGAGGCTACGGGCTACGGCAGGGAATCGAACCCATCCCTTAGTTCTTATTTTTAAATTATAAGAAATTAAATTCCAAACAGTTGATCCATACCTTAACGATAAAGGTCCTACCGGGATTCGAACCCAGGTCGCTGGATTCAAAGTCCAGAGTGCTAACCACTACACCATAGAACCCCATGTAGAATAGCTGACTGTAATGTATTTGAATCTAATAAAAGTCGGCTAGCATGGCGGTGGTTCTCTACGGAGGTTTTGGCTTTTAACGTTCATATGTTGATTTGCTAAAGGAAAATTAGTTTTTTATAAATTTTTCATATGATGTTTAAAAAATATATATAGTTTCAGTCTATTTTAAACCTAAAATATAATATAAATGCATTATGCATTTTTTTATTAGCTTTTATGAAAATAGTAATTAATAAAATAGTAAATAGCTAAAATTGTTTCCTCGAGATTTGAGTTTAACTTCAATATAAAGGTGAGGGCAGGTGCAACGAAATACAAGGCTTACACCTATCGTTGGAAGGGGCTTTTGACTAGAAAATAGAGAATTACGTAGTCTAGGCAAAGGCTGCTCATTAGAGCATTGTAACAACCATTTGATTTTGGAGTAAATCTTAAAATAATGTTTATTTAGTTGACTATGAATTTGATCGGATAGGGAGTATGTTTAGGCTTATCTTTAATTAATATTTGATTTTGGAGAAAATCTTAAAATGATGTTGATTTGGTTGATTATGAATTTGATTGGATAAGGAGTATGTTTAGGCTCGTCATTAATTAATATGGCATGAGTGAAAGTATGCTCAGATATTGGAACATTGTTATTAGGGATTATTAGGCTTTTTGGTACAATGGGGTTGTGTGCTAGGTGCTTACAAAAGGTAAAATCTCAATCAAACCAAAAGTTGGTGTTATCTTGAGACTTGCACTAGCTTTCATATTCAAGTGATTTTCTATGGATTTTTATCTAACAAAGATTTTTTATTTATTTTTAGCTGATCGGAAGTTCAAAATTGTGTGTTTGTTATTTTTTCCTTTTTCTAGTTGATCCTTCTTATAAAAGCATCCCTCTCCATACCTTCTCCCCTTCGTTGTCCAATGCATATGAGAAAGAAGAGGCATGATGCATTAACTTAGGAGTTTCGCTCAATGAACATATGACATAGCACCTACTTTCATGAGATATTAAAGATTACCAATAATTTAATTGAATATTAAGAAGTTCTTCTAAAGATTATTTTATTGAACACCTCCCCCCTCCCAACACATCTCTCCATTAAAAACGTCCCTATTTCAACTAGGTATCATATATACCCATTTTCCCATGACATGTTAAAGCACCTTTTCAATTTCTACCACTATTATCATGATTTGACACAATGTTTATAAGCTTTGGAATAGTATATGGTAAAATATGAAATATTGGTGGGTTTAGACATTTCATGATGTGGAATAATCCCTTGAACATAAGTTGGATTCACACACATTTATTGTAGTAGACTCCAAGCCACCTTCACATAGAGATCATGCTTATTTAATCACAATTCTAACTTCATGTGCATAATCAAATGCACACCACCTTCACAGATATATCATACATTACAAACTCTAACTAAATTCACTGCACACATAATTGGACCCACACCACCCTCTCATGCAAAGTTACACCCATTCAAACATCTCAATACCTACTACAACACCACGATACATGATTCTAGACCTTTCCTAATATTTACATGTCTTTATTATGTATTAAAAATACCCCTATATGCCTCATACTACATTACTTCCATTTTTAGAATTTTAAACCTATGAGTATGAAGTAACATTATATAACATTTTCTACTTAGTGGACCCCTTGTGGGCATTAAGAATGTGGCATAAGGTGTTTTCGTGCAGTCCTCAACCCTAACCAAGGTGAATATATTTATCTATTGAATTTTAATCTAATGTTCAATCCTTAATTATTATTTCACGATAATTCTTCAAGCATTTAATTTGTCCTTCAATTTCATTGCATAATCAATATTAACTTGCAACGGAAAATAAAACAAGGATGATTGAAAGATAACATCCTTCATAAGAAACCCTAACACGGGTATATAATCCTCCGAGAGACAAGAGAACCCCAAAATTATGCTTCTTTCCTTTGCTAAGCCTTCCTTAGAGGTGCACACTTGTGGCGATAAGAATATGTGTGATGTGAATGTGTCATGAAGTGTGAGAACACTTCTATTTATATTCTTTAGTTGACTTGATTTTCTCTCTTGAAGATGACTTGAACTTTTGTCTTCTAGATCCAAGTTCCCCCTTTTACTGGGGTATTTTTCCCCTTCCTTGCCTTCAACTTTCTCTGTGATCCTTCTTCAATGCTATCTTGGACTTCTTCAATGGATTGTATTGACTTCTTTGATTATTTCTTCATCATCAAAAAGTTCTCCTCGTTGATGTCTAACTCGTCACATGAAGAATCACCTTCTTTCATAAAGCTCTAATGTTGATTTTACCATACGCTAAGAATTCTTAGACACTTCTTAGAGCCAATGCCAATTGCAACATTAGATTAGACTTCATCTATACCACAAGGGATGTGTAACACCCTGGTTTTGACCCCATGGTATTAAGATTGTACATGATGTATGTATTGTATTTGAATCATGGCAAGGAGCTCAAGGCCAAGACCATGCCATTGATTGATGTTTTGTGGATAAGTGATCAAGGTTGATACCTATGGTTTTAGTGCTCAGTCAAGGACAACATGTTTTTGAATATCGTGTAAATATACGATTTAATAAAATACCACAACTAGCTATGGGATTGCAACGTGAAAGAGATGGGGGAATGATTCCACAAGGGATACGGTGGGGAGTTAGTCAAAACCCCTGAGCCAATAGGGTGTGACCAGATGTCAATGGGGAAACCCATGAACCCTCAGCTACCTTTTGTCCTCTGTCCTCAATCATTAATTTCTTCCAGAAGTTGGATGAGGTAGTTAATTCCTTGAGTAGAGTAAGGCATGGAAGTCTGATTGCTTGATTGAGCAATCCTGCAAGTCTGCAGTCTGGGGAAGCCACATTCTTGCTTCTGCAGCAAGGAAGCATGTGATGCATGCCGGTCCGTCCTTTCTCCCAGACGCAACTACGTTTTTTAGTTCCTTAGGGTCGGGGATTGTCATTCTTCTATTCATTCAACCATTTGGTTCATGGGCATCGTTTGTTGAGACTAGTTGCAGAGTCATGTTCTATTCTGTGTTGTTCATGCTAGTCATTCAATCCTGGTTGAGAAACCCATGGTATGGTCAAGTAATGGGTAGTGGAGATCACTCAATTTTATGAGAGTATAGTCCTCCGTGGTCTCCCTAGTGTTGTTGTGTAGTGGTTCATTGTTCAGAACGATTCGTTTCACTCTCCTGAGTTGTGGAAGGTATTCCCACAGTGTTTTCCTCTGTTACAGAGTGAGTGAAGCTTGTGTTGTTGTGTTTCCCTATGGTTTATTGTGTTGTGCACCCTAGTTTAGGTATGAACTGTATGCAATACTTAGGAGTGGAAGAGATGTAGAATGTTCTTGGTAAACCTAGTGTGGAACCTCACAATATGATAAGAGTGGCTAGTGAATCTGCTCTGCACATCCTAAAGAGCACTGGAAGGGAAGGCGTATCCCGAGGAACTGTCGAACGAGGAAGGGGACACTTCCTTGCGTTGGGTGTGTAGGCAATGTGGATTCCACAACAGATAGGTCTTGTGAAGGTGTCCTTAGCTCTGTGGATGAGCTCACTAGCTTAGCAGTTCTTCATGTCCACTGCCTTAGCAGCCTGATAAACCCAAAGGAGATTGGCTTGGTTGATAGCCTGCAAAACCCAATTGCATATTGGCTTGGCTGGGAAGCCTGTGAAACCCAATTGGATCTTAGATTGGATGAGCAGCATGTGAAACCCAACTAGTAGTTGGCTTGGTTGTGTCTTGTTGTTCTTTGGGCCATGTGTGTAATCCTTGGTTAGATAGCCTATGAAACCAAACCGTGAAAGATGGCTTAGCTGAGTATCCTGTGAAACCCATATGTTGGATTGGTTGGTTCTTAATGTGGATGTCGGCTTGACTGTGTACAGTCTGTGAAACCCAACTGTTTGCTAGCTTCGACGTGTAACCTGTGAAACCAAGCAGTGTTTTGGCTTGTTTCCTGGACAGTCTGATAAACCCAATTATGAGATGGCTTGGCTGTGTAGCCTGTGAAACCCATATGTTGGCTTAACTGTGTGTTATGAGTTCTGCTATGTGTAAGCCTGTTGTTCCCTAGTTCCTTGTGGAAATCATGCCCAACTCGGGGGTGGCAGTGGTTTTGAGAGATTAATGAACACACTGGTCTATGGTTGGGTGAAACATTGCAACGACATAGCTAGTTGCGGGACAACTTAATCATCAAGATAAGTATCTTTGTTATGCTTGTTTATGCCATGTATTTTCTTATGAGTTATTATGATCATGTTGAATGCTTATTGATGGTTAATTAGAAGTTTACTTATGTTATGTTTTCCTGCATTTTACTTCTGTATATTCCTTATGTTTTTGCAATGCATTTGCCTAAGTTCATGGAGGCCAGAATCCTATTACAGAGTCAGGAGGCAGCTGAATTAGTGTTTCCACCCCTTATAATCCTCTTGAGGGAGGTAGAAACCGGAAAAGGGAAAGTTGAACAGGGAAAAATTGTTGTGTTTCCGCACCCCAAGATCCGCCCGCGGTAGGCGGAAAGGGAAGTTGAAAACAAGGCAGAAAGTGTGTTTTCTGATTTTTGAAGTCTAAGGTCGGAAAGTGGAAGTCGGAAGTGCAGAAAAGGTTAAGGTTGTTTGTTTTTTTCTCGATTTCTGAGTTCCGCAGCAGAAGGAAAAAAGTGGATAAAGATTTCTATTGTTTGTGGTTTTTTTTATTTCTGAGTTCCATAGCGGAAGGCAGAAAGTGGATAAAGGATTATGTCATTTGTTATGTTTCCAATTTCTGAGTTTCGAGGTCGGAAAGGCGAAAAGCAGAAGGCAAAAGGAGGAAGGAGGATGAGTGGTTAAATGTTTATGTCGCCCATTATGTTTCCGATTTCTGATTTTTTATTTCGAAAGGGCGGAAAGCAGAAGTGGAGAAAGGCAGAAGGTTGATAATTCACTTCATCGAGCCTTTGATTTTTCTACTTCCAAGTTTCGAGGTCAGAAGGGTGGAAAGTGGAAGTGCGGAAGACGGAAGGAGAAGTGCGGAAAGGATAAGTTCAGTGCGGAAAAGGTGTTTCCAATCGCAGAACGGATCTATCAAGGGCGGAACGACTATTACAATGGTTTCTAATCCTGAGAATGAAGGTTGAAGTGTGTTTAACGTCCATGCCCCGTGTTTCGAAGGAGAACAAGGGTTCTTGAAGTAAAAAAATTAATTTATCTGCATTATGGGGTATGTGGATGTCGCATGATGAAATCCCCTATTGCATAGACAAGTCAACTTACTCTACTAAGAATAGATCACCCCCATTATCGAGTACTCCCACATAGAGTATGCAATGTGACCTATAACCTTTATACACTCATACTCAATCCACATGACTTAATAAAGGGTAAGCATTCAAACCTTAATACACATAATCAATTCACATGATTAATTAGGCCTACAACAGGGTCATCCTTTACCAACTATTGGTCAATCTACACATGGCCAATCTGGGAGAATGATATGCACAATTTTTAACCTATGCTAGAACCATGGATAATATCAACACTCCCTCTCAAAAAGGGAAACATTTTGCATCACGCCAAGTCAATACACTTGGTGAGAATATCCATTTTTGGAGCCTCATACTCCTATCCAATACTCGGCACCTTGAGGCTTATACATAAGGTTGTGCCAAATCCATTCACCACTAAAAGTGAGTGAGTATTCATCTCAATGTTGTACATGGTTATCTAGATGATAATTGTGTCAACATCTAGAGTCTAACAAAGACCACGCTATATCCATTCACCTCTAAATACACCTGAAAAATTAGCCCGATGTTGCACACTAGAGCCATCAACATCTTGAACCTTATGCATAATGTTGCACCAAAGCCATTTGCCACTAATCATGAGTGAACATTCATCCCGATGTGGCTCACCTTGTCCATCTATTAGTAGACTATATCAACACCTTGACCCGTTTTTTTCAAAAGGCGATGCCAAATCCATTCACCACTAATCGTGAGTGAACATTCAGCTCGATGATGCAGATCTGATGATCCATCTAAGCCACCCATCACTAGCCATATTAGCATGGCCATTTTTCCGTGAGTGGATATTCAACCACTCATCTATAAAACCATCTCGATATCTAGGCCATTCACCCCATGTGAATGTGTTCATCTCTTTTGCAGAAGCATCACGGTGTTGCACATCCATTAACACTCCCTCTCACTTAGAGAGGCATTCTTCATCACACCAGGCTTGTCACTAATGTATACCAAATTTTCCTTGGACATAGGCTTGGTGAGAATGTCGACTATTTGCTCTTTTGTGGATATGTATTGGATTTTCACTTCTTCCCTCTACACCATGTCTCAAATGAAGCAGTATTTGATCTCTAGATCGAATAGTCCTGTGACACTAACTGTAATTTGCTCTACTTCTTCTATACTAAGTGCCCCACAAATTATCTTCCCACTAATCTAAGATATCATAATTGATCCAAGCTAAAGTAACATCCCAATATGATCTTTTTGTCCACTACACTACTCTCAGTCAGAATATGTATATCTTTTGTAGCTTCACTTCATCACTTGAGACATCTCTTAGATCATATCCAAATGTACCATGTAGGTACTTTAGCACATGCTTTGCTGCAACCCAATGCACTTTCCTTGGCTCAACCATAAACTTGCTTAGGGTGTTCATTGAAAATAAAGTATCATTCCTATTGTTAACCACATACGCCAAGGATCTAGGTCAACTTCCAAATCTCAATATGAAGCAAAATCACTAAACTTCTCCACATTTGTCATCATAGTAGGATACATAAAATATGAATCTAAAGCAAAATCACTCATCTTCTTTAGATCTATCTCCATAGGTATAGCCATAAACTTGCAGTTCATCATCCTAAATCTCTTAGGATCTAAACTATGTACTCCCTCTATATGAATAAGATTTCATTTGATCTCTACCATAATCATAATCTCAATAAGTAATGTATTAGTCTAAGATCCTTCATCTTGAACTTAGAGTCCATCTCCCTCTTGTACTTGACATCGAGCTTCTTTGTTCCCGCAATGGAATAGATCATCAATCATACAATACCAAGATCAAATATTCATCATCAACAACCGTGTAGTAATGGCCAGAATCCACATCATTATTGGTGAAATAAAATCTCATCAAGTACATGTTTATCATGGAATACCAAGTCCTAGGTCCCTACTTCAATCCATATAAAGTCTTATTTATAATCAATAAGCTATGTTCCAGCTCCTCAATATGTGTGAGACCATACTACTCCCTTTGCATATAAGTACCTTTCTTCCTATGCATCTAGACACTCTACACTGTTTACATCTAGATGTCCTACACTAAAGCAACCTACTGCCTTATGCACTTGTTGATATTTGTGTCGTATCCATCAAGTGGATTTGCTGATACAACCTTCCTTCTCTTTCAAGAACATTGAATACTATCCATGACTCCTCCTAAGTATGGAAACTGACTATCCTTCATGAGTTATATCTGATGCTTAATAAAACTACATGATTGATCTTGTAAGTCTACATGGAAGTCATCATTGACCTCCCTTCTGATCTCGGAACTATCTCTTTAAAACTATAACTAGGAGTTGCTTTTCTTTTTGCAGCTCGTAAGGTGTCACAAGGGAATTCCAAGGAGAAACTTGGAATTTCTGCCTCTCCTTCTTGGGGGTATTTTTAGTACTTACGCCTCGTTATCTTCTCGTTCTTCTAAAATTTCAAAATTATTGGCCATCATAGGGTGTTTAGGAGGCTCAGGGGCTTCATGTCGTCTTTCCCCTCTCTCCTCCAGTTCCACCTGTGAGAAACCCTGGTCATCCACTTCTTTACTCTGCTTTGTTTGGGGAGGTGGAGAGTTATGGTGGAAGTCCCTAGAGAGATTCCCATAACCATGGAAGCTCCTACATCGAGAGCGGATGTGCTCATAATCCAAGGCTTGCCTCCATTCCTCATCGTCCCAAGGTAGATCTATAGCTTCCAGTAGTGCTTTTTTTTGAACCATGTACACATAGATCCTAGCATAGGTTGTATACCTCTTAACTTTCTTCTACTCATAAATTTTGACTAAAGTACCTAAGGTATTACCAATCTCTTCCATAATTTCTGGATCCCAGTGTTCCCTTGGTAGGGAATACATTTGTATCCATACTGGTGCAATTCTCATATCCTCTTTCTCCAGATTGAATATTTCCTTCCAGGGTCTTAGGAAGAGACTTACAGAGTAGAAAAAATAAGGCACTCCATCCAAAACCCTATTTCCTTCTTCCAGGATTTTAAAGCTTATCGTGGAAAAACCTTTTGAACCCAACTACATATCATAATTCCCTCTAGGTTTCCAAGTAGAGTTTATCCACCACACTAGGGATTTTTTTGATGGCAACATTCCCACAAATTTAACAATCAGGGCATGATCCTTCATATATTCGATTCGATCCCTAAGGATCTGCAACCCTTGAATTTGGTCAGCCCCGGGCAAACAATTTCCAAATCTGCTTCCTCATTGATTGTCTTGATTCTTATATAATCCCTCTCCTCCCATTTCATTCAACAAAATAGGGATATTCTCGATCTGCACCTCCGCTGAAGGATCCTTGGGTGGGGTTGCCCCCCCACCCTCCGTCCCGTTCTCCATGAGTCATCGTCATCCTCCCTCCTGCAAATTTCGCCGAGATCCTCTAGGGCTCTATTCACTCCATCTCTAAAACAAATCCTTGTTCTCATTCACATTATCATTAATTGTTATGACCAATTTCTCTTACTATTATCGTTTGTTTATGAAATGTCAATGATCTAAAATCATGTACCCATTTGAAATTTGCATTAATGACAATTGAATGATATAAATGTAAAAGTAAGATAAAAAATGCTTAATTTAAGTTTATAGTTACCTATTTATATATAGCAATGGTCTTTTAACCATTAATCCAATAGTTTCTTGACCATTAAAACTCGTTACCCTTATCAACTAAAATGGTAAGCAAAAATTAAACATATCTCTAAATATTGAAAAAATAATATAATAAATTACTTCACATATTGACACTATATATGATCGAACACTATATTTGAAAATGCAATAGAGTTTGAACAAGAACATGGGAATGAGCCCTAAATTCCACCCATGATCAATTAGAAAACCCACTAAAATTCCCCAAAAATCAAAGAACAAAAGTCGACACACTCATTATACGAAACAAAGGAAATGAAATATAAATGCATATATATTATACTAGCAATTGCCCCAAGGAAGGTGCAATAATACGCCGTGAAGGTAATTGTTAGCGGGTAAGTGAGAACAGGTAGGCAAGTATCTATCATTGCCTAACTAGTATAACCTATTAATAAGAAAAAGAACATCATTGGCAAAGACATAAGAATTCTTGTTAACCCGCCAATCTATTCTGAAACTGTTTGATAGTTTTGAAAAAGGCCTGTCTGATGAGGAGTTAGTGGATAACCTAGTTGCCTACGTCTTTGTTTGCACTTTCACCATATGAAGCTGAAGTGAAAACTTTGTTCACATTTGTCTCAAACATCTTGGTGCCAAAAACTTTACTTCATGTCAAAAATTCCTCAAGATATATGAAGGGAGAGAAAAATTGTCGTTATGAAGAAAATATAATGATTGGATGCTATGAGGGTTGGTTTGAAGGTCATTGGGGCTTTTAAGGAAAATTTTAAAGAATGATAATGTAAGAAATATAGAATTCCCAATGCGCCTTGTTTTAATGATAAGCAGCCTCTTCTTGGTTATATTGATGGTGTCTCTCAAGAGAGGGGAAAAAAGTGTGGAGTAGGATTTATGTTGAAACTAAAGGACACCCATGTGTTTAAATTAAAGATGAATTGTGAAGGGGTACTAACACTTGAGGTGAATTGGTTTCTCTATGGGCGATTTTGTTCTATGCAAAAGGATCAGTTATAGGTGGGTTTGATGGATGGATGGAAAATGAAGATGTGAAATCTTCATTTAGCATTTGCACACTTGCAATTTGAACATGTGTATGGTGAATTCAATGCAATTTCAACATGTGTATGGTGAATTCAATGAGGAAGTGGATTTTCTTTCGGAGAAAGCATTCTCGAGGTTGGAATGGAAGGTTTTATTTTATTTGTGGAACTAGTTGAATGAAGGGAGATTTGTTAAGGATACATTTGAATATTTTAAATTGTTGTATTTAGAATTATGATGAAAAGTTTGAGACTTATCATCCTTTTTGAATCTAAGGATGGTATTTGGAACTTGTAATAATTTTCTTTTTATATATTTTGCTGAGTCATTTAATATAGATGATAAGGTCTCTAAGGTTATAGTTATGACAATATGGGTTTCTTTAGATCATGGAATGTTCCCAAGTGTTCAATTTATTGTTATATGCCAACCTTAGACTTAGGTCTCTAAGGTTATAGTGTTCCCAAGTCTTCAATTTCTTGTTATATGCCAACTAGATAAAGCATTTGATCTTCTGTGGAATGTTTGAATGCCAGATTTTTGCAAACTTTTCCTGTGACATCTTATTGTCCTCTAAATTTGTTTGAGATTGTCCATAATTTGATTTTGATTTGTTAGAGGTAATTATTTTTATTTTATTTTTATTTTTTTGTCTTTATTAGATTTAATATTTTTAAGCTTCTTAAAATCAAGGATTTAAATCTAGTTTTTTTAAAGGTTTATGCCTTATATTCTAGTAGATCTATAGTCTTTGATAATATTTAGATTTGTGCAATTATGTATTTGAAGCAATCAATACCTTCTTTCACTTGGTATGGGGATCATTATAGTGTTAGTGTTCTTTATCAACTTGGCATCACATTCACTTATCAAGTAGTATCATCAACTTCTTAATTGACAATAGGAAAATTTATTCCCATATATTTCCTTTTAGTAAGAAGAAATAGTAAAAATCCCAAAGTTCAATTTAAAAATTAATAGTGAGAAACTCAACTTTTGGTTACACAATTATGATGCATACTTTATAACTTGACATGAGTAACTAATATAAACAATATCCTAACCATTGAGGTCGATATGAAACAATTTTATCTCCATTATCAACAAACCCATTAGAAGATGTTTTTTTATTGAAGATAATCAATCACCTATTGGTCAAACCCATTAGAATACGTTTTTTTATTGAAGATAATCAATCACCTATTGGTCAAACCCATTAGAATATGTTTTTTTATTGAAGATAATCAATCACCTATGAGTAGTCCAATTATCTGTATAAGTATGTCCATTTGGTTAGATAGTCCAATTATCTATATAAGTAGTCCATTTTAGGTTAGATAGAGTTTAGGATGGCTCTCCTCACAAAAAAACAACTTAAATTGGACACAAATATTGTGGTTAACAATCCAGCAAACTTTGTTTGAAATAATAACATCAAACCAATTATAAATTGATTTTCACTTAAAACAATTTTTTGAAAGTGCACAAGCAAATTATTTAATAAAAAATACACATGTAAAGCAAACTCCATTCATATGCAAGTTTTAAAAATTCACATCTGATTAGAAAATAACAAAATCTACAAATGCAAAGCAAACTCCATGACTATGTAGCTTTTAAAAATTCACATCTGATTACAAAATAACATGGCAATTTAGTAGAAGCAAACTATTTAAAAGAATCTACAGGTGGAAGCAAACTCCACCACTATACATTCCTGAAAGCCATCTTGATTTCCCACAGTAGATTCAGAGCATAGACTATGAAGTACTCAATCTATTTATTGACACTACTAAGTTACATAACTGTCTATCCAATGATAACCAGGCATTCTACAGCACCAAATTGAAGACCCTTCAGCATATCATGTTTAATGAGCACCTTTCATTTCCATCACAGATTACTCCTGCAGGCTTGCCATTCTCATGCAATGCAGTATCTGTGTCCTGTCCCTTATCCTGCCGATTCTTCAAAGCACAAGTCACATGAATATCGTAGTCACAATATTTTCAATAATAGGAGCATGCAGTGCCATCACAGACATATACATGCCTCTGTGTCAATACAAGTGGGTGTTCATGCTGACTGTACCTCATCTCCTTGGGTGATTTCTCAACCATCTGTTCAATTTCCTTCTCCAGCCTTTCAAGATGAGCATCAGTGAAGGGATAAGCCTTGGTTCCATGGGTGGACACTGCACTTCTGGCATTGTCTGGGATAAGTGTCTTGCCCACAATTTCAGATAATTGGACCTATTACAAGAATCAAAACATATAAATAATTATTTCATGTCTGGCTGTGGTTTAGTGGTTGAAAGGCAGAACTCAGAAGAAAAAAAACTGAAATTGAAAGTATTGGCAAATGAACTGTTTCACGTTGCTTCTTAGTTCACTAATAACTTATGTATATGTACAGTGTAGTTCCCTAAAATCATAACATACTTTCAACCAGATTCAAACAGTTAATTTGAAAACTGTACAACCGAAATTTTGTATATAAAGATTTGTTTTATTTAATTTTGAATATGATAATCCACCAATCATATTATAAGTAAGCCATTTTTTTTTTGGAAAATAGGGAAATAGTAGCCACATTGACTTGAGATATGATAACCAATCAGGCATATTGAAGATACTATGTGCATTAGAGTCAGAATATTATTAATTAAACTCTTATTTTTTAAACAGAGAAACACTAACCATATGAGTTTGGATAGCACACTATCAAAACACAAAAGACCAATTGGCTTAAATGTTGAGATTAGATTGCAAAAATTCACCCATGACTTGTCCCTTTTGTTGTCTGCTTGTTAGAGCTATCATGACTCACAAACTTAAAGTAACATTGGGAGCCCAATGAGATTTCAAAATGGGTAATCATAGCAAAAAGGTTAAAAAACGAACCATGCTTTGGTTTACTTCAAATCCGGATGCAGAAAAGGCCAATGTCTTTTAAGCATCAAATCATGCACATCTTAAACTGCCACAGATACTTATCTAATTTTCATGTCATTTTTCTTCAAAACTTGCAAATTATATACCCTAAAAGTATACCTTAGCTGCGGACTGAAAATAAACAGTAAGTCGAGGCTTTATTCCTAGTTAGGAATAAGGTGTTATATATACACCCCTCTTAAGAGATATCGGGAAACAACACCGAGGCTCAGCCATACACGCGTATTTGATCAACAAAGAATATGTATGCATTACTTGAGACTATCTATGCTAGTGCCTTCAACTTGAATTGAAGAATGTAATAGAGCTTAATGTAACTTTAAAAAACCAATGTTTTAGCAAAGACAATTTTCCACTCACATACATATGGGTAGAAGTGGAAATCTCAAATTTCTTAAGTAATAGTGTCAATATGGAGTTTCTGTAAAAACAGCAGATTGCTTATGTGATTTTTATTGCATAGTGTAACAATCAATAAAATAGGCCAGAACTCTCGATTTTTTCTTAAACTCAAAAGTCACAACAAGAAATATCCAACTTACCACAAGACTACCATATTCCAATACAGAGGTGTATCTAAGAGTCCAGAAATCCCGGGCAGGAGCTAAAGTAGTCGGTGCATACATCTGCAATTGCAATTAGTATTAGGATTCAAATTAGGCATTGATGAACAATTCACAAATTCTATATGGCTACAAAGTTCTCAGTCTACAATTCGTTTTACCTGCATGTATAAGAGCTCAATGGTTCCTCCATTTCCAGTTGTGAAAATGGTAACAATATCCACACTGCGGCAATCTCGAAGCCAAGATGTGCGATCTTTGAGAATCTATGCAACCTGAATTAAACAACAAAAAATAAGAACCAATTCCTCTTTCAACCTGCAATGAAGACAGAGATCACTGGGAATGGAGATATGTTTACCTTTGAAGGGTCTATAGTATTCATCCAAAGACAATGGCATCTACCTCCAGTAATGGACAATGCCTTTAGAGGACTCGACAATCAATACATTTCATTTTGTATGTTTGTACCTATCTTTCAGAATCCACACATTTGGTTGTGTGATTATACCTTCTCTGGCACCATATTGAGAACTGTACACAATGATGCAGCTCATCAAGTAAAACTCTAGTAGAGGAAAAATAGATTGTCCTAGCTATGATTACAGGTTTTTTTTACTCAAGAAGATGATGTTATACCAACCCGAAACTATGGTGAACTCTGCAACAAAAGAACACTCCTTTACTTTCGGTGGAACACATATGCGCATATGACATCTGTACGTAAGGCTCATGAAGGCACCGATATTTATATTCTCAGAGATGTTTTAGCTCTGACTTTTCAAAAAATAATCTAAAGAACACTCTTTGAGGGATGAAAAAACCATGAATCCTCCAAAGCATTAATATAACTGAGCAGATGGATTTCTGGAGATCATCTAAAAGGAACTGTGTTAAGCTCATGGGGCTGTTGCAAACATTCCTCTAGATTTGCATAGAAATAGTCCTCTTCCTTTGGTCTATCAAGTATAGTTATTCTTTTTTTTGGTTCTCCCATCTGCTCTGCATGTACTTCATTAACAGCGAGGGAAAATTCATCCCAATTTAAGGACCCATTGTTATATTGGTCAAAAAGTCCAACCAGATGTTTCCGGTCCAACAAGATTGTTTTCCGAAATCCTAAGAATTTGCAGAGCATAAGCAAAAATGAACAATAAAATAAGTAAAAAACTAAATCCATGATTGATAAAAATATGCCATGGTTCAGACAATTGTCTACAAATTAACAAAGTTAAATTTGAACAGTACTTAAATGGTGTGTGGACTTTAACCATAGTAAAATTGCAATTGAATTATAAGGGACATAAAGGTTAGGGATTTGTAACATCTACCTTATGTTCCCTTCAACAACTTTGGCCATATTTCCATCATATGTTGGAACAAACACATTACTCTCACCAGAGACAATATAATTCAGAGCAGCCATTTGGGATGAGTGATTTTGGAAAGGCCTCAAATCCATAGGATTAAATAGCATTTCTTTTCTAACCTGTTAAACCTTTCTCATTAAAAGATGGCCTAGAAAATGAAATAGAAATACCTTGCAACAGTATTAAAAGACAAGGATGCCTTTAATCACTTAACATACCATTTTGGGATAAGCTGCGGATAGGGTAGACATCCTCCTTTCTCCACAATATATTTCACCAGCTGCAAAATAAATCTGCATACTTTTATCAAAATGAAGTGCCTGTAAAACCAGTGCAGTCTCTTCTGGTGTTAATGTACATAAGCCATCCAATCATTTCAGTTCAGAATTGATTACTTTTTCCTTCGACCATGGATACGCTTACTTGACAGGGAATTGCAGATCACTACTGTTTAGAAAAACATTAGAAATGATTTCATGAGGAAAAAGAAAGACTTTCATTATTGTGAACAATAACTCACCTCATTCTGGTGAGTTCTTCATCCTCTTCATCAGAACAACCATGAGTACAGCCAGAGAAAGCCAACATATCCATTTCATACCGAAGATGTAAGACCAAAAATGGCCCATTTTCGCTCAATATTTTTAAGAGCCTTCGGCCTAACTCTTCAATTTGTGCGGTAAACCGAAGAGCATGGTAATTTGCATGGCAGTGTAGCTTTTGGATCTCTAATGGTAAACCATTATTAGCTAGCCATGCATCTGTCTTGTTCAAATGCAGAACTTTGTGTTTCTGTATCAGTGGAAGAATCTGCAAGATGAAGAGTAATATATTTTAGCAGGTTGCAGAGGAGGAAGCAAAATTGCTAAAAATTAGCGAAAGATGGATTGCTAAATGTAGACTATAAATCGCCAAACTACATCTACTCTACCTAATGAAGGTAGTACGATATGTTTGAACAGCTCACAGGAGGCATGGAAGGTACCATTCCCTGCTATACTCTGTTCTTTAGTCTTGGGGGAAGCTCTCAAAGATGTAATAAAGTGATCAACATCAAATATGTCTTTGAATTCACTGCCAAAACAGAAATTCACACTTTTATTAAGAATGGACGAACACTTCCAGAGCATAAAATCTCCCCACCACAAGCTATTCACATAGAAAAAGGATAACAACACTGAAAAAACCAACCATTTGAGTATATTATATGATTATCACATATTAACTTACCTTGGGTCTACCCAGAATGATGCTTTGTCTAGTTCTGGTACAACCAATGTCACATTAAGATACCTTGCAATAGCAACCGTGTCGCATATCTGTAATTAATCAGAGGGAAATAATAATCAGGCTATACAAAGATTTCCATATTCATACAAAATAGACACTCTAAACTTAATGCAAATTTCTAAGTGACGACATATCTTACAGACGAGAAATCCTGTCTGGAACACAACGTTTGAGTATAGCAGCACACATACCGCTGCTCGCATCTGATTTAGGCCTCCATTGCAAGACACCAGAAGATAACCATTGTTTTTATGCACTCATATAGCAGGCAGGAATCAGCCAAAAGAATTTATGTTTAGAAACACTTTGTAAAAGAATGATCCTAAAATGTATTAATTTTGAGCAGTTTAGAAGCACTTAAAATAAGATCCCAAGTATATAACACTCCCAACTAACAGAAAGCTTGATAATAAAATGACATTAACATATAGAAATTGCAGCTGTATTGAGAATAATGAAGATGTTGGCCATGTTGTTTGGAGGTGCCCATTTGCTAAGGATTGAACTTGTATCCAAGGACATTTTATAGGCATGATTATATCACAACTGTATGGGGCAGTTGTCATCTCAGGGATCCTTGGTGCCACCACAAAATAAGTTTGAGGTGTCTAGCAGTAATCAGGATGGTCACTCTCGAGTCCTTGACTTCTTATGGTGAAATGTTTTTACCAAAACACTTAAAGATTGGCCCAAGGGTAATCATAATTGATAAATTCTTAATTTTGCACTCTATAGCTATTCAATGTTCAGCTAATCTGATTGTGAAAAGATAGATATGGGAGTTAAATCGCATGCATATGCCTTGTCTGAATGGGTAGGTAGGGGGAAGGCTATGTAATGTCACAATAGGTTAACATGTACTCTTTGACCAGATGACCATTGCCTTCCTCTTAGTAATACAAGTATCTGCTTTTTCAAGGTTAAAAAGGGTTGCTAAAGTATCTCTGATTCAGACCATGCCAAATTCAGAAGTAAAATACAGTCAAAGAAATAGCTTTTTTACAATGTAAAAGCAATATAGAGTAGAAAATTGATACCATGAGCTACTGACAGAAGAAAATAAGGATAGAAAAGAATACAAATGGCACAAACTCAACAATTTGAGCAAAAACAAAAATACTGATAATGTGCAAAGTAAATTGTACTTGCACCGAGATAAGCAAGGTGCACTTTGTACCCAAGTGGGGATGACAGTGATCCATCAACTCTTCATGCATGTGTGTTGCAGTGCACTGAATCTAGACTGTCCATTGAGTGCATTAAATATGAATGCTAGTGCAGACTAATTTAATATTCACCTTGATTTTGCGAAGGTAGGATGCATATCTCAAGTTCACATACATGATAGGTATCAAGAGTTGGAACTTGAGATACAAAACCTCTAGCTTTGTAACTTCAAGGTGCATTTCAAATCCAGGTACAAATGGATCTCTTCTAGTTTAGGTTACTGGGAGATAAAGCAGAGTGGACAGAAATCAATTGTGCATCAAAAAACTGAACAGATTTTGAATATGAGGCACAAATATGAGCATTAACAATTTTGAGACCAATGTAGACATGAAAGTGATTCAAATGTCAATAACAAGAATGTTTCAAAATAAAAAAAATAGTAAGTTAGATACATGGTAGTTAAATGTCATGCACTTGCATTGCCTTATCTGGGGAAGGGGAATGACTATTTTGAAGTATCGATGGCTTAGAAATGAGCATGCACTTTATCTGAAACCCTCAAAACTAACACTAGATAGACTTCACGATTGAATACTATTAAAGAGCAAAATACAAATAAAGCACGGGGGCTTTAAAAATAGCTTCAAAGACACAGAAACCACCACTTGAGAATCATGAAAACACGGTCTATGAGTAGTTCCATATGCAGGGCTTACCTGTGGCACCACTGGGCAAGGCAGAACCGAGATCGCCGATGTTGTAGGGAGAAAGATGTTCTTCAGAGCCTCCTTGCTTGCTCATCATGGCTGTATTTCTTTCTTCTAAGAAGCTACAAGATTCGAACCTGCAACGTAGAAGTGAAATCCAAAGAAATACCGATAGTGTGATTAATGAATCATGGCATAAGAACATTGAAGATAGTAAGCAGATCTCAGTAAATCACCTGGGCACCTTCATGCTTGAGCACAAAGTTGCACACATCAGAAACCAAGAGTGACTCCAGGGTTTGTGCTTCTTGTCTGGCTTTCTCTTCAGCTTCAATCTCATCCAGCTTCTCTTTTGTAAATGGGTAAGCTCGGGTAAGCATGCTGGAGTGAAATTTCTACAGGGACCACACCAGTGGGCTGAGAAATATAGACCCACTGTCTTCCCCACAAGCTCTGCTACTAGAACCTATTGGAAAAACAAAAATTGGCAATGAGACCATCATAGAATAAAATTTCTGCACCTATTATTGCTAAACCCTTACAAAATCCAATAATTGCAGGAAACTAAATCGCCCAATTTAATACATGCTTTCTTTCTTACATTCTCATATAAAGAAACGATATCCAGATTTCGAGGAAAAGTAAAACACAAGCATAAATGGCAAGAACTCACCTTTCGTCCTCCATTGGCAAGGACAAAATCTTGTTCATTGGACAGCAGAAGAGACTCTACAGTCTGTGCATCTGGCC